>JAMWET010007764.1:0-213506 GCA_024036415.1 Prochilodus magdalenae | reverse complement strand
GTCAAGGCCAGATATTCCCTCCATAAAGATGTGGGTGAATCAGATTTCTATTTGGCCACCTATGGAAAAGCTAACTTATGAGTTGCACCATAATTCTGAAAAGTTCACTAGAATCTGGTCCCCTGTGCAACAGTACTTGAAGAAGGTCTACTGAGATCTGTTGGGTTGGTTCTTTTCTCGGGGTGGGTATGTTTGATATGCCTTTCCGGCCCTGCATTGATGTATCCTGTGGATGACTTCACATATGCTCTTCTATACATTGCTGTAAGAGATCCCAGTCTTGCTTCACTGCTGCTTGTATGCACACTGCTCATCTTGAGTTGATGCCCTGGATGATGTGTGTCTTTGTTTCTCAATATGCAAAAACCTAATTAAAATATGATTACAAAAAAAAAGAAAAACACTGAGTTAATGTACAGACATGTGTGGGGGGCGGCCCTTGAGCATGCCAGAGGTAACAGTGGCGAGGAAAAACTCCCTAGAGGCTCAAGGGCGGAACCACACCTCCTCAGAACCCGGATGAGGAGAGAAAGACAGAACTAACAGGAGGAGAAGCTTTAGAACATCTATTAGATCCAGTCCGATTAGTCCAGGATGGAGTAACTGCAAGATGGAGTCGACCCATAGATAGAGTTCATGATCAGAGCCAGACGTTGGTCAGTGTAAAGGTTGTGGTCATGCCGGTTGATGAAACAGGGCAGGAGACCCACAGTGGAGATGATGCTCAGGTGCCTCTAGCTGCTCTGGGGGTTCACATGTGATCACCCGGGAGAAATGTCATCCCAGTGCTTAACAAAGAGGAGGCAGGAAAGAGAGAAGTAAGAGAGAGCGAGACTGATTAGGAAGACTAAGAGGTAGAGATCGTAACTTGTATGACTTGAGGGCGTGTAATCCTGAGTCCTGGAGAGAATTCCTCTGCACTGGTAGCCCCTCAGTGTTACCAATCAGTGTTGACCCGCTCATAGAGAAGACAGATGAGATGGAGAGAGAGAGAGGGAGACAGATGAGAGGGAGAGAAGTTTGGGTGTTTGGTCCATTTATGGAGAAATGTAAATTATAGCGGTAAGCAGATGGTATCAGCCGAATGCTTCTGCAACCAAGTAAGTTTTGAGTCTAGCCTTGAATGTAGAGGATGTGTCTGATTCCTGAACGGATAAAGGGAGAAGATTCCAGGGTTTCAGGGCTACACAAGAAAAGGCTCGACCACCTGTGGTTCTTCTGAACCTAGGTACTGTCAGCAGGCCACTATTTTGTGAGCCGAGTGCACGTGTGGGTGAAGTAGTTCACTGAGATACTGTGGGGCCAGACCGTTCACTGATTTGTACTTTAAGAGTAGAATCTTGTAGTCCACACGAAATTTAACCGGTAGCCAGTGTAGTGACGACTGTATCGGGGAAATGTGATCGTATTAGTAAGGACTCTACAGATGCGTTCTGGACTAGCTGGAGCTTATAGAGCCTTGTTTGTGCATCTGGCTAAAAGGGTATTGCAATAATCCAGCCTAGAAGTTATAAAGGCATGGACCAGCTTTTCCGCATCTTTTTAGGACAGGATATTACAGAATTTAGCGATATTGCACAGATGGAAGAATGCCGTCCTAACTATGTTACTGACATGTGCATCAAAATACAAGCTGGTATCGAAGATAACGCCTAGAGTGGAGCTAGGAGTAATAGTGTGCCGTCTATATTCAAGACAAATTGGGAGAGTTTAGTTCTCTCTGCATTAGGGCCGAGTAGCAGGACCTCAGTCTTGCTTGGATTAAGCCGAAGGAAATTCTTAGCCATCCAGTTTCTGATATTAGTAACGCATTCCTCTAGTTTATTTAGGTTTAAAGCCTCGTTTGGTTTGGCCAATATATACAGTTGTGTGTCGTCTGCATAGCAGTGAAAGCTGACGTTGAAACTACGGATTATGTTACGATTTGTGAATTGTGCGGGGCATGTGGAAGTTGACATGTACCACCTGCACATAAGCACTGTTGCTAAACAGGTGCACCTTTTCATAGTGCTGGTATTCCTCAAAGACAGGTCTCGATCCGATTTAGCATCTGTGCAGATGTACTGGAACAACAAGTCCGATCCACAGCGGCTCTATCTCGCAACCTTTTGCTGGACTCTGTAAAGGATTTGACTGCAAATTGTCTTGGTGCTAGATACCACAGGGCATCTTCAGAGGTCTGGTGGAGTCCATGACTTGACAGGTTGGAGCTGCTTTGGTGGCAACAGCATACATGTGTCAATTTGACTCCTACCTGGAAGCTGTTGTAGATGTTCCTGTCATTGGATAATACTTTTCCTGCAGATGATAAAGAAAACTGGGGTCACTGGACCAAGGAACCTTCATCCACTCTCATCAGACGGCTGCTATGCAGTCCCATCTGCAGCTGGTTGAAGTGCACCGTGTTGTTTGTACCCTCCATCACGACAGGTATGAAGTCAGTTTGTATAACGAGCTATCCCAATAAAGGGTTATGCCACAACTCAATGTTGGGAAAAATAGGAAGGAAATCAGACCATGACTGATATTGCATACCTTCATAGCATATACAGTCACACGTCTCATGACACAGTCATGTCAGGTGTCGTGGAATGCTTTCGTAGACGTCATGTAGCCTTATAACACCAAGGCTTTTAAAGAACAGCCCTATGAGTGTCATTCTAAATGATGTGATGGAATTAATACTCACCAATATCTATAAGAGAGATAAAAGATCTATCCTCTTGGTCAGTGCTGTGCAAAAGTCAGAGACCACATTCATTAATCAGAACAGCCAATGAGGTTAGGTCTTTGGTGGTTGGTGTAGCTCAGTGGATAACACCACACGTGGGAGACTGGGGTTTGAATCCCGGTCTGGGGGACTATGCTGTGCTACACCAATAAGAGTCCGTGGGCAAGACTCCTAACACTACATTGGCCCACCTGTAATATGATTAACCTTGTAAGTCGCTCTGGATAAGAGCGTCAGCTAAATACCGTAAATGTAAATGTCTTCTGCTGTTTAGGAGAACATTAGGCCGAAATAGAAATGAACCAACACAGCTGCTACTATTACTGAAGAACAGTCTGTCCTTTCATTCTGAGAAGACAACTCGCGGGAAAGGATGTGTATCTGTACCACCCAAGAAGGAAATGGGCAAAGAGGAAAAATGTCTATGAATCAAACCAAGAAGCTGCTGATGTTCTGGAAACAATAGACTGACTGGACCCAGACCTTAATGTCACTGAATGTGTTTGGGATCATTCAGAACATCCCTGTGGATTTCAAGGAGACTTTATTGTCATTCGCATCACATGTGGTACATGGGGTGGAACAGAATTGTAAGACCCAAGGACCCAGTTACACCCTAACAGCAGTACTTAAATAAATAAAATATACATAAATATATAAAAATATAGAAACCCTCCCCTCCAAAACAGTCTCACTGTCTCATACACAATACAAGTTGCTTGACAAGCTCTTACTCTTGGCAAGGAAATGTATCCTTAATACCTGGATAAGAGAAACGCCCCCTTCTGTTACTCAGCGGTATAGAGAAATATTTAGAATAGTTCCTCATGAACGACTCGCTGCAGTACTAAAGGGCAGTGACTTGCTGATTATGAAAATTTGTTTTGATCCTTTTTTTTTTTTTGTCCTTTTTTATTTATTTATTTATTTATTTTTTCTTTCTTTTTCTTTCTAGGGAGGGTATTGTATGTTTGTGTGTTTAGATATGCTTACTGTTTACAATACATTGTAATATAACTGCATTTTCTAAAAAATAATACAAATTATAAAAAAAAAAAAAAACATATATATATATATATATATATATATATATATATATATAGAAACGAATCAAAGCAAAGCATGAAAACAGTAGAGTGACATACCTGATATAATATTTAGAAGTCAAGTGGTGTGTAGTTCTCTAGATTTTTACAGACTCAAAATGTTTAATTGCCCACCAACTGGAAACTAACTAAATTGCATGGTGTGGGGGGTCTCGGACTTCTCCACAGTACTGTGTATGAGGTAGAAATGGGCCAACCCAATGACAGACTTTGGTGGTTCAGTTCCAACAGCGAAGGACACACATAGCCTACAACGAGACCTGCATCGCATGTAGATGGGATATGCACCATGAGAACGCTGGGCAAGGCTGAGTTGAGTTAATTACATGCACTAGACCATTAATTGGGTCATACGATGGAACAGGCCTGACTTGACCTTCAGGGGGGTTGTTTTTGACATGGGTCCTGTTGATATACATAGGAGGACCGTGATATGAACAGCCGTATGAGCTGGCCTTCAGCAGCTGAGGGAGGAGCTCTGTGGAGATAAAGGGTATTAGATAAGGCCATAAGGGCTGGGTGGATTATCATAATCCAGTCCCTTCGCCATCAGGGTGGTCTACCAGCTGAACTCAAAGCAAGATGGAGCACGGAAGCCTGCGCGCTGTCCTCGTCAGCCTGCTGCTGATTACTGAAGGTAGGTGGGCTATCTGACTTCAGGGGTCCAGGCACTTTTTGTTCTGCTGGATGTCACTATGCTGGCTTATTATAGTTATAACTGTATAGTATTACTGTGTTATAATTGACTGTGAGCTGATATTGTATACCAACTGCATATAGTATACAGCTGTATGCAAAGGTTTGGGCGCCTCTGATATAAAATATGAATAAAATAAACTTCTACATGTTTTATTACATCGTTAGTGTATATTTGCTGAATTGATACAGCGTTTGTGTTTATTTATGTTTTAATGAAATATGCAATTGATTCAGTGAAATAGCTAAACTTTATGAATAACTACATTTGAGGAGAGAAACCTTTGCTTATGACAGTATATTGATTTATTCCATATATATTTCTCCTTATGTTTTTTATATATACAATTCCACACTTTTGGAATTTTAAAAATTGATTTAACCAATATTTAACCAAGTCAACCAATATTCCTTCAGATGGAATGTATAGAAATCATTTCCTTGTCTTTCCTGTTTTGCTTGCATGCAGTTGTTATTGGAGTTCGTTCGCAGCAGGTGGGTTAAACTTTATTAATAATTATAACTATAACTGTAATATTTTATAACTACTTATTATCCCTTTGTCAATATTGCGGTGCAAATCTATTAGCAAAATAAGCCACTGTTACAGAAGTGGTGCAGCGTGACGACAGTGACCATACCTCTCTTTTGTCTTAAGGGTGTAGAGGACAATGAAAGCTGGACGAAAGCTTGCAAGTGTGACTGTGAAGGAGGGGAGTCACCCACCGACTTCACCTCGGTCACCACTGGCACGAGCTGGAGCCGTGGACTGGAATGCATGCCAGGTGAGAGAGAGAGAGAGGGAGAGGCAGTCAGTGCTTCGCTTTGAGACTGGTAACAGAGATGGATGGGTTGTGTCCTTGCCTTGGGAAACAGTGTGTGTGAGTTGGTCGTCGGTGTGAGTGAATGAGATGCCCTGGGACCGCCACCTCACCAGCAGTGGTCTAGAAAGTCATTAATCATTCTGTAGCAGCTCACCTGCACTGTGTGTGGCACTGTGACCCCCCCACTGCTACACAGCCATCAGGCAGCTACGCTCCATTTCTGCTGAGAGAGAGAGATGAGAAAGACATTTGGGAAATGAGAGTGGGACAGAGAGAGAGAGAGAGAGACAGGGGAAGGGATAGAGACAGAGACAGAGAGAAAGAGAAAAAAGATATGAGAGAGAGAAAGAGAGAGGAAGGAAGGGAGGGAGACCGATAGTGAAAGAGAGATGAAAGATATGAGAGAGAGAGAGAGAGAGAGAGAGAGAGAGAGAGAGAGAGAGAGAGAGAGAGAGAGAGAGAGAGAGAGAGATGAGAAAGAAATTTGGGAAATGAGAGTGGGACAGAGAAAGAGCGAGAGAGACAGGGGAAGGGATAGAGACAGAGACAGAGAGAAAGAGAAAAAAGATATGAGAGAGAGAAAGAGAGAGGAAGGAAGAGAGGGAGACAGATAGTGAAAGAGAGATGAAAGATATGAGAGAGAGAGAGAGAGATGAGAAAAAATGAGAAAAATGAGAGAAAGACAAGAAAATGATGAAAAGGTAAAGACAGACGGGATTAAAAATATGAGAGAACCAGAGAGATGAAAGAGATGAGAGAAAGAGATATAAAAAATCGAGACAGAGAGGGAGAGAGAGACATGAGATGGAAACGAGAGACGACAGAATTAGAGAAATGTGATGGAAGAAAATATAAAACGGACAATGAAATAGAGAGTGGGAGAGACAGAAGAAACGAAAGACAGACAGAAAGAGAGAGCTGTAAGTATGAGAGAGACAGAAACGAAGAGAAAAAGATGAAAGAGTGAAATGAGAGTGTAAGAGTAAAATGAAAGTGATTAAAAATGAGCAGGAGACATAAAGACTCTCCCTTTCTCTCCAGGAGAGTGATACGGTGTGTGAAGAGGGTGAACAAACGCTGGAAAAGGAGGGAGATGGGCACAGACAAGTGTAGAGGCATAATCCCATTAGTTAGAATAGGACACGGAATATGATGTACAGATTACACAGCTCAGAATAACCTTCCTGGAAGCACGATTCCGAAAACAGCACGTCCATATAACTATAAGCTCCACACTCCTGTCATTCCAGTTCAGCCGAGTCGGTGGTATATGCCTTCGCTAACCCCACCAGTGCTGTAGCTAGGGTCTAGCAACCGGACAGGCACAATGCCTCTGTGCTCGAGTAAGCGTAGCTGTACCCAGGGGAGAATGCTCTCTGGGTAAAGGGACTTTTCATGAGTTCCAGGCCCAGGTTTGTACTATTTCCACCCCAGTGGTCCGCCCCCATACACAACTGACCCTGAATCAATCAACAAATCGCAATGTACAGTACTTTGCAGGCAATGCACATTGTTAGCTTTCAAAGTGAGCTGTTGGTTAGACTGTATAGTCTTAGGCCACATTAAACGACTGGCATCTGTTTCTCCTCAACCTAGAAATGAATGACAGAAAGTCATGACAATTAAAATGAAGTTTTTTTGAACTTATTGTTTATTGAAGATATTATAATATTCACCATTTATATATATATAGCCTTATAAATGTCAACTTATGATTATGTACACATTCTCATTGACAGCCATATACACTTCAATTACAATTGGTCTGAAAGCATTGTTAACATTGCTGGGCTCCATCACTTAACAAATGTTTTCTTCCGCAGCCTCAAGTTATATGTTATTTCTTCCATACTATGTTTCATCCATAGACGCTCTATCCAAGATTCATACGTTGGGACAGTGGTTTTGAGACAGTTCACAGTTATACCCTTAATTGCTGCTGCTAATAAAACATGAAGAAGGTAGATCTGCCTCCTACTTTCAAAATCCTGAGGAACAGCTCCTAGCAGCGACACCAAAGGATCTTTAGGAGCAGGAACATCAAAAACTGCCTGAAGGGCATCGTATATATCCTCCCAATACTTCTTCAGTTTTACACAGGACCAAAATGTATTAACAAAGTTTGAGTCTGTTTCTCCACACTCCCTCCAGCAACTACTAGATTAGGATGAACCAATCTGCGCAGTAATATGTGGTGTTCTAAAGTATCTAACAACTAGCTTCCATTTAAATTCTCTCCAGTTATTAGAACAAGTAGTTAAGTGACATTCAGAACAGATATCTTTCCAATTTTCTATTGAGATCTCAGTTTGTAATTCAGCTTCCCACTTACTTTTAATATACAGGGAGTTATGTGGTTCCATTGATTTAAGGGTTTGATATAAATTTGAAATTACCGTGCATGGTATATCCCCTAACTGAATTTTTTTAAAGAACTGTTCTATTGGGGCTGGTAATTTTATTTTGTCAAGATTTTAAGTTTTATTTAAAAAGTGCCTAATTTGCAAATACCGGAAAAAATCTGTTTTAGGAAGTTCAGATTCTTGACTAAGTTGAATAAGTGAAAGTTTTATTTTATTATTTTTTATTTTATTTATTTATTTTATGATTTCCTCCACTGAAACACACATACTTGTACGAATTTCAGGTGGATTTGCTAAGCTAATTAGAGTCTTAAGCATCAACTCATGGAGAACACACTGTAACGAAAACAAAGGGATGGACATACCAAATACTAGGATTCAGGTACACATCCAAGGGTTCTACTTTTCATTCAGTAGTTCTACTGCTCTTAGTTCAAAATAGTTCCACATTGATATAAATATTAAAGGAGTGGTAGATCAGAACAAGGGGTTTCAGAGCTTTGGACCTCACTATAAATGATTAGGTTAGGACTAATGGGTGAATATGCTGATATGAGGAATGTTGGTGCCCTCCCTGCAGTTTCCCCACATGTACCATCAGTAGCTCTTCCACTAAAGCCCATTTTATCCACTCATTTCAGGTCCAGTCTTAAAGACAGACTCCAGACCAAATCCACACCGTGGTTGACTTTCAGTCTCAGGTGTTTGTTGTAAGGCTGCTAGCAGGCTGCAGTGGACATCAATAATGACTTGCGCCTGAAGCTATGGGTCAGCATAGCGGATGCCCACCTCTATGTGGCATTGGGTGAAAAATGCCTGGCAGAAACAGCCACCTGTCAATGCTAATGTATCGGAGAGTAGTCCAGGAAAGTGTGTAAACGTGCCTGAGGTGAAGCTGGCATGGCATGAACGGACGGTTAGAAATGGTTGCTGAATTTGTAAATCAGTCTCTTACAGGGAACACACTTAAATATGGCCTTGTTTTACAAATTCTAGTGCACAATATATATATATATATATATGTGTGTGTGTGTGTGTGTGTGCAATTTAACATATTGGAGAAAATAAGATGTACAATTGTTATTAACGAGTCATATTTAATGTAGCACAGCTTTTACACAGGCTGGATTTAAAGTTTTATTTTTCCCCAATATGTTAAACTCTCTGTAGAGGTGGTCTTCACTTATTTTCACTAAATCAACAAAATAAAAATCCACAAACTTTTGTTGCACATGACTGCACAATAAATTTAACCAGATTTTAATTTTGTAAAGATTCCATTTCAAAGATATGCAGTTTTGTAATGAAATTGAAAACAATATATTAATACAGTCATATTCAAAGGTTTGAGTTTGAGCACCCCAGACTATTTATATGTAGTATATATATATATATACATTTACAGGGGTTGGACAATGAAACTGAAACACCTGGTTTTAGACCACAATCATTTATTAGTATGGTGTAGGGCCTCCTTTTGCGGCCAATACAGCGTCAGTTCGTCTTGGGAACACGTATACGAGTCCTGCACAGTGGTCAGAGGGAGTTAAAGTCATTCTTCTTGCAGGATAGTGGCCAGGTCACTACGTGATGCTGGTGGAGGTTCGTCCTTCTTGGTGGTATGCTGACATTACCCTGGATACCGTGGCTCTTGATACATCACAAAGACTTGCTGTCTTGGTTACAGATGCGCCAGCAAGATGTGCACCAACAGTTTGTCCTTTACACTCTGCTCTTACTGGTGCAATGTGCAATTAGTGAAGATTGGTCACCAGGCTGGTCCAATTAAGCCATGAGACCTCCCACACTAAAATGACAGGTGTTTCAGTTTCATTGTCCAACCCCTGTATATATATATATATATATATATATATATATATATATATATATAATGTGCAATTTAACATATTGGAAAAAATAAAACCTAAAATTATCATTATGTTTTAATATTAAATGTAGTTCAAAATTAAATGTATTTTTTCAAAATTTTTCCCCATTAAATTTAACCATGCATATATATATATATATATATATATATGCTTAACTTTATGTGTTTATTTGCTGAATTCAACATAATGAAGGAAAACCAACTCACAAAATGTAGCCTTTGCAAGTGTTGGCCCATTATATATCCATGTTTTCATTTAAACCCAAGAAAAACATTGAAATTTTACACTAAAAATGTGGGAACACGTCACAAAACATGAAATATAACTTTTGTTGTATTTTGGTTAAAAAAGTATGAGTCGTACAGCATGGTGCCCACACTACAAGCGAGAAAAACACAAAACACAAAACGGAGCTAGTTGTGGAGATGGAGCTTAGGTTGAGAAGGGAACCATCTGTCGAAGTTAAGTCTTACCAGCCACCATGCTCCGTCAAAATGGAGCATTAGAGCAAAGCTTTTAGGACGGAGATGTGGACACAAGGATGGTACTGGAATTACAGGGTTGGAGAGAGCAGCTTAGTGTTGTTTGCTTTGATGGCTATAACTCTGCATGGAGGAGCCATCCCGCTGCAATGAGTTCTGTGGTTGTATTCAATGTCCATCAGGGACGCACTGGACTTTGTAATCCATTGTTGCTCTTGTGCAGGAAAAGAACAGCTTACTGTGAGCTGAACTGGTCCGAGGCTTACGGTTTGTGAATTAAACTAAGTAGTGGCTTTTCAGCAGCACGTGCCAAAGAGGAAAGCTGAGGCCACTCGGAACAAGAGGATTAATAGACCACTAGTAAACACGCTGTCCTTTCATGGAGCTACTGTTGAACCTGCCACACTTACATTACCCCATATCTTCTGTAGAATCTTGTGTTTGGAGATGAATCGCTCTGAAATGTATTCTGACTAACTAACCAGTGATGTACTGATAGAGTGATCAGACGTTGGATAGTCTAATATTGGAGATTGGGAAGATGGTATACAAATCCTACTGTAGCATATGTTTTCCTTTGTTTTGAATAATGACAACTTCACTTTAAAGGTTTTCTGAAGGTCCTTATTAAAGCAATCCACTATTTTCCACATCAGTTGATCAATCAAGAAATTTTCCTTTCTTATTTAAGTGCTGGAGCTACAGGGCTACAACTCCAAGTCAATAGAGAAGTGGGAAAATGATGGTTTAAGATGGTCTATGCTGGTGCATGCTGATTTATGCTAGTCTAATGCTGGTTTAGCTGTTCACCCTAGCTTGGTCTTGCTGGTTGACCAGCATACCAGTGTCAAAACACAACCTATCATCGCTGTATGGGGAAAATGTAAGTGTCTCCAAAGTGGCAATTTTTACAGGACAGGGCAAAAACCTAATTTAATTTTAATGTAGGTCAATGGAACCAGACTTTTTCCAAGCAGTTCTGGGCTTTTTGTCAGTCCATTCATCATGAAAAAAATTGAGATATAAGGGTTATTTGTGTACTCCAACTAAATGTGTTAACCTACTCAGTTAAGCTCAGTTTAACTTGACTGGATCAGGTTTGTTGAGAACAAGGAGGACTACAGAGTGCAAGGCTGTGGGCTTCTAGGAACAAGGTTGGGAAACATTCAATTACAGAAGCAAACCATTCCTTTACAACCATCTTATCTGCGAAGGGGGGTGGTGAGGTTGCAGGTTTCATGCCAGCCAAGTGTATAAGACTGGTAGACCCTCTGCGCTACTATTCCTACCTATAGCCTACTGCTTAAAAATGCTAACTTAGCCATCTTAGCTGTCCAAGAGTAGCATCGTACTCACAGTCCTACTAGGACATATGTTTAAGTGTACTTCTTCAGTTACTCACAGCTTCATGTGTATTGCATGCACCAGTGTCCACAACATTCCAGCAATGAAGCAGGGAGAAAGCATTTCTGAGAACAAACCCAGATACCTACAATAAAGTTCAATCATGTGACTGTCCTTGGAAATACATGGCCAAACTGTGTATTGACTAATTAAGCTATCCTTCCCCAGAATGCCCATATCACCGACCTCTAGGCTTTGAGGCTGGATCAGTTGCTCCGGATCAGATCAGCTGCTCTAATGAAGACCAGTACACTGGCTGGTTCTCCTCCTGGACCCCCAACAAGGCCCGACTCAACAACCAGGGATTTGGGTGAGTGGATCACTTAAGAAACGCCCTATAGCTTGTTCTTATACTCTTGTTACAATCGCTGGATGACAGATTCCTGGAACAGAGCCCAGGGTTGAGATCAAAGTACGCTATAAGGAGGGTTTATCCCAGATTAACTGCTACACGCCCGAATTTGCACTACATGCCCATGTGCATTCACAAGTCAAAAGGCCTTTAGTAGAGCCAAAAAATAAAGACATCTCTCTCTTTCTCTCTCTTTCTCTCTCTCTCTCTCTCTCCCTCTCTCTCTCTTTCCCTCTCTTTCTCTACAGGTGTGCCTGGCTGTCCAAGTATCAGGACATCAACCAGTGGCTTCAGATTGACCTGAAGGAGGTGAGGGTGGTGTCCGGCATCCTGACTCAAGGGCGCTGCGACGCGGATGAGTGGATTACTAAGTACAGCGTACAGTACCGCACCAATGACAAACTCAACTGGATCTACTACAAAGATCAGACAGGCAACAACAGGGTGGGTACACGTTTTAATTGTATAAAAATACCAGATAGAGTAAAATAGAGGAGTGGAGCCGTTTTTATAAATGATGGACTGTAGAAAAAACAGATTCCATTACAGTAGTGGTGATAAACAACAGGAGCCATAATGTCTACAATACAAATAAATCCATTTGCTATTCCAAACAACTAGCGATCCTATCTGTGTAGTGTTGTTTTTAGGAGTCATGTTGTAAACTGTAAAATAGTTGGGGTAAACATAGAAAAGTGTCTTACGTTTTCCAGCCTAGTATTTTAAAAGTAGGATTTGTGTTTTCAGAAACACTAACAGCCACTAGGAATGATTTGGTTTGCATATTATTGATTGAGTCCTTGTTTTCTGTATATTGTAAACCAAGATACATGGAAGACAAGCGTACAGGCTCTTCTCTGTCCTGGCAGCCAGATAGTGGAATGAACTTCAACTGGTTGTCCAAAGAGACTCTCTCGCGGTCTTCAAGCATTCTGAAGATCATGTATTTTGTGAAGCACCTAAGTCAGCATTAATTAAAGTAAAAATGGAAATGCACTGTATTGCATTGGATTGTATTCTAAGCTTAACTTACCTTCTCTATAGGTATGAGCACTGGCTTGAGATGCTAAGTAGTGTAGTGCACTGTGTTCTTTCTAGGTATCTAGGTATGTAGGTATCTGTCCCTTGTTGAGGCTGGCTCTGGGCTCAAGAGTTAAGACTCTAACCTATTTGTAGAAGCCCTGACTGAACACTAAGCGCTTTTGAAAGACGCTCTGGATAAGAATGCATGGAAAATGCCAAAAATGTAAATGGGACAGTGTTTTAGGAATATGGGGCATATTGGTTTAGGCCAAGATTCAGGAACCATTATTTTATAGCATTAGAAATATGTCATTTTGCTTGTTTAGAAAAAAGTTAAACATGATCTCCATTAGCGAACTCATATGACAGGAGTCAGGAAAACACAAAGTTCTTTGGTTAAGAGATGCACCATGATATGGATAAGCAACTATTGTTGCAGAGGTCATGGTTCTGGGCTTCGGATATGGGATCTGGGATCTGGCACACATTTCTAATAGACCTACTCTAACACATCTGATTCAACTCAGGTCTGGCAGCCGCAGGTTTTCCATAAATCTTTGGGGGTCCTGTTGGTGCAGAACATCCATATCTATAAGGAAACATACAGGGCATGAAATAAATAGCAGATCTGTAACCAAAAATATTTTATCTCACTTTTACTTATATTTAGACGTCCAATCAGTATAATTCTATTCATTATGTGAGCCATTGCCCCATTAAATGGCCACCTGACTATGTTGCTCTCCCTTGAGGACCTGGACTGATGTCCCTTTTCTATGGCATAGACTGACCTGTATATGTATGCTGTCTCCCTCGCAGGTGTTCTATGGGAACTCTGACCGTTCGTCCTCTGTTCAGAACCTGCTCCGCCCACCCATTGTGGCCCGCTACATCCGGATCATTCCTCTGGGTTGGCACACTCGCATCGCCATCCGCATGGAGCTTCTGCTCTGCATGAATAAATGCACCTGAGCCAATGAACCAATGCCCCTAGCCCTTTAACCACTCAAAGCTCCCTTTTCCTCACCAGCACCACCCAAGTGTCTGTGCCACAAAAGAAAAATACTGCCCGTTTTTTTACAGTCACTTTAGTCGTGTTACACCTATTTCCTGCCCATCTTTCGGGGAGACACGTCCCAAGGTCTTTGATTACTGTTTATTAGGAGAAAATACATAAAACTTATTTTAAAGGAATATACTGTATATACAGCCTTGTAAAGAGTGATCTGACTAAATGGACTACAAGGCCTTGAATGAACTCTTCTGTGTTGTCAATGACAAGGACCAGACCCAGGCATACACACCAAGGCTCGAGGTATAAAGCAAGGTGGTCATAACCTGAGAAAGGAGAGATAAGGCTGGAGAGAGGAAGATGTATTGGTGAGAAGATGTTCTTTTACTGTTTTCTGTATGTACATATGTGTGGCCATTTGTGGCAAGCAAATTTCCCCCAGTATGAAGGAAAATACAAACATATTGACACTCACATTTTGACTAGAGTTGGAACATTTGGCTGGTACCTATAAGGAAAATGGTTCTTTACTAATAAACATTACAGCTGTTATGTAATTTTGTCTAAAGATTTCTTTACTGGTTACTTAAAGGGGCATTAAAGGGACATTCTGGCCTAAAACTAGAGTTTATTGTTTTTGTCATGTTATGCAGTATCCTATAACACAATATTCTATAGTTCAGCCTCATCGACTTCACAAAACCACGATTTTGTATCATTTTTCAGGTTTTATTTCGTCAGTGTTCTACCACTGCAATACACAGCATGCATTACAGCCTGTGGTGTAAACCAGCTATAGGCTAATAGAGCCAGGCTAGCATTAATGCAACTCTGAATCTCTGTCTAACTAATCTGGGAACAAAACAGCAATTCTGTTATTATACATCACAAAATGAACACCAGAGATTCAGGTGTTAAGCCAGAGAATAGAAGCTAAATAGAAGTAAGACCAATGCTACATTAACACCCTGGTAGCTCGATTGGTAACTATAGCTTTTTGCCTGTTATGATCCTCATCCGAGTAGTCATTTCTGTTGTTTGAGTAACTTTCCAATCATAACAATGATTTACCACTTCAGTTACTTCAGTCATGTACCTGCAATAAGATATCCGGTTCATCTATCTGCCTTCCTTCTGCATTCAACAACTAAAGAAAAAACGAATGAACTTTAAACCATGAAATCTCGCCTGTAGGATGCAAGCAGGTATATTTGCAACATATGTCATGAGATATATTTGACCGGAGTGTTATTCTTAGGGTTGGGTTAGGTGGGCACTGTGGCATGAATTCAGTAAATAGAAATGCAAATTAAAATACCTCAAAGATCATTAACTCCTGTGGGCTTGTGATGTCAGAGCGGGGGCCTATTAGCCACATTTAATTACTAAACCAAATGACATTCAAATTACACAGTGCCAATCTGAGCACCGCCATCAAATCACCATACAACTTGGCTAATAGCTCATTAGCCTGTTTACTGCTGCAAAAAGGCAAGAGACTGTCTCTCTTTAATGCCTGAAGAGAACTGATCAAGATGTAGCTAGTTTAGTACATGTACCAAAGTCTAGCTCATTCAAAACAGAACCCAGTATTTTGACTATTTATACTTTCATACAGCAGAGCTACAGCTCGCCCACCCCGTGTCCCGCAACATCTGTTTCATTTTTGGATTAACTGGGCATACTAGTAATGTCTTATCCTTACAAACAACCCCATGAATAAAGTAAGAGAACTAAAATCTCTGTATGTCCTAGTCCTCTGTATAAGGCCAAAGCAAAGCCTACAGCACCACCATTTCTTATTTTTATTAGAAGATGACTGCTTTAGTTCATAGTCAGAAAACTACAGTTAAAATACATTGTTGTGTCTTCACAAAGGACACACAGCATAATGCTTTTTATGAACACCAGCAGAAAAGGTACATACATAACACTAAACCCACACACCTAAGAGCACAAGACTGGCAACTTCATATGTCCCCTTCTTCACATAGAGGTCTCTGCAGAGCACACGTCCCCAGCTCCTCAGAGACACGGGGTTGCCAGATTGCTTGTATAGTTTTTAGCCAATAAAGCCACATGTTGTCCAAAGGTATCATATAAGTTTAATCGTGTCATTTCCTGGCTTCTGGCGCGGTAATTAATGGGAACCTTAGACACTGCGCAGGCGCATTAGTGACACAGCGTGCAGTTCAAAACACCGCACTGTTTGTATAAGCTGCCCCAAATAATTTGGAAACTGCGACAATTCAGTGTGACAGCACACTTTCACCACATAACGACTTCCTATAACTAAAACTAAAAAAACGTATGAACATAATAAATACATTTAAAAATATTTAAATTAATGAATAAACAAAGGTTATAAAACGTTCTGTATGTTATTTTATTGGTACACTTCAAATATTACCTTTTCACCTAAGCATTGTTAAGAATGGCTTTGGTTGGTTTTCCTTATTATTATTATTATTATTATTATTATTATTATTATTACTACTACTAATATTACTACTACTACTACTACTACAGTGGACTCGTTGCGTGGTTTATATTATCGAGGTGCTTCTACTTCAGACATTACAGGGGACATTATTGAGTCGCAGTTTTATCGCGTCATTCTCCGCGCCTTCACTGAACAACGTTTATATATACACGATACAAAGTTATGGACAGGCCTGAGGATCAAAATACAGACAGTCCAAAGGACTTGACTGTGTGGTGATCTAAATTATTACTGGACTGAAATGAACCCCAGCACACAGGCTGGATCTCAAATGGCTTATCCTGTCTATAAAGCCTAGTGCAGTGTTTCTCAACCCTGGTCGCGGGGGCACCCTGTCCGGCTCATTTTAATGCTTTCCCTGTTTCCAACATCCCTTCTTCGGCTTATCAGCTCATTTACAAGTCCCTTCAGGGTTTGCAGGTGGTGTCTTAAAGCAAAGAATCCACGAAAATGAAATAGTGCTCTGCCTGTGCCATGAAATGGCTTCAGCATCCAAACAAAGCACTAAACCTTCTCAACATAATGGATAATGGAATTAAGCCAGTAGGCAGCATGTAGTACATGTCCATATTAGATATCCAGTGTTCTGCTTGATTGGAAAAGCCAGTGTACCGTGACTCGTGCAGTGGAGTACAGAGGGCGAGTCGAGTTCAGCTATTGGTCAGAGGGCCAGGCCAGGTGAGGTTAGGATAATTGAGCAGGACTGTTTCCTCATTACCAGCTCTGATGTTAAAGGCCTTAAAAGAAACCTCAGCGACACCATCACGGTATCACTGCCACCATGAAAGCACTTCGTTCTGAAATGAGGCCGGCCACAGCCATGACCAGTGCGAAGGCCAGACTCCGAGCTCACGCTGTCCTCATTTACAGACTGAGGAGAGAGGTAAGGGGAGTCTACCACCGATTTGGCTACATGTTATTTTTGTAGATGTGGTCTGTTTCATGTGTCATGTCTCCCAGACCCAGTCTGTCGACGCTGGGGTGGTGAAGAGGCCACGAGCCCCGACCCAGTTCCTGCTCCGGAGAGTGGGTCAGGAGGCCGCCCGCCTCTCGGCCCTCAATCGACGCAGTGTAATCACTCAGAGGGAGGTTCTCGCCGCTCTGGAGCAGCTGAGGCGCAGGCGCAATGCAGTTCCCATGGATGGTGCATGACCTCGCCAGCCTTTTAGAAGTTTAAATGTCTGTAAATATTTAACTGTATTAAAATAAATGTCGTTTTTAGTGATGACTGTTGTCGGAGTTGTACACTTACAGATGCTCTTATCCAGAATGAGTTTGCAGTCTAGATTTGTAGACTGTGTAGATGTACAGGGGTTGGACAATGAAACTGAAACACCTGGTTTTAGACCACAATCATTTATTAGTATGGTGTAGGGCCTCCTTTTGTGGCCAATACAGCGTCAGTTTGTCTTGGGAATGACGTATGAGTCCTGCACAGTGGTCAGAGGGATTAAGCTATACTTCTTGCAGGATAGTGGCCAGGTCACTACATGATGCTGGTGGAGGTTTGTCCTTCTTGGTGGTATGCTGACATTACCCTGGATACCGTGGCTTTTGATACATCACAAAGACTTGCTGTCTTGGTCACAGATGCGCCAGCAAGATGTGCACCAACAATCTGTCCTCTTTTGAACTCTGGTATGTCACCCATAATGTTGTGTGCATTGCAGTATTTTGAGCAAAACTGTGCTCTTACCTGCTAACTGAACCTTCACACTCTGCTCTTACTGGTGCAATGTGCAGTTAATGAAGATTGGCCACCAGGCTGGTCCATTTTAGCCATGAGACCTCCCACACTAAAATGACAGGTGTTTCATTGTCCAACCCCTGTAGGTACAGGTGTAGGGTAGAGCTTTGGCTAAGGACCGTTATGGGTCTAGTGTTTACCCAGTCTACAGTGTGGGGGGCAGGGGTGTTGCCCACTACACTCTCTGCTTGTTTGGGTGACGTGTATAGACCTCCATATGTCGGTTCTGCCCTCCGCAGTACTGGATGAGGCTCTTGTTTAAATGGATCAAAATGTGAGGGGTGAGGGGTGAGGGGGGGGCATATCATTCTAGTAGGTTCCTTGTAATGAGAGGAACAGTTGAGCTTAATTTTTCTTAAATTTTTGGTACCAGTGGGCTGTAATGTTGGCTGGGTAATGTTCCGCCTACCAGTAAAAACCAATCTGGCTTGTCGACACCTTTATAATTTACAAAGGTGTTTTGCTTGTTTACTTGGCTTCATTTTTAATTAGTGATGCTCTCACACTGTGATGGGCTGTGAATTGAAGGTGAACCTCTAAACTGATTGCACCAATTCAAAACCCAGTTGACTTATAGGAAATAACCCTACATGCCTTTTAATTTAGAAGGGTAAAAGCCCTTCAGTTGATGCCCATATTTAAACTACTATACTTACTTTGTTAGAGACTTGTATGCAAAGCTTTTTTTTTATTTTTTATAAAGAAGTATATTTCGTTTTGGCGAGAGAAAAATCCACAAGGGCCTCTCAGACAGATCAATCACACCCTACCTGATCAACTGAGACTTGGTTTCTATGGGTCAGTATAGGGTCTACAGTGCAATGTATTTCAGTCTAGAAAATCTTTCATTAAAAAAAAAAACAAACATTTTGTTTATCGTGTGGTTGAACTTGTTTGTCTTAAAGGGAACCTGCCTCGCTCTGTCCTGTCTTACCCAGGGCTGAATACTGGTTCTACCCTGTTTCTACTCTAATGCTTAATCCTAATTTTTTAAAACAGTCTTTGTATTGTGTAAGTGTAGTTTACATTTTGGGTTGCTTGTTACTAGAATAACTATTAGTGTTCATTCTGGACATGGTTATCTTTAAACTAATTTAAAGTCTGTGACATTGCATGGGCTGGTGCCCGTCCTTTGACTTGAGGAACTAGACAGAGTTGATGCCCTCTTACACCTCTTGCCTGTTTGATGTGTAAAATGTGTTTTAAAAACACTAAGATACTTCTCTGACACAAGAGACAAACGTACTGTACTGTAGATGTACAAGTACTGATGAAATACATGAAACAAATTACTCTCCTAAAACAGCTCTCTCTCGTTTACCTAGTTTGAGGGATTTCCTATAAATGTTAGGCTCGCCCCAATTATACCAGCCAGGTCTCCCATTGATCAGAGGCTCTGATGGCAGAACAAGGTCACCTTCGGAGAGGGAGATGGAAACGAGAGGTAGACACACAGGACCACCACAGAGCAGGTATTATTTGGGTGGTATATATGTACATATGTCTCCTCTGCCTAGGTCCGAGAGCGGGCACCATTCCGTGTAGTATTGAGTTATTTTACAGTTAAAGTTGATTAAAAGGATGGATGACTTTACAGTTTCTTCATAAGCAGCTTGTAATTTCCGGAGCCTTTACTGTCAACCTGATTCAACACCGTGGCGCGCGCTCACGCTCGAAAGCGCGTCGCCATGGAAGCAGCAGACATTAATGATGGGAATTACGACTCACGATTCAGTGGGCTGTACCGATTCTTCCTAACTCTCAATTGCATTGAATCGAGCATTCGAGTCAGTGGTTCTTTTCCTTCTTCTCCAATAATAAGTGAAGTCAACATGCTTACCTCCTTCATCCGGCCTTAGAAACACGGTCGACTAACCTAATGGGTCTGACCGGAGGTTGCTATTATATAACAGTGTGGTCTTTACGGCGACCTCATTAATTTTGCTTATATGTAAAAATATTCTAGTTCAAATTCAAATTAAGTAATGCACAACAATGAAATAAATAAAAGCTGACCGAAATAAACAAAATAAATAACAACGTGTGTTGAGATGTCGACTCGTGAATCACAAGGAATCGACTCGTTCAGGAGTGGGACATCGCTTCCAGAGCACGCGCGTGTGCGCGTCACAAACAGCTGCACGCGCATGAACTGCAGAGCCCTAACACTTTGACTGACACCTGTAGCGAGTACCTTACATCACACGGTACGTATTTATTTCGTCTGCTCCGGATTTCTTCTCCCTCCTCCATCTTATCTAACACCGTATCGCTGTTTAATGTACATGTGGACAGTTCGAGGCGTTAGTGTGGTGGGTTGAAATCGGTTAATCCGTCGCATCGTGTGTGTTTTGGTCTCCGCTCTGAGTTCGACTTCGAAGCCTGCATCCTGAGAGAGAGAGAGAGGAGGGGGTGCTCCTGTCATGTTCAGTTTTAATGCCTGTTTATTACTGTATAATAGTTTTTTTTCTTTTTAAATTACAGTCAAAACCCGTTTTATATTCCGGGTATTCAGGTCCCGTTAAAGGTTTTCACGCCTTGTCAGACGTTACTGACCTAAACCGCTTGTTTACCTGTGTGAGGTAAACCTAGCAGTCTGTTTACAGTCCAGTTACTAAAGCTTTTCAGTGAAACCAGAAGCCCTCAATGCGGAGTAGCCCTCATCTCACCATCTCCGGCTTATACCTGTCAAACCTGCATCGATTACTGATCCGGGCACAGTTTTGGCTTGTGTGTGTTAAAGGTTAGGGTCAGGCCTACATGGTCTCTGAGGCTAATCCTGAATCATCTGAATTAATATGGCCTTCTGTTAGTTAAATGAAGCTATTCAATGAGCCTTTGAAAAGCACTTAAGCATAAAGATTAAAGTCCATCATGGACTGTGTGTCCTCCTGGAAAACCACAGGCTTTAAAATATGCTCTCATTCACCAAAGACATCTCTCCTTTGGTACACTGCGCTCATTACATCACGAACCCATACTCTTTATTCATTTAAACAAGGCTAATTACACTATTGTTGTTCTGTTGTGCCATAAAGAAGTGCACAGTGTCAGTCTTTATATTCTGTAACCTACTTTATATACATATGTACTGTATTTGTCATTGGTCCTTCAAGTCTGCTCAATCGAAGAGCAGCACAGCAACGCTAGCAGAGAAGCAGGGCAGTTAGCCGTTTAGTGAGGAGGGGGTTAAGTGCCTTGCCCAAGGGCACAATCAGGTATACCAAGTTAGCTGTGGGACTTAAACCCCCAACGTTCCAGATCTGTGCTCACCTCTCCTACCCTCAGGCCTCTGGCTACCCCATATTTGTCGCATTTTTCTGCCCATGAATAATCTCATACATGTACTAATGGTTCAGGTATTTCCATGGGACATATGGACTATTCCTGTTGTTCTAAACAAGTAATTGTGAAAGCTAACAGCTGCAGAAAACAACTGCCAGACAGTTACATGATATTACAGTGTATAATGAAAAATGCACTCGCCTAGTAGGAGCCAGCTGAAAGAATAAAGGTCCCTCATTGTCTGATGGCCCATATTGGCTGAATATACCCTCGTATGTCTTATTTTTTCCTCTAGGAGTGAGAGTACAGAGACACATGCCAGGCAGACAACATTAATGTTTCCGTCATGGGCTGTGGCACCTCAGTAGCCATCGAGAACCAAGGAAGGCCTTCAGAAATAGGTGAGCGGACTGCTATTTTGGGGGAACTGCCTTTGGCATTCATCTGAGAACTGCGGCATCAATTCTGACCTTTCCAGGGTGATGGCTGAAGTTCTAGCACACATATCTTAAGTTTGTTTGACATGTCTTAACCAATATCTTCAATCGGGGTGTCTCAAGATGTCTTGAAATAAGCTTGTTTGTGTCCGAGACTTACCTCTGCTGTGTACCCTGTTACGTTTCAACAGGATCTGTTCCCATTTGTTTTCCCCAATGTTTTTTTTTTTTTAAAGGAATTCTGATCATGCTAATTTGGAGAGTCCTCATTTCATTTTTAACATGCCCTCGCAAACTTTGACTAACTATCCAGAGTGCTAATTAGCTTGTCATGCAAAGATACATAACATATACAGTGGGGTGCGAAAGTTTGGGCAGCGTTGTTAATTTTCATGATTTACCTTTATAAAGCATTTGTTTGGATAAAAAATTGCGTTAAATATATCATATAGGGGACAAACACAGTGATATTTTAGAAAGTGAAATGAAGTTTATATGATTTACAGAAAGTGTGCAATAATTGGTTAAACAAAAGCAGGCAGGTGCATAAATGTGGGCACTGTTGTCATTTTATTGATTTCAAAACCTTTAAAACGAATTATTGGAACTCAAATTTGGTTTGGTAAGTTCAGTGACCCTTGACCTCCATACACAGGTGACTCCAATTATGAGAAAGGGTATTTAAGGGGGGCAATTGTAAGTTTTTCTCCTCTTTGCATCTTTTCTGAAGAGTCGCAGCATGGGAGTCTCAAAACAACTTTCAAATGACCTGAAAACAAAGATTGTTCACCGTCATGGTTCAGGGGAAGGATACAGAAAGCTATCTCAGAGATTTCAGCTTTCAGTCTCCACTGTGAGAAACATTGTGAGAAAATGGAAGACCACAGGCACAGTTCAAGTCAAGGCTCGAAGTGGCAGACCAAGAAAAATCTGGAATAAACAGAAGCGAAGGATTTTGAGAACAGTCAGAGTCAACCCACAGACCAGCACCAAAGACCTACAACATGATCTTGCTGCTGATGGAGTCACTGTGCATCGTTCAACTCACTTTACACAAGGAGATGCTGTATGGGAGAGTGATGCAGAGGAAGCCTTTTCTCCGCCCACATCACAAACAGAGCCGCTTGAGGTATGCTAAAGCACATTTGGACAAGGTGCTGTGGACTGATGAAACTAAAATTAGTTATTTGGGCATAACAAGGGCCGTTATGCATATGTTTGTCCCCTATATGATATATTTAACGCAATTTTTTAATCCAAACAATCAATGCTTTATAAAGGTAAATCAGGAAAATTAACAACGCTGCCCAAACTTTCGCACCCCACTGTATATTGCTTTATAAAGCACTTGTAGAATAAGTGGAATGGTTTACCTAAACCCCATTCTGATTACAGAAAACTGAATTTTATGATATAATTTGTGAAATATAAAGTATTTAAGTACTTCACTAGAAGCAAGGGCTTCTAAACAGCTTTGTCTGCGGTGATTTCTCAGCACGTTATATCACCTGGTCACCTGGTTCCTTGCACCTTCTAGGCCTCGTGACTTGAGTTAATGAAGTAATAGTATGGCCCTAAAGACACGTCTGGGATTCCCTTGAGGGGACACTAGAGTAAGGCAAAGTGGAGGTGGGCATGTTAAAACCAGTACTGAAATGGGTGACGGGTTTCTTTGATTGTCTAGCAGAAACGACTCAGTTGACCTTACTTCCTCCTCCTTACGCAGATGTATCAGCCAGGCAGACCAGTCCTGCACTGAGTAAGCCCTGACCTATAGTCTTTTCTAGGCTTTTCTGGCTTTCATCAGCATCTGTGCTCAAGCAGTGTCCTGTCTTCTTCAACGCTAAAGAACGCTCAAGTCGCTTGTCCAGTGTTTCGTTAAAAAGCTCTTAATTAACGGTCCACTCCTTTCAGAGTTCGGAATTTTTTCTTCAATGTCTGCTGTTTGCATCTGGTAGCAAAAATCAGATACAGACAGAAAGTCATTTCTAAAATACGCAATTTATTTATTGACAGTACCTCAAACGCTGGTTGACCATTTATGGCATTCATAACAGCTCTCCTTGTGTGCTGTAAAGTATGTTGAAGAGAAGCTGTAATTCAGTGCATGTTTCGGGGTACTTCAGAGCATTTTGATTGAACAGAGACAAAAACACTGATTGGAGTGGGCCTGTGCTGTGGGATTTGTGGGGGACCTTTTGGTTTACTGCATGCTATGAGATCAAAGTTCCAATCAGCGACTTCTTGTAGTTCAGTCTTTAGAATAAGTGCTGCAAACTCTTACATGCATTTTATTACTTAATTCAGAGGAAGGCCGTAGTTCATCCTAGGCTCGCTGGTGTCACCTTTTTCAGCAGTTCATGACTGGAGCTTTGAGCGAGCAGGTGCTTAGTTGCATATTAGCTGTACAATATTATTGCAGTATTGGTCGACTCCACCCTTTCCCCCTTGTTCTTTCATCTCTGCATTCTCAGCAATTTCATTTCTTTAATTAACAGACATGATGCTGATCTCCTGAGACATCGTCTATTTTTAGTAGAGCTTCTGCACTCCAGTGTGTTAGGAAGCTTTTAAGTGTCCTCATGTTACCTGACGCAGGTGCACTTGAAGGAAGCATTAGCTTAGCTGTTGGAAAATAAGAGGCTGGCCTTTTCATAGTGGCTGTAGTTGTAGATCTCTGATGTAATGCTTCGCTAATTCTGTGTGACAGAAAGTGCACTGTGGCTGATTAAACAGATGCCTGTGTTTTGCTTTGTGCCTTTTTATGTAGATGCTTTTTGTTGTATGAATTTTATGAAAAAGTGCTGCTTGTATATTTAAAGTTAAGTTAGCCACAAAGAATGGACTTCATTAGCTGTTGCGCTAGTCACTAGTTGTGGAATGGTACTGTCATAATTGTCATTCAGCTATGCTAGCCCATTGTTTCAACATTTACAACCAGAACGCCTGTGTTATAAAGTGATCTGCTATTATCTAGCAGGTGGGATAATAGTTGGTACAATGCTAGTACAAACAAGAGAAACTTACATGACATAAACAAATAGCTATGCTAATTCTTATCCGTGAAATCAGTTCTTGGTACTTAGCAGCTGCCACTGAAGGCCTACCTTGGTCCACCTTTTAATCTTATTGGTCAGCAAAGAAGAACATACTTAGGCTTTGAGTTGAATTATTTTTTAACCCAGTCGGCCTGGATCACACAAGATAGGGATAGGGAGCTTAAAAAGACCATATCTTAGTAATGGAAATATTTCTACAGTGAGTCCAAGAAGTATTTGATCCCTTGCTGATTTTCTTCGTTGGCCCACTAATAAAGACATGATCATTCTATACTTTTAATGGTAGATGTATTCTTACATGGAGAGACAGAATATTAAAAAGAAAATCCAGAAAATAAATCTAAGGAATATATATTAATTGATTTGTATTTCATGGAGTGAAATAAGTATTTGATCCCTCTTGCCAAACACACTCAATACTTAGTGGCAAAGCCTTTGTTTGCAAGCACAGCGGTGAGACGTTTGTTGTAGTTAACCACAAGTTTAGCACACACACCAGGGGGAATTTTGGCCCACTCTTCTTTGCAGATCCTCTCTAAATCATGAAGGTTGGTGGGCTGTCGCTTGGCAACTCTGACCTTCAGCTCCCTCCATAGATTTTCGATCGGATTGAGGTCTGGCGACTGGCTGGGCCACTCCATGACCTTAATGTGATTCTTCTTGAGCCAATCCTTTGTTGCCTTTGCTGTATGTTTAGGGTCGTTATCATGTTGGAAGACCCAACCACGGCCCCATTTTCACGTTTGTCCCTCAGGATTGTGCGGTACATGGCTCCATCCATCTTCCCAGTGATGCGGTGAAGTAGCCCTGAACCCTTGGCTGAGAACCGCCCCCAAATCCTTATGCTTCCACCTCCAGGCTTGCCGGTGGGGCACAGTGTTTCTTGGGGTCATAGGCAGCATTTTTCTTCCTCCACACATGGCGGGTGGAGTTGAGGCCAAAAAGTTCAATTTTTTTCTCGTCTCGGACCACAAAAACCTTCTCCCAATAACTTGGTTCATCTTTCAAATGATCATTGGCATACTTGAGGCGCGCCTCCACATGTGCTCTCTTCAGCAGGGGTACCTTTCGGGCACTGCAGGATGTGAATCCATTGTTGCCAAAGTGTTGCCAATGTGTTTCCTTGCAAACTGTGGTCCCAGCTGCCTTCAGGTCATTTGCTAACTCCTGCCGAGTGGTTGCAGGACGATTTCTGACCGTTCTCAGCATCATTGCCACCCCACGAGGCGAAATCTTCTTTGGAGCACCGGGCCGAGGTCTGTTGATTGTCATGTTATACTCTTTAAACTTTCTGATAATTGCACCAATAGTTGTTACTTTCACATCCAACACCTTACTAATCTTTTTGTAGCCCATTCCAGCTTTGTGAAGGTCAACAATTCTGACTCTGAGGTCCTGTGACAACTCTTTGGTTTTACCCATGTTGGAGACTTGAAATCTGTGTGATCTGTCTGATTCTGTGGAATACACAAGTGATTAGTGAGAACAGGTGGCTTCAGGTCAGGTAACAAGTTGATTGGGAGTGTCTAACTGGTCTGTAAAAGCCAGAACTGCTAATGAATACTAAGGGATCAAATACTTATTTCACTCCATGAACAAATTTAATATATATTCCTTAGATTTATTTTCTGGATTTTCTTTTTAATATTCTGTCTCTCCATGTAAGAATACATCTACCATTAAAAGTATAGAATGATCATGTCTTTATTAGTGGGCCAACGAAGAAAATCAGCAAGGGATCAAATACTTCTTGGACTCACTGTATATGGTTGTTCTGAGATACTAGACGGCAGTCCCTGTTGACATGGCAGGTACTGCCCTATAAATTAGACTGAACGATGCATTGGCTGTTTTTCAACTCTCGTTGTTTGTGCTGTACACGTGTAGCAATGAAAGCAGCCGTCCTGATCCAGAGGTGGTATAGACGTTACGTTGCTCGATTGGAGATCCGAAGAAGATACACATGGAACATCTTTCAGTCTATTGAGTATGCAGGGGAACAAGACCAGCTGCAGGTAACATCACATGTCCGGTTTATTGGCCAAGTATGTTAACACACACAAGTAATTTGGGTTTTGGCGGTTCGTGTCTCTCTACTGCTGTATCCATGTACACACAGTCAATATACACAGGGACTCCACATATAGACAAAAGCAGACATGTATAATATACAATCTACACAGTATCAATAAACAAACATAAATCTAAACAAATAATATACACTTTACAAATCATTTTTGTAAACACAATATAAGGCTGTTGTGTTGAGGTAGTGTTTGATTCAAACAACTAACTAATTAACTAGGCAGTAACCGTAACAGAGTATTCATCTGCTTGGCACAATATGGAAATCATGGGCTGGTGGCAATAACCAGCATATTTTATTTGCATGTCTACTATTGCTGGTATTGATGCCAATACATGATCACTTCTAAATAGAATTTAGGGCTAGGTTTATCTGGATTAGAATTATTAATATCTCCCTGTACTAATATGATTTCAATATAATCTCATGTCCCTGGCTCCTTCAGTGATAAGTCATATTTAATATAAGATTTCAGCAGTTTAGTGGAGTTGTAAGACATCTGACTGTAGGAATCAGAAACATAATCTGCCTAACCATCTCGTAATGTGTTTTCTGTTATTCCTAAAGCTCTCCAGCTTCTTCAGCTTCATGCTGGATAACTTCACACAGCTTAATGGAAATGGACCAGGTATCGACATTATGATTTTTATACTATCATCCACCCACTACACACTTTATACTTCATACTACCTTTTTGTTTCTTCACTCATTACCCATTTCATCAGGTCCACTTGCCATAAAGAAGCGCCTTCTACAATTACAGACTGTAGTCCATCCGTTTCTTTACATATTCGATAACCCCCTTTTACCTGGTTCCTCAATGAGCAGGAGCCCCACAGGACCACCACATTTCAGGTATTATTTGGAGGGTGGATCATTCTCAGCACTGTAGTGACACTGACATGGTGGTGGCATGCTGATTCTTGTTGCAAAGGTACGAGTGGACAAGACAGAGCAGTGTCACTGCTGACCTGAGAACAGTCCACCAAATAAACCTGTGGGCAATGTCCTGTGATCACTGATGAAGGACTAGAAGATGATCAACACAAGCTCTGCAGCAGCAGATGAGTTGTCGTCTCTGACTATACGTCTACAAGGTGGACCAGCAAGGTAGGATTGTCTAATAGAGTGGACAGTGAGTGGACACAGTGTTTAAAAACACCAGCAGCACTGCTGTGTCTGATCCACTAACACACCACCACCGTGTCAGTGTTACTGATGAGAATGATCCACCATCCCCATAATACCTGCTCTGTGGTGGTCCTGTAGGGGTCTTGACAATTAAAGAACAGAACCACAGTCTGTATGGCAAATGGACCTGAAAAAAGAATGGAGATACAGGTGTACCTAATGAACTGGCAGATCGGTGTATATGGTGTTCTCTTGCGTCACTATATGTAATATAGCAGTGTGTATATATGTAATAATTTCCATACCATATGTTGAACCTCATTCTGTTGACATTCTTCCTAAATGTTTGATGTTCTCTCATTCTCCATATTAAAATACTAACTACACCATGTCATGTCTTCCCCTACACACACACAAAGAAACTCAATGCCATTAGCTCCATTCCATCTCATATCAAACAGCCAGGCCTCCTTTTGACCACCGTGCACCTTTCCTTTTAAATGATTAAAAAATACTATGTAGAAACACAGTTGCTTAGCAACCGAAGGAGATCCCATTTTGAGCTGTGGTATTGTGGAGGGTGCCAGAAATGCAGCAGGCAGCCTCCACATGCAGGCAGAGGATTACAGCAGACAATTAGCCCCAGCTTATTTCAAACAGAGATGGAGAATGCTTAGCAGAACCAGCAGTAAATTAGGTGGTGCTCTTAAATCATACTCATTCTCTTGGAACTGACCAAAACATGGGGGACCAAGACTTGTAATTATAACACTTTTTAGGAAGTGCAGCTGCAACTGGTGCCATTATATTGTTCTGTGGTGCATGCTTGGAAATGATGACTTTGCATTGACCTCTATGATTTGTCAGCATTTGTATATTGCCATAAAAGCTGATCTTTGGTTGTTCACATTTGTGGCGAAGGTTCAATCAGAGTGACAGTATCATTGTTTCTAAACTCGTGGTGCAGCCTTACTTTAGGCCCACATAAGCATGTACTAGCAAACCTATTGCGTCTGTTTGTCTTTAAAATAAGTATGTCTTTAAAAGAGGCTGTCATTGGCTGTGTGGAAACGGACATGAATGATGTTTTGGTTTGCATCTCTTTTCAAATAGATTTGCGGCGAACGCTTCACATTTACATTTGCAAGAATGGCACAATAGAGACGCTTTCTACTAATCCCAGTGCATGAATGGACCCTATTCAGGCTGAAGAGTGAAGCGTTGGCTCTGTGGAGTGGTAGCATTAGAGGCAGAGCATTGCCTCCTAGCAGCAAGGTCCAGACTGGATCCTCATAATGAGATAGATATGAGAAAACAATATCTTGCATCTTATGTAACACACACACAGAACTCTGGATAGTGTTAAATAGACAATTTCCTGCCTGATTGTTTATTCAGTAAAGTGTAAACTAATTAATAAAAGAAGTGCTTTGTGCTGATTGTCTATATTACTGTGTTAATCATTACTCCAGTAACACGTGTGTACTTATTTGTGTATTTCTAATAACACTAAACCATATTAATATAATACATTTTTAAAATTTGAGATTTTATCATCACAATCAATTAACATTATACAGCATTCAGGAGAGTAACTGAATATGAGTTTACTTTTTCTGCCCAGACCTGATCTCTCACCTGCTGGACTCAGCGGTGGACCCTGTGACAGAGGAAGTCAGGCAGTGTAAGTACGAGCAGATCGTGGTGCCAGACTCGTACAGTGGCCCTCACCTCTCCTTCCCCCTGAGCGTCACTGATACCAACGCCCTGCTCAGTGCCTTCAAGGAACAGCAGGTACAACATGCTGCAACTTTAACCAAGAGATTGCCATTGAGCACCATGAGCCCTAGCCAGGATTTAGATTCAGCTCTTTGGTTGGCAAACTGAAGTCTATAAAAGATCCAGCCCTGAGTCCAGAATTGATAGCAGTGCCGAAAGAGAGAGCAAACCCCTTAAAACTTCTATATGTGATTTAAACTGCATTAACATAAATTCCAAACAATAAAATGGACTTTAAGGGGATTTAGACAGATTTTACTAAATTGCGAGGATGTAAACTCATTCAGAATGGTTTCCAGTCTAGCGGGACATGCCAAGTCAGACTCGCTTATGGTTATGAATATGCTGCTCAGTGCCTGAGACTCTGGTTTGCGAAAGTTTGGTAGGGTTTCGCCCAGCCATCTATATCTATTATGCCATTTATATCACCATTACATATGAACGTTCAGAAAACGTGTAGGTTTACCAGTCATTTTGTATATTAAATAATAAAGTAATGTGGCTATAATCAGGTTATAGACCTTGCAGCACTGGGCTGCTATTGCTACGGTTAGTTGAGTTTCTCTCAACTTGCACTATTTCACATCAAAATACCCTGAATTACTTTGTTTGCATCTCTCTTGCTGGATTTATTAATAAATCAGGCACATTCCTGTTATTACGGAAACAAAGAATGCCTTTCCAGAATACTTTATTGGAAATAGATTCACAAGGGAGCCTTCAAGCCTAAATATTATGGGGCAAATATACAGGGGTTGGACAATGAAACTGAAACACCTGTCATTTTAGTGTGGGAGGTCTCATGGCTAAATTGGACCAGCCTGGTGGCCAATCTTCATTAACTGCACATTGCACCAGTAAGAGCAGAGTGTGAAGGTTCAGTTAGCAGGTAAGAGCACAGTTCTGCTCAAGATATTGCAATGCACACAACATTATGGGACAAACCAGAGTTCAAAAGAGGACAAATTGTTGGTGCACGTCTTGCTGGCGCATCTGTGACCAAGACAGCAAGTCTTTGTGATGTATCAAGAGCCACGGTATCCAGGGTAATGTCAGCATACCACCAAGAAGGATGAACCTCCACCAGCATCACGTAGTGACCTGGCCACTATCCTGCAAGAAGAATGGCTTAAACTCCCTCTGACCACTGTGCAGGACTTGTATATGTCATTCCCAAGACGAACTGACGCTGTATTGGCCGCAAAAGGAGGCCCTACACCATACTAATAAATGATTGTGGTCTAAAACCAGGTGTTTCAGTTTCATTGTCCAACTGTACATGTAATGAATGAATGCATCAAGGTCTATTTCTTAATAGACACCAGAATAACCAGAATTTAATTTTAAATGTATTATCATCATGCTAACGGACAGCTAACATTGCCGATTCATTGAGAATGTAACCGTTTCTGCTAATCGATGTTCAGACAGTTGAATATTGACCGTATTATTATGAATGTTTATAAAACATGGTTGTCAGTGTCTTTTATTTCTCCTATTTAGACTCTCCATGGCAAATATGTATTGCAGTTACTCCATGAGACACAGAGGTTCCTAAAACAGATGCCAAATGTCATTTACCTGTCTTCGTCCTATGCCAAAGAGATCACCATCTGTGGTAAGGGTGCATCACTTTCCATGTGGAAGCACTGTATCGTTCAGATTAAGTGTTTTGGGTGTTTATTTTGTCTACTCTTGATGATTTTAGGCACAGTCTCTGCCATGTTATTAGGATGTGTTTCATATCCTGAATGCATGCATGAGCGAAGTGCTTCCTGAATAAAGACGAGTGTATTTATGCGGGTGCTTTATGAAGCACTTCATTGCACCTCAATGGGCTCCTCATCTGAGAAGCTGCAATCTATCAGCCCCAATAGTGCTTCAGATCAAATTAAAACACAAGACACCATTAATGGCAAGATTCCTACATGGAAATGCTGCATCTGATTACTGTAAACAGAAATGGCTTGTTTTTACCAGACACACTTTAAAGCCCAGAATGAAATGATTTTTAATCAGATTGAAATCAGATGCTAATAAGTGTCTTCATTATGAGCAGTTATGCTGTGGCTGCTTCTGGAGATCTACCACTGAACAGTTATTTAATGGCTGAAAGCCTTCATTAGCTCGATCGAACGTGTTAGATGGAAGATGGAATAAATATCCGCAACATAGTAGATCTTCAAGAGCGCTCGGACAAAAGCACAAGCAACTCACATTGTTCTTCCATGCAGGTGACCTCCACGGAAGCCTAGATGATTTGCTGCTGATATTTTATAAGGTAATAATCGTCATTACATCTGAAATGCTATAGCTTTTAGGCGGTGCATGTCCTGTTTAAAGTCTCCACACTGAATGTTATTGTCAAGGAATGGAAGTTTAGCATGGCCCCCTGTATGTACTATCTCTGCACAGTATTCTCCCCATATACAACACATAATACAAACAATGAATATGTAAGGCAATTAATCAGAAGTACAACACTGAAATATTAAGTGAATAAAAATAGCTAGTCACTGTAGCATTAGACATGTAAATGACCCGTTCTGAGCATTTGGCTAATATCATAACATCATACATAATGCATTGAGCAGGAGCTGACATGCCAGAAATATAATGAACCATGCTGAAGAGCACCATGCAGTTCTCTAAGATGATCTTTACTGTTCAAGGAAATGTTTAAAGATGCTTTGATACTTAATCAACATTTTAGCAAAAGTTTTCTCCACCTTGATAGTGATGTAATAGCAAATCAATTTCAAAACAACTGCTTTAAAGTGCCATAGAAAATGAACACACTGTATGATCAGATTTTTACATTATTTTGATTTTTTGGTTATTCCATAGAACGGTCTACCATCAGCTGAGAACCCGTACATATTCAATGGAGATTTTGTGGACAGGGGAAAGAAGTCCATTGAGATCATCATCATACTGTTTGCCTTCTTACTCCTGTATCCAGACCACATGCATCTGAATAGAGGAAACCATGAAGATCACATTATGAACCTGAGGTAACATGCTGCTCTGCCTGACCTTATTCAGAAATGATCTTATTCAGAGAGAATAGCTCTGAATGCTGTTTAATCTGAATAGGAATGCAAAAATGCAAACTAGGCGAATAGCTTTTCCTGTTCATTATCTTTCAGATATGGCTTTACAAAAGAGGTTATGCAGAAGTATAAGGTATGTTTTGTCATGCATATCAGTTTTGCTTTAAGTGCATTTAAGAGGAAAGATGCTGTATTGCAGGCCATTAATAGGCATTGTTTACGTTACCACAAGATTGTATGTATTGCATTTTCTTGTGCCTTACTGCCACCTGGTGGGTAAATTTGGAGCTGCATCTGACTGTAGTATTGTATAATTTTGCAGACACATGGGAGAGAGATCCTACTACTACTGCAGGATGTATTCAGCTTACTCCCTATCGCCACCGTCATAGACAACAAAGTCCTCGTCGTTCATGGTGGCATTTCTGACAAGACCGACCTAGACTTTCTGAGCTCTGTAGAAAGACACAAGGTGAATCTGCCTAGCTCTACTTATTTACGGAATTATTATAAAGCCCTAGATTAGCCAGCTTCATAATGTTGAGTACAAGGAATCTCTTGGATTAACAATCAGTCTTTTGTATATTCATTGATCTAGATGTATGAAGGGGAATTCCCTAATATTCCAAAAGTTCAGCCCTTGAGATATAAACATGGCCATTCCAGAGAGGTTTGATGTGAGGTGGTTTATTGTAGAGAAACTTACAGACTTTGATTTCTTGACAGCGGGTGTTGGTAGTAACTGGGCTTACAATGCCGCCAGTGACCCTACACAAGTTTTGCGTTTTCATGTCATTCGTATAATGATAAAATCTGAAATCTGAAAAACACAAGTTTCCTTTGGGGACTATTTGCCTTATAACACTCTCTGTGGACTCCTCTGTCATGAAGTCGTGGATTATAATATATCAAGCCCAAACCTTTCCAAGAAATTACTATAAAACAATGTTTTAGACATCAGATAGTATGTTCACAATCATTTAGTGTAACGACTTGTTTGTGTGAAGGAGTTAAACTCTTTAGACACCGATTCCTATCACCACCACCACTACACCACTACACCACCACCACAACAATGCTCTCTCAGTAAGTCTCTAGAATGATGCTGTAACACAGAACCACTCTGAAGGCCTGTTTACATCTCAGTTTAATTATGTAGGATTTCCCTATCAATGTAGATTTCCCCTTTAAGGTCATTATCTCAGGTCTGTACCCACTGGTTATATTGTCAGCAGATACTAGTCTAATCAAGGTTTAACTCAAATGTTTTTTTAATATTAGAATTAACATAATATTAACTATATTTCCTTTATTTCTACCACTTAAAGGATTTAGTAGGTGGACACAGTGACCTTTACTGAAATACACTGAGTACAGACCATATTGTTAGGTGGTCTGACTTGCATTCGCATGTGTAACTGTTCATATGAACCTCTATGCCATTGACCCTGTAGGTGAAATCGGCTCTGCGGCTACCCAAGCGCAGCTTGGATCTGGCTGATGTGCGCACAAGCAGCCGCAGCAGCAGCAGACAAAGCGGCAAGGCCAAGTTGGACAGCCCTTGCTCCACTGGTCGCGTGAAACGCAAGAAGAAGAGCCGCCTGACCAAGCAGAGCAGCAGCTCTTCCTCCTCCTCCTCGTCTGCCTCTTCAGTGTGCTCTTCAAGGGGTTCATGCAGGGCCACTCCACGGCGCCCTCCTCCCTCACCCAGACTCCCGAGTCCTGTTGACATGCTGCAGGTGCCCTTCCTTGATTCCATTGTCTCCCTCGCTCTCCCGGAGCCTCCTAGAGAGGAGCAGGAGTGGAGGCAGGTGAGAAAATCAAGCACTTAAGGTTTAACATTGCTCTCAAAGAACCAGTAATGAAAAACCTGTTTATATACATTTCTGTGTAATGAAAGTGTACTGTGTGATGTTTCCTGGTTATTCTCAGCTCAGTCATTTTTTAACTACTATTGTAAAGTCTTTGAAAGCTTTCCATCAAATTAATTGGGACTCTACTATAATCTATATGGACCTCCCTAGTTGTGTTTTTTGTGTGCAGATTGTGGACGTGTTGTGGAGTGACCCGAAAAACTATAACGGCTGCAGTCCAAACTCATTCCGTGGCGGAGGTTGCTACTTTGGTCCAGATGTGACTCAGAGGCTCCTGAAGAAGCATGGCATGTGTCTGCTCATCCGATCCCACGAGTGCAAACAGGAGGGCTATGAACTCTGCCACAATGGACAGGTCTGATAACTATCATATACAGAAATCCATTCAAGTTTGTGAACCCTAAATTGCTGCCCAAATGGAGTTTTAACATGGATGCGTCCTAAAGTGCACTCACATACAGGGGTTGGACAATGAAACTGAAACACCTGTCATTTTAGTGTGGGAGGTCTCATGGCTAAATTGGACCAGCCTGGTGGCCAATCTTCATTAACTGCACATTGCACCAGTAAGAGCAGAGTGTGAAGGTTCAGTTAGCAGGTAAGAGCACAGTCCTGCTCAAAATACTGCAATGCACACAACATTATGGGTGACATACCAGAGTTCAAAAGAGGACAAATGGTTGGTGCACGTCTTGCTGGCGCATCTGTGACCAAGACAGCAAGTCTTTGTGATGTATCAAGAGCCACGGTATCCAGGGTAATGTCAGCATACCACCAAGAAGGACGAACCTCCACCAGCATCACGTAGTGACCTGGCCACTATCCTGCAAGAAGAATGGGTTAAACTCCCTCTGACCACTGTGCAGGACTCGTATATGTCATTCCCAAGACGAACTGACGCTGTATTGGCCGCAAAAGGAGGCCCTACACCATACTAATAAATGACTGTGGTCTAAAACCAGGTGTTTCAGTTTCATTGTCCAACCCCTGTAAGTCAGAATAACGGAGACAGTCTTAACACTACTAACAACATGTAACATCAAGTCAGGTCAAGTCAACATTTATTTATATAGCGCTTTTTACAACAGATGTTCTCACAAAGCAGCTTTACAAAGAATCTGGTGTTTGAGCCTCCAATGAGCAAGCTGAGAGCGACAGTGGCAAGGAAAAACTCCCTTAGTTAGGAAGGAAGAACCCTCGAGAGGAACCAAGACTCAAACACCAGATACAAGACAGCACAAGAAAAGAGCGTATAGTGTTTGTAGGGTAGAGGAATAAATGTCTGATTCGTCTGTAATTATGTTGCTGGGTCATGAGATGGGTCAGCAGGACGCAGACCAAGCTTCCACAGTGCAGGACAGCCAGGAGCTCCATGGTGGTTAAGGGCGTCAGTGCATTAGCATTATTCTGTTGTGCAAGAGTGGTAAACAATCAAGTGTATAGATGTGCAAAGTTATAAGAATAGAATCAGGTCTGTCAATCAGTTCAGGTGTGGGTTTGACTTGCCCTGCACTTAACGTCAGAATGTTTCTGGAATGTGGTTGGTTTAAACAGGACCTCAAAGGACCTTAGAAGAAAGGTTGAAACTGGAAGCAGTTACAAGAGAATTTTTAGACCTGTACTTCCATTAGTTCACCATCACGCAGATAGTTTGGAAGAAATTCAGCACCGTTGCTGCTGCTCAGGAGTGGGCGTCCTACAGAGATCGGTGCAAAGCATTCATGCTGTAGAATCCTCGAACAAGAGACAAACAACCACAAGGTGACAGCTAAGGGTCTGGAGGCATCTTTTGCACTTGGTAATACCTCTGTTTAGGCAATTACTATAAAAAACACACTGAACAGGAGTTCTGTTTGTGGGTGGCTGCCACAGAGGAAAGCACTGCTCTCAGAAAAACAAAACAAAAGAAAGAAAACGCTAAGGATCATTTGGAGGTTCCATGGCAAAATCTGGATCAATACTCTGGACAAAAAGTACACTGAGCTACACTGAATTATGCTTGGAGAAAAAGAGTTGCTGAGTTGTAGAAAAACAAAATTTTATAGCTTAGCACAAGTACTGGATACCAGTTGTTAGCACACTTACCCAGTGGAGAGCAGTGGGGGCAGCCCTATCCAAATAAACGGTGCCCGGGGGGAGCAGTTTAGGTGGTTAGGTGCCTTGCTCAAGGCGCACCTCAGTGCGTTAGGGGTTAGGTGCCTTGTAAGGCTTCAGGGACTGTAGGCTCAGGGAATCAAACCGGCAACCCTCTGGTCACAAGGCTGGTTCCCTAACCTCCAGCCCACGACTGCCCCAAGTTTCTTAGTGACCATTAGCTGTCACTGATTAAATCTAAAGGACAGGGGAATATCTGAAGTACATTAACTAACCAAATGTGTTTACCTTAGTTCCACAGAAATATGGCCTGATCAGAAGCAGGCAATGGGGATGGCCTGGAATACCCACTCATTTGTCCAATAAAGCATTTCAAATGTTTGCTGTTCTTTTTAAAAAAAATCACATATATTTTTATATTTTAAATATATTTCTATGTTTAAAATAATATGTTCAGTAAATGTTTGTAGATCCAGCACTTCCAGTGGACTGGAGTTCGACTCCCAGCAAGGTTTTACACCCCTCTAGCTTTGGGCTTGATGACCCTTTGATCTATTGACATTGCATATGTATGGACATGTTATGCTACAAATTTGAACTTCTGTGTCAGCAATGGATTCACCTCAAATGCTGGACATATGCTGTGTTTTACAGCAGTGCCCTCTTGTGCATGAAACTGGAAATGCAGAGCTTTTAAAATCACATTGAATCCAGACTACCTCAGAAACACACCATGTTTTTCCTCCTTTAAAGGTGATCACTATTTTCTCCGCCTCTAACTATTATGAGGAGGGCAGTAATCGTGGTGCGTATGTTAAACTGGGACCAGAGCTGATCCCACGCTTTTTCCAGTATCAAGTCAGCCGCAGCACCAGGAAGCTCACACTGCAGCAGAGGTACATGGCTCACTATCTATAAGTGTTTTAGAAATGTGTGTGGTGGTGTTGGGGTTAATATTGGATAATAAGATAAATGTAACTGTTAATGTCTGCAGAATTATCTTGATAATATTAAAGTGATTGATGTTACACATGTGAGTGTTACAGAGCCGTATCCGATAGCTGTGGTTACCCTCATGGTAATATAATGAAGATATTATTCCCAGATGGGTTTGCTTCTAATATTACTTAATAGTTTATAATGCTCAATATTTTCTCCTCAGATGGGAACACTGTCAACAATTCCAACTTTATTTGGACAGCCAGTTGTGGATTTGCAGATGCTTTGAATTGCATTTGGGTATTTTTAAAATTTGTGTCTTGTATTTAACCTCTGTTCAACTGTGTAAAACTAAACCTACATTCAGTATACCTGAATGTTCCTAAGCCTAACCTGACCTTTAACCTCTACCTGAAACTTAAATCCAACCCCGCCCTGGTACTAATCCCAACCTTAACCCCAGCACTGTTGATAATCTCCAGTTTGTGGTTGTCTGATAATGATTTTAAGACATAAAGATACTCTATAGGGGATTACCTGTTTTAAATGGAACCAGTTCTTATAGACACACCTGTCCTTCTTACTCTCTTCCCAAGAGTAGGTCTCATACAGAGGTTTCTTTGTTTCATTTGCCTGTACCCCAGCATACCCCAGCACTTGCACAAGTTGTTACAAGATATGATTAGCTGTTACTCTGACGAAGGCTTGAGGCAATAAGATATATGGGATAACCGCATGAGTGCCACAGACAATCGCTTATGATTTATTGGGAAATGTTTTTTTGAAATCCGTCCATATGTGTATGTATGGGAATGAACATGTCTTTGTATTTTAGGGTCTGTGTTGCTGAAAGCTCAGCTCTAAAGGCTCTGCAAGAGAAGCTGTTTGCCCATCGCTCTGAGCTCATGGCTGCCTTTCAGCAGTATGACATTAACAACACAGGTGATTTTCCTCTAGCACACGCCAGCATGCCCATAGCAATTGGCTCGAGTCGTTCATTTGCGTCTTATGCACTCTTCTCCTCTATTTATGTCCTTCTCTCTCCTTAACAGGTAGGATCTCCACTAATGAATGGGCTCAGGTTGTCGAGTCTGTGCTAAGGTTGGATCTGCCATGGCGAACTCTGCGACCGCGTCTTGTTCGGCTGGTCTCTGATGGAAATGTTGAATACGAGTCCTGCTTTGAAAACATCAGTGCTGGACAGCCCATTCCCCAGGTCACCGCAGTTTTCTCCTATCACATTGACAAGTTAATGAATAAAATTTAGTTTATGTATTATTTATGTTTTTATATGTATGTTTTTGTTTCTGTCTTTGTGTACATGTGCAGGTGACTCCCAATTTGGCAGAAACTCTGTACAGGTACCGAACGGATCTTGAGATCATCTTCAACATCATCGACAAAGACCATTCAGGTAACTGTTGTTTTGTTAATGATGCTGTTTGACTGCTGAACTGAGGTTAAAACTCAACACTGTTTAAACATTTCCTTGGCTGCATTGGCATTACCTCGAAACACAGAAACTAATCTAGCTACCTGAAAATGTTACAGTACCACGTTGTTGGCGACAAATCTTGTTATGAAGTAGTTTGCGTAATAACATTCCCAGTTACGTTGTTGAATGAAAGAGGGAAAGCACAGGTAATGGAGGCAGTACATGCTTATGCACAGCCAAAAACTCTAAAATATAAGAGCACTTCACTTTAACACCATCTAAAGCTGATTTGAGCTGGTTTCCTGTAAGATGTGCACAACTAGGCTCACCTTTGCCACCCCTCCAGCATTTGTAGCTGAAAATGATAAGCATGGTGAGAAAATCACAGTCAGCTAACACAACTAAACAACTACACAACTAAACAACAGTATATATCTTTAATTCCAGTTTCTGGCACTTTAAAAATAAAAAATCTGCCACTTTATTATTATTATTATTTATTATTTTTATTATGTTGTTGTTAAGTCATTCATTATTATTATTTTTTATTATTGTGTGAGTTGCTAACTCTTTATACAGATAGTGTCCTTCTTATTTTGTGATGCTAAATTATTTTTATGATGTCATATTTGAGAAATATTTTGAGAAACATTTTCATGCTTTCTCGTTATATGCCTTGCATCAAGCGTCTCAAAATAATAAGATCGCATTTTAATATAGTGGTTTTATCACAACTCTCATATATGACTCATATATCACCAAACCCTTGTAAAATAATGTCACATTCATCAGACAGCATATCCATACCCATAGTGTAATACCTTTCTGTGAGGGAGCTTTAAGAAGCATTCATCTTTAGACGTTTGGTTCCTGTCACCACCATTGTGACCAATTCTGATCATTATCTCTAGAATAGAGCGTTTTACACCAAACCATTCTAAATGACTTTGTTTACTTCCTAACCATTCGGTTAACTGTTTTCCTCTAAGTGGCAGGAATGGGCATCCATACAGACCTGCTTGTCCTCAAGAATATAGAATATATGTATTTTTGAAGTGTTTATTTTTTCACATTTTGGCCCCCGGCCCACACGGAAGCAGTGATTTAGCGGAACGATTATGAAGAAATCTCTACCCTGTTTTTGAAAAGGCCACATGTTTGTTGCTGTTTGATGAATGGTCAGCATGCTTTATGGTCCTGGCCTGCATGGCTGGCATGACTGATAAATAGACTGATTCTGTGTGGAGGCTGATCTCAGGTTTGATCACTTGATGTTACCAACCACACAAACTAATCATTTATGCTTGCTTTATTATTTGAATTAATGATTACTTCCATTATAGCACTTGGATTGCCGTGTTAGATGCACTGTTACTTTTAGACCTTTTGAGGACCATGTAGTAAGCTTGTGCAGTTGTTGATGTTGATAAACGTGTAATTTAAAAGTATGATTTAGAAGGATGAGTTGGAAAGAGAATTGTTCAAAAGGAGGGATAGCTGTTGTATTCTGAATTAGTTGAAAAACCGTGTGTGATGTTATTGACAGACTACTGGACAGCTCTATTCATCTGGTAGGTATTTATGAGCTAACAGTCGCTACAAGATCTAAGACACGTCAAACGCTAATCCAGCTATGCTGGTGCAGTGTTTCTCTCCACTATTCAAGCAGGCTAATCCACTCGGCCTGACGGTGGTGCTCTAATGCAGAACGTAAATCAGATTTCTTAGTCATGTTTGATCTCCAGCAACAAGGAGTTTGCTCCTCATATATTGCTTTATATAACAATATTCAAACAGTTGATGTAATTAGTTGAAATAAGTAATCGCCACTTGCGGCTATCTATGGTACCGTATGTATTTGACCCACTTTTTATGATGTTGACCCATTTTTCAAGGGCACTCCACCATTTTAGTGCAAAATATCAAAATTACATTTGTTAATATTTCTGTAACTATTGAAATAAAAAAAAATGCTTTTAATCTCTCTGTCTGTCTGGATCCCAATTACCCTGCACAAAGTTTGGAAATAGGTCAGTTACAGACTAGTTTAATAAGAGTTTGTGAGAGGTTTAAAACACTGTAGGCACTGTACCTTGTTAATGAAAAGTTGTATGTATGTAGTTTATTATTTAAGATGGAAGGACACTTAAATTTTTGACTGGTGTCAAAAAATTGTTTTCATTATGGAGTCACATGTGTGCAAACTCTAGGCACTGTATATGGTGTTCACCGTGGTATTTTCTTCCTGCAGAAATCCAGAGATAAACAGGAAAAACAAATAAAGAACAAATATGGAAACGAGCAGCAGGAGGTTATAGGTTTAGGGCTTGACACTGGCTTATATAACCAGAACACCTGTCATGTCAATCATGTATTTCCTGGACTACTGAAATTAGCATTTAATGTGACCATGTGATCTCTCTGTAGCTGGAACAGTAAGCCTAGCCATGTACAGCAGGGATAGAACAGATCTTGTAACTTTTTTCGTTAGTGGTAAACTCATGCACTGATATGTGATGGGCTAGGCCTGGCAAAAAAACACCCAGAAGACCCAAAAAATTTAAGTAACAGTCATGTGTACTTTTATTGTGTCTGTAATTGTGTGGTTTAAAAGTGTAGTGATGTCATAGAACCACTTTTGTTTCCCTAAAGAACCTGTCAACAGATATTCATTCAACATCTTTGTAAATTAGATGTCTAAGTGTGAAGAATAATTAAAGAACACTTCACTCCAACCCACGAAAGTTTTGTCCTATGACCTAAACATCCAAGCCACTTAGGAACCTTCCTTATAGTAGAAATCAGGGATATGGGAATTCTGGACTGATGCTAATTTTCATCTGCTGATGCATAAACATTTATAAAATGTAAAAACTGTGACGGTGAAATGTGTACCGTACAGTAGCCTAGCATTGCCTAAACATTCTGCTGTTCCAGCAAGCAGTAAATGCATAATCAAATATTACCTCTCAACACAGTATTCCCCATATTATTGATATTTCCTTATCATTAAGCATCTTCAATAGAATATGGCACATTTATGGCATTTAGCTGATGCTCTTATCCAGAGAGACTTACAAGGTGCAGTGTTAAGAGTCTTGCCCAAGGACTCTTATTGGTGTAGCACAGCATAGTCGCCCAGACTGGGATTCGAACCCCCTGTCTCCCACATGTAAAGGTGGCACCCTGTCTCCCACATACTTAGGAAATTGTAAATCACCTTATTCAGCAGCGGACATGGCCCCACCCATGAGTAGCCCATGCAGGACAGTTTACAGCATTTACCGACTTACAAGGTTAATGATTACAGGTACCCGTAGTGTTTAGGAGTCCCAACAGCTCAGCAAAATTGAGTTTTCCCACACGTATAGGTGGGCCCGGGGCGAGTGCTGACAAGTTTACAGAGCTACCCCAACCACACACAAAATGAGTTCAGTGCTGACAAGTTTACAGAAGATAAAACAGATCTTGAGGTCATGCAGTCTGTTTTATGTCATGCTGCTCAACCATCCTTCTTCCCACAGGTCAGATTTCCACTGAGGAATTCCGTCAGACCTGGAAGCTCTTCAGCTCTCACCTGGGTGTGGATGTGGACAACCAGGCGATAGACGACATGGCACGCAGCATTGATTTCAACAAGGATGGCAGCATTGACTTCAATGAGTTCTTGGAAGCGTTTAGAGTCGTGCACAAGCTGGATATGAAGGAACAGCAGCAAGGCTGACTGGAGTAGGCTTACGTACTCACACGTTCACCCAAGCCAAGTACAAGCGCTGCCGTGATTTTGTATGTCTGGTAGTCTTCTTCATGCACCGACGGCACAGTTAGTGATTGTTTAGCACATTATGGATCAGTCAAAAACTGTCTACACGAACATTGAGCTGCTTCGTGGTGTTTTTTTTTTCTTTTTGCTTGTGTGTGTGTGTTTTAGAACCGAATCTAGCAGAGATGGACGGGAGGATACAAAAATAGAGAATGTTCTGGACAGCTGAGTCGGAAGCACCGAAGGCTTATCTGTCTGACTTTGCCTTAACTTTTGAAACTACCAGTCCTGAGATGGCCTTTTAATAATTGCACTTCTCCAAAGCTTCCAAACACAGAGTGGATATTTAGGAGCAGCAAGAAAGGAAACTATGTAGCCAGCAGTGTTTTTTTATTCACAGAGATGTAAGTATGACATCTATATGACAGCTCTGCTCACAAATCCTGTATATAGTGAGTATTATTATTTGTGCTGAGTTCCTACATTGTCCTTAGCAATGCTGTAACATATCTGACTGAACTGATTGATAACATGCTTGATAGTTAGCCGTTCAGCATTAAACTTTGGAGTTCATCTCCAAGCATTTGTTTCCTATAAAGTGGTCTGTAATTCAGTTCCTGCTGCATCAAATTTATATTTGAGTGTGAAATATATGATGCATGTAGGCTACAAATAACGTTTTGAGGTAAGTCAGAGTGCTTTCATTGTCATGCAGGGTGCTCTGAAAAGTCTTTACCAATACCAAAGCTCAATACCGAAGGCACTTTTCCATCTCACTTGTTAATTTACCAGCTTTTAAATCCATAAAGATTGACAGCGGAGACCATAGTCTGAACAAATCTGATATTTAGATTGATTTCTGTTTGTTCATATTGGTGCATTTGAAAATCTCTTTCATCCTCTCATTTCATCTGTCAAGTGCTAATCGTATTGACATTCTGGTAGACATTTATCTGTTGTAAGTCAGACGTGTGCCGTTTCTACACAGACGTGCTCTAAACATTACACAGACATTTTAACTGACCAGCAAACTGGATGTACCAGTAACCCAAAGAAGCATAGAGAGAGAAGGACATGTACACATAGTACAAACACATCCATTAAACATTACACTTGCATTTAATTGTGTGTAAAAGTATAGATCCCTGTCTAAATCACATGTTTTGTTGATTTACTATGTGAAAGGTTAACACTTCCTCTGCAGAGCACACTCGTCTTCACATTTAAACACACGGTCCCTGTGTATTTAACATACTGGAAATACTAAAGTATTAAATGTATGGCCTATGGCCTATAGACCTATTGATGTGAAATATGAAAAATAGGAATGCACTAAAATAGTGTTTCCCAATCCTGTTCCTGGAATCCCACTGCCCTACACATCAACAAACCATGTATATTGATTATCTGGGGGTGGTCAAACTTTTGCATACAACTGCATATGTCAGTGTCAGTTCTCAGGAAGAGGCAGCTCCTAAGAGAAAAGCATTCCACATCCCTCGAGGGAGAAAATGGTCGGAAGAGAAACAGGCATTTAAAAAGGGCCACAAGGCTGATCATTAACCATCTATCATTTTTGTCTCTTTGTAGCACAGTCCTAATGACTCTCCTACAACCCCCCGCAGTCCTTTCTAATCTCTCCAGTGTCTAGACTACTACATAGCCCTGTTTTCCTAGTAGTAGTATGAGTATTGGGATTTATAATGTGTTTTTCCTCAGCATGTTCTGGTTTAACCATCAGGAAGACCATGTCCTGGAGATCCTGTTTTTTTAGAGAGCTGCTCCAGCACGTTTCCTCAGAGTCTCTCTCTGCCGTGATCGTTATCAGAGGGCTGGATTATTTGCAAGAACAAGTGCTTTTCTTTTAGCCCCTGCATCAGACGTTCAGCCGCTAACAGCTGTTTTCACTTTTATATGCCGCGTTAGTCATTAGAGGGCCATTTCTGTGTGCAACTACACCATATTAAGTGCATTATATGAGCTAAACCATGTAGGAGCAGAAGTGAGTAATAGTATTTGGCCAACTCAGTCAGCATTATAGTGTGAAATGGTGTAGAACTGCAGAAATGGTTATGGAACGTTTCTTTTTAGAGTAGTATAGGGCAGTGTGTGACAATTAATGGAATGAGAAAACCAACCTACATCACAGACAAACACAAGTTATATGACTCTATAAGATATAGAGTCAGTTTTGGTACATGTGCACTATACAGCATGAAGCCATAATGATTTATGATTCATAAATGATCCTTTTAAAAATCTGAAAGCAGGTCTGCGTAAAAGAATGGAAGCTGTAATAAAGGCAAAGTGTGAACACACTGAATACTGTTCATATCATATGACACCTACATCTAGTGCTGTGTTGAATATGTAGAAAGTGTGTGTATGAATAATGTTTTTTTTTTTCCTGTTGCTGAAAATTGAATACTTACTGACTTAGTACTTATTTAATACTTTGTAGGATGACTCATTCATACTCCCAAACAAATAGGGAAAAACCAAATCACTGGAAAGCTGTGGTGTTTACCCCTATCATAAGAAACAAGGAAATGCACACTCCCTCTTTCGCCCTCTACACCCCTAAAGCAGTCTAGAAGAAACACAGGGAGTTCAGCCTCAAGCTTCATCTCTTAAACTGCCAGGAGGGTCTCCAGTGGCGGAAAGCAGCACCAGTGTTAACTTCTACTTTGCTTCTGTTTACCACTTTATTTGTTTACTGCTGAACAGTGGCAATTGCTTGCCACAAGATCAACCATCTATGTATTTACCTTTTATTCCTTTGGACACCTGTCCTTAAATGATGAGTCCTAATTCATGTTAATTCATATTTCACTGTACTGGTAATCGATATCATCAAGAGCATTCCTTTCTGTGTATCTGGCTGTGTTGAGAGACTCTGTGTAAGGCTGGAGGTAACAGTAGTTACGTAAATGATGGAGTACAGTAAGAACAGCCGGTCCCTGTACTGTAGATAATTCTCTGTAGAGAATGTACAGCCTTGTAAATCTTCTGAACAAACATGTTTCAAAACATCCACAAGGATCTGATGTATAGTGAAAGTGATTTGAAGGGTCAAGCATGACATCAGCCAACTCCAACTGGTTGAGATCCGAAAGCCCTGGGTTTATCTGGAAGCCATGTTAGGGTTGGAGTTGGTGTGGTGCTGTGGAGTGTTTTCCTTTTTGGAAAGGCCTATAGCCCAGGCCTGATCGGAAGGGGTTAAACTCCTCCACACCTCGAGCAGAATGACCAGATGATACTTTAATAGATCAGAAGTTGCTCTGTTGATTATGATTTTACTTGAATTCAGTTTAATCCACTTTTTATTTTTCTCATGTACTATTGGCATCACTGATGGGTTATGTTGTCTTTTTTTTTCTTTTGATCTTCTTTGTTCATCTTTTTGAATGGTGTTAATCCTTTTTGAGCACTTACAGAAACCCCGTTCTTAGCCTGGTGAATTCTTTGAATAAACCCAGTGCCTAAAAAGCGTTATTGGACTCTTAAGCATTTTTTGAAAATACCAAATAGAAACTAACAAAATCCACAGGTGTGACTGTTTAGACTGGAAATGTTAAACGCACTGTGTAGTAGCTGTAGAGGAGCTTGACTTTGGGTTTTAGTATGAGATTATATAACCCAATTACAAGTATATTAAAGGGAGTAACTTTGTGGAGTTATCCTGAGCACTTCACTGCACTGTAACAAGAGGTGTGTTCAGGAGGTCTGAAGATGTAGGGTGTCCCCTCCTCTCTTTTCTCCTCCTCTCTTTGCTATCTCATCTGCATTCCTCCTGTTAGTCTGCTGTCAGTCTGAAACTGTTCAGTCACAGCACAGGAAGCCACGGTGGATGGTCATGGGGTCTGTTGGAGCTATTTTGCTGCTGGCACTGCTGACTCTTCACTGGACACTAGCTCTAGGTAGGAAGCCTGGGTTTGTTTTAGCACCAGACTGATTTCATGTTTTCCAGTCTTCTGTCTTCTGCCTCTATGTTTAATATACGTTTGACGTGTTGATGTGTTTGATCTGTTCATTAAGGCTTTGCTGAAGATGGCTGCAGCGGCTTCAGGCATCTTGAGAATGGCCGCACGTTTTTTCGCTACGGGGGGCTGTATGTTACTTTCAGCTGTAACCCAGGCTTCAGGATCCATGGCTACCGCACTAGCAGCTGCGTGTCTGGGCAATGGGCCAGAGAGCCACCCCTGTGTGTCGGTCAGTCATTATACACCATAGATTACATTGTTTATGCAGGTTGTCGAATTATGTTTATTTTACTGTCCACAGGCGCTTCATTTCTCTGATCCCCCACTCCAGCTCCAGGATGCCCCAGCCCTGGTGAGATCTTGCATGGCAGCAAGGAGGTTTCCCCTGATGCCTCGGTGGTTCACTTCACCTGCGACAGTGGCTTCAGGCTCTTCGGCTCATCTCTGCTCTACTGCAAAGGAAAGAGATGGAATGGCACAGTGCCTGTGTGTAAAGGTATATACACTTCTTTTCACCATTCAAATGTTTCAGTCAGTTCTCATCCTGCTGGTTCCCAGCAAAAAGCACACATATATAGGCCTTTCCCACCAACGAGGACCAGCCTTTTGATGAACAGAACAAGGACCAGGGTCAAAAAGTGCTAGTTGCTGGTATACCTGGATGCTGGTATACCAATAAAAGCTGTTAAGCTGAACATTTGTGAAACCAGCATACTATTGCTGTCCAAAGAAAAACAAGTATCTCCAAAATGGTAACTACACGAGAGTCCAAATATCTAGTTTAACTAATGTTAGTCAATAGACTTTTTGCAGAGCAGTTTGGGGCCATTTCTGTTAATCCATTCATCATGAAATGTTCACACAGTGTTCAAATGATGCATAAAAGTAGAAATCAACAACATAGAGATACTTTTTCTTTGGACAGTGATGATATGTAATGTTTTTTCGATGCTGGTACGCTGGTCCACCAGCTTGGCCATGCTGGGTGACCAGCCAGACCACCACAAGACCAGGATAAAACCACCAGACGTTGGCCTCACTTGTTTAGACCAGTGTATAAGAATGCCGTCCTTTGAAGCACATGTTCAGACGACTCAGGTGGACTCAGCAGGAGCATTCGCACAGGCTTGTGGATTCCATACCAGCTTGAGTAGATGTACCTAGTAATAGGAAATTCAGAAATTAATTTTTATATTCTACTTTTCACTCAAATGTGATTCTCACAATATCATTTGCAAAAAAAAAAAAATGTTATGACCAGTTTGTTTCTGTTTTCAGAGTCGGACATTATGAGCTCATTCCAGCTAAAACAGACATCCTTGTACAAACCCAGTCTGGGGCTCAACCCAAACATTTTGCCCAGCCTAAAGAGCCGTTTCAACACAGTTGCTAACACGGCTGCCAAAGAGACATTTCTGAAGCCCTCTCTTTTTGGGGTTCCTAACTCCAAACCCTTCCTAACAGGAGATGTGTCAATGGGTTTCAGGAAACCTCCAGAGGACAAGGCTGCTAAGAAACACTGGTTTGATAAAGCCACTACACAAAGTAAGAGCGGGACTGGGGGACCAGAAACCAGACCCATTGTGAGAAATCCAGTCCCAGTGGTAGAGCCTCTTCCCACACCAGTACCTGCTGCCACATCGGTGGATACCACAACAGCCTCAATAAGCAGTCTAACACCTGGTCCCTGGTTATCAGGGCCAACAAGGTCAACCTTTATGGCCACTACAGCCATAAATGATCATGAAACACAAATGCCATTTAGTCTCAATCAGGTGCTTTCTACATCAACCAAAGGAGAAGGTGAGAGAGTAAACCATGCCTATTCAGCAACACACAGGGGTCAGGACATGCCAGTTTTAAGCCTATCAGGAAAGAAAGATCTCAGCATGGTTCCAGAAATGGCTGGTTCACATTCAACCAACATCAACACAAGCAGTCCTGAAATAAGCTCTGTTGTGAACACATCTACAAGGTCTCCTGAAATGGAGGAGAGCGGTATACCTTATATCATCAAGAAACCAATACAGCCTTCTCCCAGTGAAACAGATAACATCTCACTTGCTGCAGTTACAGTGGAAGGCAATGCTGTTTTTTCTTCATCCAGCTCTCCTGACATAGCAGTACTTCAAAACGAACCCCGTACCTCAATAACCCCCCCTGAACCCTTCATGGTCAGTGCTCCTCCATTCATCCCTGCTGTGAACCATGAGCCTGCTCTTCACAAAAGCTTAACAACAAAGGCTGATGAAGATTTTCTCCACAGCACAGAACTGCCGACAGAAGCCACCCAGCTGGCCCCAGCCCTGGACGTGACAGAGCCTCCAGATGTTATTACAACTAGAGATGCATCTTTACAGCTTTCAGCAAAGAGCAGCACAGAAAGAGAACACACGAACATGGATAGGGTTTTTTCAGACCCTTTAGATGGAGTTGGGGAATTAAATGATGCATCTGACAGACTCAGAACTGCAAGCTCTAGTCCATCATCTCTCGTTACTCCTAAAAACAGGATATTAATGAACAGCAGTCACACCAAGGACAATGCAACAAGCAACCAAACACTGGACGTCACAGCTGACCACAATCTAACTCTCACCACTTCAGAAATCCTGGAGCTCTTAACCAGAAAACGCAGGCCGGTGTGCCCCTATCCTCCCCTGCCTGCTCACGGAACGTTCTATTTCCGAACAATAGCCAACCCGGCCCCATTCCAGTACAAGCATTACGTCCAGTACGCCTGTTACCCCGGGTACACGCTGGCCAATGGAGACGTGTACAGCTTCTGTCTACAGGATGGGCAGTGGAGCGGGATCACACCCATGTGCATTGGTAAGTTTCTCTCTGTATTAATCATGAACTCAATAACGTATTTTATTAAAGTAACAGCACAATAAAGGCCCAAAAGTAGTTATGTGAAAAGTACTTCCAGCACTGAGCTGGAAATATATTCAGTAAGCAGAACAAGTAAGGTGCAAACCACACGCCGTAACATTTAGCAGACTGCCTCAAGTTCTTAGATATTCTCAAGTAGACCTACTTAGGTGGTGTTTGACACTTTCGTGCTGTGTAATACAGTATAACATACTAATATATGGTGATATACAGGGTTATAATGTTATACAGCACAACATAAAATCCAGTTTGAACAGTTATGCAAAAAGTACAGTTTTGTACTGAGTTACAAGTGTAATGTGCAAACTGCATGTCGTAACTTTTACTCACTTGCAGAATCACACTCTCAGCTTTAGTAGCGATCTTCATTACCAGTACAAAGCCATGAATGAATTACTGAAATGACAGAAATGATAAGAATCCAAAAGGTAATGTTAGCTAGGAAGCTACCTGGCTATATACATGCCCAGTCAAAGAAGGGTAAATTTTAGTTCCCCAATCCAGAGGAAAATATGTTTCTTCAGATGGTCTCAAATAAATAAAGCAGATCTCGATATCGTAATTAACGAAGAATCGCTTATTTCTGGTCCTTCTTATTTATTTTCAAGAGCCAGTTTTCAGATACATGGAGAAAATGGCTTAGGTCTCAAACACCATTTCAAACACCACTGAACTATGTGTAAGAGAGGCACAAGAGATCACTTAGGTGATCTCATTTAGAATATTTATTTCTTCTGGGAATGTACAAACAATGCAGATCCTCCAATGTACCTCATGGTTCTACAGTTAATTTGTTTTTTAGAGAAGTCTTGGGTTGAACTGTATAAAAGTTAAGGCCTGGTTTATGCATATTACAGTACACTCAACAAAGTGCTACAAAAATCCGTGCAATTATCCAGCTAACTAGATAAAGTAAAGGCAAACGTGCAGCATAGGTGCCTCCTGTATCACTGTCACCTTTGATTGAAATGTAAGTAATAGTGTGTAATACCTCCACCAGCACCAATAACGGCTGTGATTTGATTCAGCATATACTGGACAAGTTTCTGGACGTAGAGGACATCAATGTTCAGACACTCTTACATTAAAGGATTGTGCAGTAGGATCCAGATTAGGTGGATGCATTCCCTGGCACAATTCAGAGAAAGAACTCCCTGTAGACTGGGATTTTAGCCACTGCTGGTAGACCTGTATGACTGTACGCTTCCAAACTCCTGCACATTCAGCTACTACCTTCACACTATGGTCTATGGCCACGCCCAAATGCAGTCACTCCTTTTAGCCAATCTTTAACATCCATTTTTGAGCCATTTTCCACACATGGAACGAGACATTTCCTGCACTGTACCACCTCTTCTCAGTCAATCCCGAATCCCTCACACTCCATATTTTATAGCCTCCTAAACCACATACAGCGCCATCTGCAGGAGCCTGAAGTTACTACCACCTTAAACACACAAGGTAACACTTTTTGTCTGGTAAGCTTACATTAATACCAGAATGGTACTGCTCTTTAGAACCAGGGTGCCTTTTATTGAGTATCAGAAAGACCTTAAATGCCTGAGCATTATGAGATATTTCACTGTACACAAGAAGTCCTCTACTGTAGTCTCGTACAGGTTACAAGGAGTCTGTAAAGCTCCAAAAACAAAGTAAGAAAATGTTGAGAAAAAAATGTCTGTTACAAACTTTCATTGTCCATCAGAAATGGGCAGAGCATGACTTGAAATGTGAATGGACACAGTCATTATCTTGATAACATTACATAGGGATTTCCCTTAAGTTTCTGGATTTAACATTGCTATATTAAGAGTGGGTGTGGACAGCGGGCACATTTACGATTTTGTAAAATTTGTAAGTTTTTAGAGACATTAATTGATATATTTTTCCATATTTATTGTCCCTGTAGTGTCCCAAAAGCGGTTATCATCCAGTGGACTATCTTTATCGTTCCCAGGATATGGGGATGGGATTAGTCTAAAGCCTTGTTAGATTAAGTGATGTGCTCTTTTACTTTTGTCGCTACATTATTATTAATGAGACTTTGTAAAAAGCCGACTTTACATTGGCTTACTTACACTGTTCTATAAAACTCTCTCCCTCTCCCTTATCTGTCACTTGAAAAGGGAACCTTGATCACTATCACACTGTTACATTTTTATGCACATGGATAGAGCGTTTAATCTCTAACTGCAGGTCCAGTGTGGCTTTAACTGCGAACTATGCTGCCCTGGAAACAGGCTGTGTGTACTTTTGGCCTTTGCCCATAGTTTCTCTGTTTAACTCATTATTCATGATGGCAGGGGTTTTCACATCTGCTTATTGCTTTAAATAAAAAAGACGAATATCTAACAGGTGCTGTCTGAGATTACATATATGCCTTACAACACAGTTAATCTCACTCATCACTCATCTGTTTTTAGACGATTTGTGGTAAAGGAAAACTCAGCCGGTCCTTTTTTTGGAATTCCCAAGTCCCGTAAGGTAAATGTATTAGGCCGGACTGAGAGGATGTCCGGCTCTGCCTATCTGGTGGATATAAATTGTTTTTGGACGTAAAGCTAATCTCTGTTATTCATGCTTAGAACCCTCACTACTGTCATTTCAAAGTACTAGTGAAGAAAGTTGACCACTGATTGTAAATAGATTCCTATTCACTCATTGCTTCAGCTTCCAATACAATATCTTTGGCTAAATATTCCCTAAGGGAACTAAGAACAACATCTACCTAGATTCAGAAATGTGGTTAACCATTTTATTGAAATCGACTAGGTTTGCTTATAATAATCAGCATTGTGAATCCAGTTTTACATACAGTATGATCTAATCTGGTCTAATTATGGCAGCAATAATGAAACTGAGATCAGGGCAACTTTCCAGATGGCTTTTCATGTGAGTTGTCTTTCCCCCAAATTCAGAATCGTTAGTTCACCTTGTAAGTTCATATGCCAAGTCATATGAAGCTCCGTTCATATTATATCATTTAAAGAAAAGTTTCTTATGATCTTCCATTACATTAAGACTTTTGCCTGCATCTATAATGCCATCTGAATTTTATCACCATGCACTACCATTTGGAAAAATTAACCATTTAAAACTTTCTTCTTACCCCCTCACCTGTTTCTGATTCACTTCCTGATGCTGAGGCTGTGTCTGGAATCTTTGGAATAAAATGTGTTATGATTTCCGATGTCACATCCTTGTCTGCCTGTCTGTCTGTTTATTCCTGCGTTTTTGACCTATGTTTTGTTTCTGTCTGTCTTCACTCTCTTTATGGATATGTCTCTGTTGAACCCTGTGTTTTGACCCGTCTCCTGGACAAACCTAAATAAAACCACTGTGCGTTTGCAACCTGCCTCAACCTCCACGTTACATCCGATGCATGCTGACTTTAACTATTCTTCAGTCATCTGTATCCAGACGTTTATATGCCTGATGATTAAAGAAAGTCAGTATCAAGTGCCGATGAATAGACATTTGGAATTCATACAGACTGCTGGCCACACAACCTAGAAAGTTAGCTCACTCACTAGCAAGTAACCTCAGAGCTCTGCATGGTTCAAATTATTCCCTCGTGCTTGAATGGAAGTTTTATTTAATTGAATATCTTCCCATTAAATCTTCATTGTCAACATATATATTTATTATTGTCATTGATGTTAAACTGACATGGATTTGTAGACGTGTGCAGCAACAAATGGAGATACACTGTCCATATGGTCACCAGGAGTCAGAGTTGAATTGACATCACATAGCACATAATAAAATGATCTTTGAGTGTGTCAAGTCAAGAGGCTTTGTATTGTCATTCTGTCCATGTACACAGTGGACTGAAATTACGTTCCTCCAGGAGTACAAAGTGCAAACATTCAGATATAAGTGTGTAAATGAAAATTCAAACTAGAAACAGCACAATAAAAATGATAAATTAAACAGACATTGACCACAGTAAACCGACAGGACAGTGCAGCACTGACACAGCACTCATTTTCAGACACGTGGTAGTAGAATAAGGTGCCGAGAGAATAACCAGCAATTCAAACTTACCCTCAATTTCCCTCAAAACTCTCAAGCTCGTATATTTTGAATCCATTTGGAGCAAGTCGGTAATAGATGTTTCTGATTTAACCCAGGCTTTGCTTTCCTGCAGAGGAAACTCCATGCTCCTTGAACAATGGTGGGTGCTCTCAGGTGTGCCGGGTGAACGAGCAGAATCGAGCAGAGTGCCACTGCAAGCATGGTTTTCTTTTGCTGGAGGACCAACGCACCTGTCGAGGTGAGAGATACAGTTCTGGGCAGTCCTTTGGTTAGCTAAGTGAAAATAAGGTCGGCTCATTTGCTGAAGTGAACATATTAGGGGGAAAGTCAGCCTGTGTTCTAATAGGCACTCCATGTGATTATCCTGCGTTTCACTCACCCCATTAGTTTCTATGGTGTGCGGGTTAGGGTCAGTGCGGTCTTTTAACATCTGTTTGTGGCATATTCTTACCTACGCGTATCTGTTAGCAAAGCAGCTTGCAACGTCTTGTTCCAGTGCTAAATGCCTGTTAAATGCGGTTACGTCCTGTCTCTTTTAAGAGTTGCCCCAAGGCTATGAATTCTTGACCCACAGCATAATGTTGTTGTAACTTCGAGCGGCGGCACACAGGCAAGACACAGCAGGTACGGGACATACTTTGCAGCGGCAAATCTCGGGTGATCCACTATACATTTAAATCAACAATCACTGAGCAACAAGCAGCCCTAGCATACTAGCACAAAATCCTTTCTATCACTTACTGTATAGATACTGACTGTAATCCATCTGTTTCTCTGCATGCTTTATTAGGCCCCTTTCACCTTGCTTTTCAGGGGTCACGTCCCCCAAAGTACCTCCGGAGAAGGTAGTATGTGGGTGGTTGATCATTCTCAGTACTACAGTGACACTGACGTGGTTATGCTATGCTGATACTTTGTTAGACATTTCTTTTAGCAGCTAATGTTGCCCACAGATGCTGACCACATGACTGTTCTCAGTCCAGCTAGGTTTAAAACCTCCAGCAGCACCGCTGTCTCTGATCCACTCACACCAGCACAACACACACTAACATACCACCACCACATCAGTGTCACTGCAGTGCTAAGAGTGATACGCCACCCAAAGATCCAAATCATACCTGATTTCTGGAGGTGCTGTGGGGTCCTGAGGCCTGACTAATCAGGTACGTAGGGGCTGACAAAGCATGCAGAGAAACAGATGGACTGGAGATGTATAGATGACCAACCAGCTCATGCAGAGCTTCATGCAACTGCCTTACAACTGGATAGTCCTATGTCCAACTGATGGCCCTAAGCCTAAGCAGTGATACTTGGCCATAGGACTATGCCCAGCAGCTAATATTCACTAATATTCAGGCCATATTTAAAAAGTCATGTGACTCTAGTGTGTGGTATAAATTAGTCAGATTAGTTAGTATTAAATTGAGTACTGGAACACAGAAAATGAGTGAACCTAGTAACTTTCAACACAGCATTATGTGTGCCACTTTTAGCATTGCCCAAATGGCTCTTTGTGTGGGCTTTTCACACACAACTGCTTCAAGGGTTTGCTGAGAATGGTGCAAAGATTTAAAGACTGAGTGATGATCCTGCAGAGGATCATAGCTTGTGATTTAGAGAGGGTGAAAATAGATTGCCGATAATCAAGTAAACAAACAGACCACAGCCAGGCAAACGAATTCAGCTTTGGTGACCAGCTTAATCTCAGAATGTACTACTTCTCTGAAATGGGCTATTACAGCCGAAGACCATGTTAGCTGATTTCAGCGAAGAGCAAGAAAGCACGTCCCAACGAGACACAGCAGCGTTAGAACTGGCTTCTTTTGCTTCATGCTGATGGAGAAACCAGACTTTGATACAAGCAACAAGTTCATAGAGCCGTCCTGCTAGGTGTGAACGGTTCAGCTTGTTGATGTTTACTGGTACACATTCGGGCTCCTGGTATCTACAGTATCATATAACATTTAAGGAGCACAGTGTATCTGAACATTGTTGCATACTTTTATGGTACTAGATAGGTGTACTTAATAAACTGACAAAAAAATTAATTATAGTCTATTTTCCATTATCATTCTGTCAATAGGTCTTACATACTGTCACATCCCTGCTGCTCCGCATTCCTACATTCTACACTATATAATTTTGGTTCTTCAGCAAGTGGCAGAAGCATTAGCTGCCCAGAAGTCAAGCAAAGTTCAAGCAAGAAATTTTTTTCTTTTACAGACTTACAGCCACTCTTTGATTGGCTGGTTTGATTAGATTCCACAGTGTTCAAACAGAAGCAACATGTTGAACAAGACAGACGTTGAACCCTCTATATGAATAAGCTTGGCGATCAGACTGTTTAGTTTGCCATGGTAACATTACTTACAACTCAACTTACTTGGAGTTGCTAGCAGCTAATACCTGTAGTATCTACTTGTGTAAGGATCCGGGCTGTACCGCCTGCAGCCAGCAGGGGGCGGCAGCAGCGGCACCGTTCTGGGGGAACTACAGCCTGGAACTCCAAACCCCAGAATGCCCCAGGCTGATCAGGCCAACGAGCAGCACCTGGGGCGTCAGCAATATAAGCCCCCACCACACAAACACTGCTGCTACACCTTTGTAGAGGGATAGCCGGTATGGTACTAGACAAAACAAGAAAAGACAAAACAAGAAAAGACAAAAAGAGCAAAGTATAAATAAATAAACAAACAAACAAATAAATAAATATTAAAACCCGCCTAAACCCTCATAGTTCACCAATACAGTTCACTCTTCACACATACAGTTTCCACATCACGGAAGCGCGGCGATGTAAATTTAACATTTACATCGCTGCAAACAGATTCCGGCCCTGGGCTTGGGTTCACACCCCCAACCGCAACTTCAATCTTAACATCACCGCAAGGTAAATCAATTAAGCTACTATAGTAACGTTGATTGTATAAACTACACTACTGTTACTTGTGGCTGCCACCTACAGGTTGCTGCTGGGGTTGTGATGCTAGTAAAGGTGTAACTCGGCCTCTCTTCTGTCTCCTCAGTGAAATGCTGAGCGAAGCTGCCCCGTATTGTCCTGGGTTAGTCTGGAGTGATGTGTTTAGGGCACCAACAACTTGGAGTTAATAGTGTCTAGGATGTTGTTGAAGATGTAGCTTATCATTCACCAACTTGTCTTACAGATTTTCCATTGTTCATAAATAGTTCCACAGTTATATTCTGGCACCTGTACAAGCCGCAGCATTCAACGTTTGAACATTTGATTAAGAAGCTGGCCAATAGGAAGCCAACCTAATGATGAACATTAACCATGTACTGCTGACTGTTTGGGTTCCTCAGAAGTGTATGTTAGGTGATGACATTCCCTTCACAGCCTTCAATGGTAGATTTCTCCCCATAGTCTACCATTTTGGTTGTTGTTGCTTGACTGCCGTGTATAAATTTTGGGGGGTGTAAAAATTGTGTTAAGATGTAAGAGTTTAGATTCTGGTGATGGCTTGTTTTTGAAGTTGATGAAGTAGTTGAAGTGTTTGAGGTTCATGGGATGTCAGGTCTTTTGCGCCAGACTCTTCTTATTCAACAAGAAATTTGTATATACAGTTTCCATTTATGCCACGCTTAAATTCTCAGGGCTGCTCTATAATTTGAACTATTATTATGAAACAGCAATAAACATCACTGTGATAATGGACAAAGAGAATGTGACGCGCACTGAACTAAAAGCAAGGCACAGTTTATTAAACAGGTTGTACTGAAACACAGCAACACCAATAACAAGGAGATACAATGAAGGGCTTAGCTGAGTCGGAGTTAATAAACAGGCAGGGGTCAAACCAAGCAGACTATCAGACCAGGCAGAGTTACCAAAGCGGATAAACAAGAGGAGTAAACCAGAGAATCAAAATAGAGTCAAAGCCAGAGTAACAAGATCAAACAGAGAGAGAACGCTCAGTACGCTACAGAGTGGCAATACTTCGCAATGAGCCAGTGAGAGAGAGAAGCATATAAACAAACAGACTAATTAACATCAGGTGACCAATCAGTATTCTGGAGACCGAGAGCGAGGCAACGGGGTGTGATTGGGTAAGGATGAACATGTGACCTCAGGTGGTAGCTTATGGGAAATAGAATCCAGGAGATCGGAGGTGGTCAGGCGAGCAGGGTCAGTTGTTGGTGTGGAGCTGGACTCTGTGGTGAAGGTGGCGGAGAGGAGGACACTGCACAAACTGCTGTCTATTATGGATAATCTATCTATCTATCTATCTAGGAGAACCAGTAGGCATGACAATGGCATGTCTAGGAGATTTCAGAGCAGCACACTTTAGAGCATATTCATCTGTTTCACCTGATTCAATAACACTGAACAGTACCTTGGTCTAACTCTACGTGACTGGCTTTCAGTAACGGGTCTAAAAAAGCTCTGCTTTATCTTCCCTTTCTTTTCTTCCATTCAGACATAGCATTCATTCATAGTACTACCTCCCTAGCAGCCCAGGGAATTTACTCCCTGCATGTGATTCAAAAATAGCCTCTCTTGCTCATGTGGTTTGCAGTGTGTGGTAGGCCAGCAGGGGATCGTACTGCAGAAGGGATTGTGCAGTAGCTGTCTCTGATCTCTCTCACTAAGAGGAATGATTTGTGTTGATGTGCGCTTTCTGAATGGATACTAACACTCACTGTGAAATGGGACGTATGTTCAGATCATGTGTGAAGGAAAAGGGAATGGTTGTGAGCAATATGCATGTACATTTATGGCCAGGAACTGAGCACTTGTTCGTGGAGACACGGACACACATCAAACTGGACGTGAGTAATTAATAAAGTGTATGTGCCAAAGTGTCAATAGCGCCTATCTGAATGTTTTGAGTCAGACTTAATCCTTTATCTTTAGTGGCTCAGTTTAGTCTGTGTTTTGTTTTTTCACCTCGTGTCTATTATTCCAATATCTCAGGTCAGTTTTTATGCTATGAATATCAGGTCATAAGTCTCAAAATAATTATCCCAATATAATTGTCTCTGGATAATAATCTCAAAATATACAGAGAAGTCTCCCCACTCTGCCCTGTAGATGGCACCAACATGCCATTCAGGCAGTGTTCCATTCACTGGTATCTCCTCATTACCTGTCCCCAAAATGTGCATTTTTCAGGGGTGAGGGAAGTCAAGAGTATCTGTGATTAGAACCGTTTGAATGGAACTTGACCACTACATAGCAGTGTTTGAACATGGTCTTGAATCCAATGACATCATCATATTATATCAGCACCCTTTGAAACCTTTTGGAAAACAAGATCAGCTACAGCTTAATGGTTGTACATCAGACTGGCACATCTGAGAACTCTGGCTTGCAACGTGCCTTCCCTCCGTTTTAGGGGGAACACAAACACTTATGAGTACAAATCCACATCGCAGAGCGCAAACAACACACTGACAAGTTAAGCCGTCTCTATCTGGAGTCTTCCATGATGCCTCAGTCTCCCAGCATCAAGCTAATAACCTTTACTAAAGGCCAGAGCTGTCTTGCCCCAGCATCTAACCATATTGTAACTTATTTGAGTCTCTAGTTTGGCAAATTACCAGCCAAATCTTCCACTTTTGAACGGAAAACATTTTATATGAACTTATTAATTTATTTACTAATATATTTAGTTCAATTATACCTGCAATGTTTCCGTGCTGATTTTATTTTTTTAGTTCTACTGATATTATGCCAGCATTATCACTGTGCTCTGACAACTTATCTGGCTATGTTAGCCCAGTCATTGCAGGAGAACACAACAGAGATCAGTGTTTTTTAATTTGTTGTTAGAACAACAAACCACACAGCAATTCATCAGCACAGAGGTACTCATTTATACTGGTTAGTGTAATGTACACATTTAGAAACACGTTTCAGCTTTCTCTGTTTTGCAGGCTTGCTATCCCCACAAATAAGGGATTTGGTGATAAGACCCTACTCTGGATGATGTACAACCTGCTCAAGAGACATTAGAACCGGAAGGCTCGTTATTGGTGGTTACTACATAGAGCCATGAGTAAATGGGACCGGAACACACTCCGAAATGCTATAGCCAGGGTCCTTAATCTTTTCCCCAGTGTGACCCACAGTGTGACTCTTCTTCCTATACCATGGGCCTGCATTCCTGTGTCCAGCACTTTTCCACAAACCGCAAATCTTTAGCCTAGAGCTGATAAATGTTTCAGGTTCTGTGGTTAATCAAGACCCTCCCTCAATAATGAGCTCATTTAATAAAAGTACCTGTTTGACATTAGCCTGATTCTGGTAGCCTGCCGGTAGACTGGGTACTGCAGAGGGTAGCGTGGTCACCTTACAGCAAGAAGGGCATGGGCTTGGTTCCTAGCCGGCTCGTCTGCAGGGTTTTCCTCCAGGTGCTCAGGTTTCCTACCACCAGCTAAAGATCCTGTGAACTGAAGATGCTAAATTGCCCCCTGGATGTGAGTAAATGTGTATGTCTGGGTGTTTGCCCTGTGATTGACTGGCAGCATGCATTTTGCAAGCTCTGCTTTTGTTCTGTATTACATTGTGAAAGATTTAAAACTGCAAACTATTCACAGTGTAGAAGAAACAGTGTAAGTTCAGCATCAAAATTTAAATAAAGCTACAAATTACAAATTGCTCCTTTAATTCCTGGTTTAATTAAGTTATTCCTCAAGCAATGCATTTAAACAACATTCCAAACTGATATATGATATAATGCTGGTATAATGAGTTGTTTATCTTGACCTAGGTGTTTTTTCATGAGCTTGTGGAGCTCAGGGATAAATTCTTTCCACATCTGGAGAAGACAGATCAAGTAAGGAGTAATGCAGGACGAAATGTGGTAAAAGTAAGAGAGGTTCTCTGTGGACACGAAACCAGATCCATCACAGCTTTGACAACCAAAAACCAATTATGGGTAGACACAAATATTTGAAGTTCTAGCTGAAGTGCTAAGAAGTCTCATTAATGCAGAATGTCTATGTGGGAAGATGGAATACAATAGCTAAAGGTTTCCAACAATCCTCCTTACAACAGTCTCCATCCGTCTGATGTTGTTTTCTTGTGTAGCTGTCTCGAAAAGTTCTCTTTAATCCGCTCATGACGTGGTGGTTGTCTGTGTGTTGTTTTTTAGATCTGGACGAGTGTGTGGAAGGATTGCACCAGTGCCAGCAGGCCTGCGAAAACACCTTTGGCTCATACAGGTGCAGCTGCAGTTCTGGCTTCCAGCTCTCTGCAGACAGGATGTCCTGCGTCGGTGAGCGTTAAACCCATCATCCTGTCTGCCCTCATCTGTCCTAAAGCATATACTTTCAGGTGAAGTGTGTGAGAAGGTGAAAATAGGATTGTTCATGGCTTTATTCAAAGATGTATTAAAAGGGAAAAGAGGCAGAGACGTGTTAACCTGTCTGAGCCAACAACAGGAGGATCTGTCTCTGATTTACAAGACAAAAAAATAGGTTTGCATTTCCTGTAGGAAATATAGAGTTTGCAAGGCAAAACATTTGAAACAGGAAAGAAAGAAAAAAAAAGGAAAGAAAGAAAGAAAGAAAGAAAGAAAGAAAGAAAGAAAGAAAAAGTCTTTCATAATGAAAGAAAAAGAAAAGAATGCAGAAGAATAATACAGAAAAGGAAAGAAAAAATGGAGTACAATAAAAAAAGAAATGGAAAGATATAAGAAAACATGGAAAAAAGTATCAAAGAATGAAACCGAAGAAAAGGGCAAAAAAGGAAGTAGGAACAAAATGAAACAGATAAACTAATAAAAGGGAAGAAGAATGAATAGATAAACAATATTGAAGAATAAGAAAGGGAAAAAAGGGTAAGATTAAAACATGGAACACAAAGAAGGAAGGAAAGAAAGTGAAGAAAGGAAGGCAGTTGAAAAGATGTAAGAAAGGATATGGAATAAAGAAAGGAAGAAAGAAAAAAGGAACATGCAAATAAAACAACACAGACGAAGGACTCTTCAGGTAAACTATGACAAACCGTCCAGCAGCAGATGAGCTGCTGAATTTAAAGTGGACCAGCAAGGTAGGAGCGGACACACTCCAGCAGCACTGCTGTGTCTGATCCACTCACACCAGCAGAACACACATTAACACACCACCACCACGTCAGTGTCACTGCTGTGCTAAGAAAGAACCATCACCCACACAATATCTTCTCTGTGATGGTCCTGATGTGAAAGGAGGCTAGATCCCGCAGAGAAACAGCTGGACTACAGTTGTAATGCGTCTATGATACTTTCATTATTGAGCCTGAGCAGAAAACCGTACGAGCCTCACCTTCAGCAGCCCTGCTGCAGACTCCTGTTTCTGATTCTTGAAATGCATCTCATTGCAGATGTGAATGAGTGTATGCTGCCTGCTGGCAGATCACACTGTGTGTTTGGCTGCGTTAACACGCCAGGCAGCTTCCACTGTCATTGTCCTGCAGGGTACAGGGTAAACATCACAAGCGGACACTGTACAGGTCAGTTCTGGGTTTCTGAAAGGCCCATATTTTTCTATGATCTGTTTATTCTTATTACATTCCTATTATACTGTAGAGACAGATGGACTGCTGCATGTGCACATATATGTAGACTGTGTTTTCCCCATGTCTGTACAGATATAGATGAATGTTTGGAAAATGGGGGTCATGGACTGTGTGAGAGTGGATGTGTGAACACCCCAGGCTCTTTCCATTGCATCTGTCCTCATGGACACCAGTTAGCAGGGGATGGCAGGGCTTGCGTCTCAGAGTGTCCACCAGGATACAAGAAGCAAGGTTCTGATTCAGGAGTGAAAAATTCAACCACAGAGCACTGCATCGGTATGTACTGAAAATCACTCTGCTGATCTGACAAATAGGTCAGAATCTGCTGCAACCAAAGGTGCACCACATTAACCCAGTGGGCTTCAAAGGCTGCTGCTCAGGGCGCCAGCCACCAGGGGGCCCGTGAGTATATATTACGTAAAACAATTAAATGACAAATTATTTGAGAAAGTTCAATCAACTTTAACATGCAGTAGTGAGTCAGCATAATAATAACCTCGGGCTTAGAGTCGATGCACAAAATTATTCTTTTGGTTTTATTAGAACTCAGGGCAGCGTTTGATTCAGTTGATGGCAAGATAGGAAGCCACAATCTTGAAAACTGGCTGTAGTTTTTTGAATGGTTTAAACCATATTTAATAAACAGATGTTGGTTGCACTGGGAAATCATTCATTCAGAAAAATCTTAATATTAATTTGGTGTCCCTCAAGGTTCAATCCTAGGGCCATTGCTATTCTCTTTGTACATGTTACCTAATCGCAATACAGGATAATTGTCATAGCTTTACTGATTATATATAAGAATTATACATTTCCATTCCTTCTGAAACTCAAGACTGTGTCAGTTGTGATAAACTTCATTTGACCTTTTATTAGGCAGTCAAGCTCACTTTTAGGCAACATTTAAAGACACACTTTAAGCTTTTAATTAAATCTTATTATCTTCAGCTTTCTTTTTCTGTTACTGTTTAACTGTCACCTTTCTTGTAAAGCATTCTGAGCTGTCAGAAGTTTGTAAAGTGCTATAAATAATGATATTATTATTATTATTATTATTATTACCATTGTATAGAAAGAGAAGGATGTCTGGATATTTAGCACAATGAGTCATTCATAATTATGCTACAGCATTTTGGTTGAGGTGTTGCAGCAGTGTTTAAATACATCACCAGTGTAATTATGTCACAATCAGGAGGCAGCAAATAGGCAACGTTCCGTGTACTAAAGAGGCATTTCCTAGTAACACTGCTGTTCAGGGAGGCAGGGGTTAGAACACAGGTAGGCAGGCTAATCCTAGACAAGCTGAACTGACATAAAACAACAAAAACACACCAAAAAGCCCAACAGGGGATAATAACTAGGGAAAAACTGAGAATAATAGAGAATAATACTAGGCTATGGCGATGCTTTGCCAGGCCACAAAGAGCACATGGGGAATATATGCACATGGGGAATATATGCACATAGGGAATATATGCAGCTGTATGCATAAGTTTGAACACCCCCAGTAAAATGACATTTTGTTGATCATCTAGGTGAACAAAGCTACAAGGAACTTAAATGTGGAATTTTATGCACAATTTCTGTGTATTTCCTGAGTTTAGATTTCATAATTCAGGAGAAATAAATCATATCATATATACAGATAAGCAAAAACATTATTTGCCTTCTTGCTGCTGATGTAGTGGACAAGGCTTAGCATGGACACTATGACCACTCCATATGCAGCAGGTCACCTTTAAAATGTGCCACCTTGTGCCAATGTAGCCCTTCTGTATGTTCAGACCAGACAGACAAGTCTTTGTCACCCATGGGCACCCATGGCCTTGGGCATTGGACATCCTGTTGCTGGATCTTGAAAACTGCTAACCTTGCTGTGAGATGCTCTGACCATTTCTTATTAGGACTGGTCGGTGAATGAGGCTGCCGATATCGGTCTAGGCTGATTCTGATTCTGTGCATCGTCAGAGTCTAACAGACAGTGATCAAGGTCACTGGTATTCATGGAATACTAATTTTATACAATGGAAGTCGAGCTGAAACTGAGACCAGCTAGGCTTGAGCCTGTCATAGGTTCCTTGTGAATATGTGAATCCATTTCAGATATTGACGAGTGTGAGCAGATGGAGCAGAGAAATCAGGACCGGGTAAACAGCTGTGAATGGAAGTGTGTTAACCTGCCAGGTACACACCACTGCGTTTGTCCATGGGGATTCACCCAGCATCCAGATGGATATCACTGCAAGGGTCAGTTCACATACAAATCAAAGGCACCACCAAATAGCTAAATACCTCACATAAGACTCCAAGAGCCCTTAGTTCATGCAAAAATCAGAAATGCTTTTAGATAAATGACCCAAATGCTATTTTTTGAAATATTGCCTCCTCCTTTTCTTCCTCAGATATAGACGAATGCACACTGAGGAACGGGGGGTGCTCCCACATCTGCATAAACCAGAGAGGTGGCTACAAATGTGGCTGTCCAGAAAATTACCGCATCTCGCCTTATAACAGAAGAAAGTGCCAGCTAGTTTATGCAAGGACTGTGTCTTAAGGTAGTAGGTATTATCCTGCTCTTTATCAGTTCATCATTTCCTAATTTATTTACTCATAAACATTGTAATAACAGTGGAAATACTGTAAATAGTCACTATTTTTATATTTTGTTTACTGTTATCGATAATGGAAACAGAGTGGGTCTGTGTTCTGACCTGCACATTTGATCTGAGCAACTGAATAAACTGGTGTGCTTACAGTAACTACGGCCAGAGTGTCTCCAATTTTTATAAAAAAACCTAAACCTCCTGACCCTAATCACCATCTGTACCTAAACCCCCTGACCCTAATCACCATCTGTACCTAAACCCCCTGACCCTAATCACCATCTGTACCTAAACCACCTTACCTTAATCATCACCTGTACCTAAAACCCCTGACCCTAATCATCACCTGTACCTAAACCCCCTGACCCTAATCATCACCTGTACCTAAACCTCCTGACCCTAATCACCATCTGTACCTAAACCCCCTGACCCTAATCATCACCTGTACCTAAACCCCCTGACCCTAATCACCATCTGTACCTAAACCACCTTACCTTAATCATCACCTGTACCTAAAACCCCTGACCCTAATCATCACCTGTACCTAAACCCCCTGACCCTAATCATCACCTGTACCTAAACCCCCTGACCCTAATCATCACCTGTACCTAAACCCCCTGACCCTAATCACCATCTGTACCTAAACCCCCTGACCCTAATCATTACCTGTACCTACACTCCCTGACCCTAATCATTACCTGTACCTACACTCCCTGACCCTAATCATCTCTACCTAAACCCCCTGACCCTAATCACCATCTCTACCTAAACTCCCTTACCCTAATCATTACCTGTACCTACACTCCCTGACCCTAATCATCATCTCTACCTAAACCCCCTGACCCTAATCATCACCTGTACCTAAACTCCCTGACCCTAATCATCACCTGTACCTAAACTCCCTGACCCTAATCATCACCTGTACCTAAACTCCCTGACCCTAATCATCACCTGTACCTAAACTCCCTGACCCTAATCATCACCTGTACCTAAACTCCCTGACCCTAATCATCACCTGTACCTAAACTCCCTTACCTTAATCATCACCTGTACCTAAACTCCCTTACCTTAATCATCACCTGTACCTAAACTCCCTTACCTTAATCATCACCTGTACCTAAACTCCCTTACCCTAATCATCACCTGTACCTAAACTCCCTTACCTTAATCATCACCTGTACCTAAACTCCCTTACCTTAATCATCACCTGTACCTACACTCCCTGACCCTAATCATCACCTGTACCTAAACTCCCTTACCCTAATCATCACCTGTACCTAAACTCCCTTACCTTAATCATCACCTGTACCTAAACTCCCTTACCTTAATCATCACCTGTACCTAAACTCCCTGACCCTAATCATCACCTGTACCTAAACTCCCTTACCTTAATCATCACCTGTACCTAAACTCCCTGACCCTAATCATCACCTGTACCTAAACTCCCTTACCCTAATCATCACCTGTACCTAAACTCCCTGACCCTAATCATCACCTGTACCTAAACTCCCTTACCTTAATCATCACCTGTACCTAAACTCCCTTACCTTAATCATCACCTGTACCTAAACTCCCTTACCTTAATCATCACCTGTACCTAAACTCCCTTACCCTAATCATCACCTGTACCTAAACTCCCTTACCTTAATCATCACCTGTACCTAAACTCCCTGACCCTAATCATCACCTGTACCTAAACTCCCTTACCCTAATCATCACCTGTACCTAAACTCCCTTACCTTAATCATCACCTGTACCTAAACTCCCTTACCTTAATCATCACCTGTACCTAAACTCCCTGACCCTAATCATCACCTGTACCTAAACTCCCGTACCCAAATCATCTCTACCTAAACTCCCTGACCCTAATCATCACCTGTACCTAAACCTCCTGACCCTAATCATCACCTGTACCTAAACTCCCTGACCCTAATCATCACCTATACCTAAACCTCCTGACCCTAATCACCATCTGTACCTAAACCTCCTGACCCTAATCATCACCTGTACCTAAACTCCCTGACCCTAATCATCACCTGTACCTAAACCTCCTGACCCTAATCACCATCTGTACCTACACTCCCTGAACCTAATCATCACCTGTACCTAAACCTCCTGACCCTAATCATCACCTATACCTAAACCTCCTGACCCTAATCATCACCTGTACCTAAACTCCCTGAACCTAATCATCACCTGTACCTAAACCTCCTGACCCTAATCATCACCTGTACCTAAACCTCCTGACCCTAATCATCACCTGTACCTAAACTCCCTTACCTTAATCATCACCTGTACCTAAACTCCCTGACCCTAATCATCACCTGTACCTAAACTCCCTTACCCTAATCATCACCTGTACCTAAACTCCCTTACCTTAATCATCACCTGTACCTAAACTCCCGTACCCAAATCATCTCTACCTAAACTCCCTGACCCTAATCATCACCTGTACCTACACTCCCTGACCCTAATCATCACCTGTACCTAAACTCCCTTACCTTAATCATCACCTGTACCTAAACTCCCTGACCCTAATCATCACCTGTACCTAAACTCCCGTACCCAAATCATCTCTACCTAAACTCCCTGACCCTAATCATCACCTGTACCAAACTGTTAATTGTAAAGGTTCATGTAATGTTATGTCTTTGTGCAGTAACAATGAAGGAACTATATGATTGTTGTGTTATTGAATTGGCCTCTCTTTATTCATTGACATGGCTTAAAAGAAGATCTGATCACATTTTAGTTCACATTTATGTAGAAACTTACAAAATGTTAAAATGTTCACAAACCTTTCAGTAGCAATGCACGTTATGAGCTCCATCTACTATATGACCAAAAGTATGCAGGCACCTGACCATCACACTTGTATAAGCTTGCTGAGCATCTCTATCCAAAATGGGCATGAATATGGAATTTAACCCCCAGAGTTGAGTTATTCTATTCCTGAAAAATATAACAAGACGAAGTAAATCAAGGCTCAGGATTCGTAAATATTACCCTATCATTCCCATTCGGTGCATGATTTACCTGACTGTGGAGTGTGCATGTGAATTTGACATCAGCTGGATGATCTAATGGGGGGCCAACATCACAACAGTACATCACACCTCATAGGCACGACATATATCTATAACGCACCACCTTTTGGCAGGTTGTAGCCTACATAAGACACAAATGACAACTATAATCTTTTCAGAACACTTTTAATATATAACAACATATTTACAAATATTTAACAGGTGACACTATGTAGTTAAGAGTTTCCCCTACAGGTGTCTCTATTTAACAAATTTTCAACATAAATATAATTTCAACATGACTCCCATCTTCCATAACTACAGTAAGAATAAGTAGCACGACTGGCTACTACAGTCAGCTGCAAAGTGCCGTCCATGTTTTTTTCTTCTTCTTTAAAATACAAAAATACCATCGTCCCAACACAATATCAATAGCAAATCTATAGCTCAAGAGTCATCACAACACACACGGAAGCTCGCGTATTGGCTTGATGGACATTCATTAGGGTGAAAAACTCATTGGTCCTGGAAGCCAAGTCCCTTATACAGTGTGGAATGCCTTTGTTAATACAGAGCAGGGAGGATGGACTAAACGAGAGTAAGGAGGACTGGAAGGGGCTCATTTAAAAGAAACAGTAGTTGGTCACATCATTTTTCCAATTCATTCAGAGGGAGATTAAGCACGTTAAGGGAATTTCTTGCGTAATACAGATAACATCTGGGCCCAACAGAGATATACAGCCAAAATACACATTTACAGTCACACACGTAGTAGCAATGTGTGGGTAAGTTTAAAAAAACAAACAAACAGAAAGTGATGTTAAAAGTTACTTTGAGTAACATGGATAAGAGGATCAGCCTCCGCCTGCAGAGAGCACATCCTTTTAACCCCAAATCTCTGGACATAATGTCCACCACCTTTACCAGGTCCAGGGATGGGGCCATATTTACCTTACCTGCTGCCCAGGTATAAAAATGGGGTTGGCAGAGCCTGTATCTAAAACGGATGCCAGGGTGAAGCCTATGTAGCAATTTTACCTGAAGCTGGTGCAGGGTTTAACTCATAGCACCTTTACCCTAGATAGCCAGGTTAGTGGGTGGGACCTATAATATCTTTAGTCAGACAGGTAAAGGGTGGGGACCTTTAGCACCTTTACCTTAGTCAGGCATAGGGGTTGGGCCTTTTACACAGTAAGCTTAGTGAGCCTGGTAAAGGGGGAGGGACTTCAGGACATTCACCTCAGTTAGCCGGGTATTAAATTTATAAGGATCCTAACCTCAGTTAATCATGAAAGTATCTTTGCCCTATTAAGACAGGTATAGGTGGGAGCAGGACATGGACTTAGCACCTTTACCTCAGTTAGCCAGGTAAGGGGGGAGGGTTGGGCTCTCTGCCATCATTAGCTATTTAAGACAGGGTGGGGCCTTTAGCACCTTTACTTTAGTTGACCAGGAGTGGGGCTTATGGCACCTAGATCTCAGATGGCCTGGTACAGGGTCAGGGCCTTTAGCACCTTTAGCTTAGGGAACTAGAGAGAATGTTTGGGCCTATGGAACCTTCACCTGATGCATAAACAGGGTCAGGCCTATAGCACTTTTATTTGGGCTGACCAGGTATAAGCAGGTGGGGGGGTGGGAGTTGGCCTTCCTTTTCAGACATGTATGCACTGTTTGGGGGACAGGAGGGGTGTTTTCAAAATGAGAGATGATGAAAACAGTTACGACTAGCTCATCATCGGCAATCAGAACGCTGAACAGAAAGTACATGCTGAAACGCAGAAGGCTCCGCAATATCTTTACACAAGCAAACAAGAGCTCCCAATGCTGAAGCCGCAAAAGGTCCTGTCGGCCAAGTAGGTAATGAAATCCAACAGCTGGGCGGGGAGCTAAGGGATTAGAAGATCGAAAGGCATTGTATGTCTGAACCATGTGCTCTAAAAACTGGAAAACTGGAAGCCAAAGCAATCGGCCTGATCCGGTGTGTCTTTCAGGCGAACGTCACACTTACAGCAGCACACTGTTTTTTTTTTTCACATTATTTTCTCACACTGTGTACAGTAGCTGGATTCCTAACTGCTGGCCTAAACCTTTATATGGATTTAACAGTTTTACAATGGCTCAGGCCCTGGATGGACACACGATGGGCTCTACAGGAAAAACAGTGCACGTCGAAACAGTAGTACTGTCTTGTTTTTCGAGGCCTCAGAGATTGAGCGAAGAAAAAGATTTCCATCAGAAGCTGAATACTCTCGGAGTACTTACACAGAACCCCTCAAGGGAGGATTTTAAAAGCTTGGTAGCTCCAAGTACCGAGAGATTTACTAGGGCGATAGAGAGCGCGGGGAGGGCCTTTTAAACACATAACAAAAATAATAAATAGCCTTAAAAAACAGGAAACGCTGTTCTTGAGAGTTGGATCCTGCTTGAACTGTGGCTCATTTCAGTGTATGGCACTACAGCAAGTACGCATGTCATCTTTTGTTCCATTCAGTTTTTTTTTTTCCCGCCAAGAATGTTTATTGTTGTTATAAATGTATGATTATGCGATAACCTGATGCGTTTGTCTTCCTAGTATATCCCCTTAAGTCGTTTGTTAACATAAAGTGCAAATAGTGCTTTGTCGCCTGTGTTCCAGTTTGCAGGCTTCTACTCAGTTCTACTGGCATCCAGCAGGGGGCAAAGAAGAGCTGGCTGCAGTTGACACAGGCAGTTGTGGTACAGCAGAGGAGCCTGGGAAAGGGCAACTCTTTAGTCCTCTGGTTCGCAGGTTGGTGGCTCTGGCAGCTCCAGCGGCTTCACCATCTCCTCATCATACACTCTCAGAATGGCCTCGCAAACAAACCGGTACTGGCTCTGCAGAAAAGAGAAAGGAAAAGCATACAGATATTTAAATCGCTTTCAAGCGTGACAGTCGCCAGAGACATACAGTGAAGTACTAAGCCCACAGGTTAGTGGTGCACCTTAACACATGGTTTATGGGCTGTGTGCATGGTAAAACACATTGAATACCCAACAAACCTTTAGCATGTGCATTTGTGGGAAGACTGGGTAAAATGTTGGAGGGTCAGGCGCGAGGTAGGTGGAGTTATCACATATTATATATAAGCTCACTGAACAATAAGCTGTCACCTGTGACTAAAACTTGTCTAGATGGGTGTAATGTCTCCACGAGCACGAATAACAGCTGCAATTTAATTTGGCTTGGACTGGACATCAAAGAATTGCATAGTTGCAGTCAGATTTGTTGGATGCCTTCCCTGCACAATTCTGAAAAGGAATTTCCTGTAGACTGGGATTTTAGCCACTGCTGCCTGTACGCTTCCATACACCTGCAGATTCAGCTACTACCTTCACACTGTGGTCTTTGGCACGCCCAAATGCAGTCACGCCTTTTAGCTAATGATTAACATTTGCTTTGCAGCCATTTACCACACATGGAAGGAGACATTCACTGCACTGTACCACCTCCTCTCAATCTATAAATCCCATCACTCACACACATTGGGTATTTATAGCCCCATCATCCCTGTGCAGCTCCATCTACAGGAGCCTGAAGTTACTGGCACCATTAACACTCAAAGAGATTTTTTATAATGCTGAGCTTAGCCGTTATGGGAGCACATCCTCCAAAAAGAGGGAACCTGCCTTACCCGTTAAAGAAGTTTTATCTCAGTAGGTTAGTTGGGCTGGCTAGCTAGTTTAAACACTGCATCACTGCCTGTCTTAAATGCCTTTTAAAATAGGATTTTTAACTTCATTGTATTTTTGTTAGTTGTCAATTTCATAAAACCTCTGAGGTGATGGTGGAAGCAAAAAATCCTTAAAATAATGAGAAAGAAACCTTGAGAGCATCTAAAACTCGAAAGAAGTAACTCACCAACAGGAAGAAACACAGAGAAGCACCATGAATCAAAAGGAGAGCCCCCCCCTCCCCCTCCCGGGCCACAGTGTACCACCGCTTTGCAAAGACAAACAAATACTACAGTCCTACAAAACCTGTAGGTCTGCACTCACCGGCGTTTGAATCATCATAGCCCGCTGGTCTCTCATGGTTCGTACAATGTCTAATGGATACACAGACTGACTCTGCTCTATCAGACACATTGCTGTCTCCATGGTGATGAGAACCCCCGTCCGACCAATCCCAGCGCTGCACGAGAAGAGAAAGGCAAGTTGTGGGTCAGTAAAGATCTGGCTAGTTTTACTGAATCAACATCTCTTTCTAAATACTCCCTTTAACACCACTGAGCTAGATTAGCAAAAAGCCACATGCCTGCAGAAGAAGAGTTTTCGCTGGCATTAAGAGGTCATCACAGGCTTCTAAAAAGCAGGCGGAGCCTTACATGACTTTTTATTTTTTATACATTTATTTAAAACAAGCTATTTTCTGCAGATTCTGCACTTTCTATAGTGCTGGGAGGTAGATTATGGGATTACGGATGGGATTATGATTAGAATCTGATGGAAATGTAACATTGAATATAATTCATTACATAACTAATCTCATTATAGGATTACATTTAATGTACTATGCAAAAGTCAGATGCCACTCTATTTATTTGTATCCAGTCAGAGCGGAATAGTTTTTTCAGTATCGCAGGAAAAGCAGAAAACATATTTAAAAATTACACAAAACCCTCAAAATCTCAAATCAATATGCATTGTTCAGTAATGACCCTTTGGCCATATTACAGCTTGCATTCCTTTAGGGAGAATTACTTTTACTTTTTTGAAGAAATCTGCAAGGATATTTTCTATGCCTCCAAAGTTCAGGTTTAAAAGCTGGTTGAACTCTTCTGCTATCACAATCCAAATAATCCCAAACATATTCAACAGGGCTCTGGGATGGTCAGTATAAACAACCATTTCTATGTTGGATTTAGGAATATTCTATTTAGCTTGTTTCCTTTTTTCAGGAAGGGTTTATGACAGCCACACATCCTTTCAGGCCCATAGCAATGAGTGGGTTTATCAGAATGGAAGGATTTTATTTAAGATCTGATGCAAGAGTGGAGCTTGATCTTCCACTCTCTTTCAAACATGAAAGTTGGAAGTACAGTTGTCGTGTGTTGGTAGTACATATAATGTTCTCATATATCTGTCTTTGATTTTCTCTTCCTGCAGGTTTATTGTCTTACATCGGATCTAATCTGATTTTGACTGGAACATACTTTGACTGGAAATAACTGAAGTGAGGTCTCTGATTGTAGCACAGTACTGTGAATTTTAAGGGTTCAGAGATTTTGTAGTAAGTTCTGGATGAATCTGTGTATAAGTCTTTATGCGAAATCTGAACCTTAATATCTGCTGAAGTAAGGCTGTGTGTTAATAATGTTTGTGAGGTTTATGGTTTTTAGGCAAGTCAGCTGTACTGCATGTATGTCTTGTGAACTTGGTGAAAGGTGCAAAAGACTTTGTCAATGTCAGAGAGATGGTTTTGAAGTCCTGACCTGCAGTGCACCACCACAGCTTCCTCTGAGTCACCTCGTTTGCTGCGCACCAAACTAACAAAGTTCAGGAAGTCAGTGGAGTCATCTGGAACACCGTGATCGGGCCAAGCCATGTACTGCATCTGACACAGCTGCCTCTCCTCTTTAGTCTACACGCACACACACACCACACAAAAAACACAGAGGATGTTCATTCACTGAAAAACTGAAAACATTTACAAACATAACACGGTACTCTTGATACACTTGACAGCTCTCAGCATTAATATACTGCAAATGTTGGGCATCATTCAAACACGCAGCCCTACTGGAAACAGGAACAATAAATGATGATACATTTAGACTGATATAATATTTATTGAGCTACACATACAGAAGTAGTGTCTCTCAGTATGACGTCAGGCAGCCATGTTTGCTAACCCAACATGCCAGACGTCTCGGCATGGGACATTCCTAATGGTGTCCTGTAATAATCTGTCCCATGCAGCTTGAATATTCTCACACACTTCCTGCAGATTTAGCGGTGGAGGTGGAGTGAACCAGGTCAATAAACTATTCATCTTGGCGCTGACTTCGGAGCCTCTACACACGGATTCTTCGGTCGCCACTGAAGATGACCTCCTGCCATTCTGAGTCACTCCATGGCAGTCTGTCACACCATCGCAGTCTTTGGCGATGCCGATGTCGTGTTAAGGGCAGTTGTCGTAACAGTCTGTATAGTCCTGCATCATGCAGCCGTCTGCATTTGGTGCCTGCACTAACAGGATGCCTTATGGAGGGCGTCATTCTAATACTTTGCTTGCAAAGGATGCTACCAACACAACAGCATTTATAACCTTATATAGTCAGTCAGCGATTAGACCTGTCACGTGCACAGCCGAGTGAGAAAATTTACTCATCTGCATATCTCACAATGTCAAACCTACCCGCCGAGTTCTATGGGACTGTAATGCCTTTCAGTGGACTGCATCTACCTTTTCAACACAGATGTAATATTTCTCAAAAACAATCATAAAACAATGTCTCAGGTATCAGGCATTGGCTAACTTTTAGCATGACTTTTAAAACCACTCGGAACGATTCACTATTCAGAATGCTTGAAGAATGATTCCCCTTTAATTTCCATTTAAGGGTATTTTAGGATATACGCGTTAATCAACATACCCCATCCATTCAATTATATCCCTGTGTGTGTGTGTGTGTGTTACCTCCAGGTGTGTGAATGTCAGAGCTCGGAGCAGGTATGCTGAGTTCCCATCTTCAGACACGCATGACACCTGGAAGCCGCCGTAGGTTCCGGTCTCAGACACGTTTGGCCAGTACTGGTGACACTTCACCTGGAGAAGACGCCTCACATGTCAGTCCAAATGACACAGCTTTGCTATAATAAAATAAGACCTAGGTCTTGAGAAACAAAAGCATGGACAAAACTCGGTGCCATCTACCAGCAACACATTATTGTAGCTTTTGGAAAATTAGAGATAGCAATATTCCATATTTGATCTTGTTTGTTAATAATGTGCTCAGTTACTAGTCGATATTCTCTTTATGCTGTGTATTTATTACTCCTGCCTCAACCCTGCACAGTAGGTGTTCTACGTACCCTGCCGCGCTCCACCTGCGTAGTTAGCATAACCACCAGGGTGGCACTCTGCTCCCAAACCATCTGCCAGAAGTCCCCACAGGTGCTGGGCAGTGGCCCTTGACATGCAATATAGCGCCTCACCCCACCACCCCCTGGGATCTCCATCTAAGCAGGACAACACAAACAACATCACACAAGACTATAGACGGTACAGACACGTGGACAAATCATATGATCAATCACAAGGAATCTTTCTTTGGGTTCTTTTTCTCAAAAAGAGCCATTTGTTTGCATTTGTAAGGTTCTTTGGATGACAGTCCTCACATTGATGTAATTTGCATTGATGTAGTCTTCTGCTCCCTTCAGGACGACTCGAGTTGCATCATCTGCACAAAACAGAATGTTCTAGCAATTGAAACTGCTTATATAGATATGATGGAAATATAAATACAATCAGCGTTGCGTGTACTTACAGGGCGAGATGTCTCGATAGCGATTTTTGGAGACGTTCTGTGCCAACCTGGCACACGACATGGACATTCCGGGCCTTTTCCGGTATAGTTGCTGGATGCAGGAAAAGGAGATCAGGTCAGAAACTACAAGCTAACTTTGTTTACACGTGCTAGCCTTCACCTTCCACCGTCCAAGCTCCCTGCTGTGATGGAATTTCTAAAGCCAGCAGGTGGAATTAGCAATGATGAAGGGGAAGGAACCCATATCTATCAGTTTTTGAACTTCTATTAAGAAGCAGAAGACAAAAAAATCAGCCATCAAAATTAGGGTTCAATTTTTTAAGGTTAGCAGAGACATCCTGAATGCTGGTTCCCCCGGCCCCACCCCCCACATATGGTATTTTTTAAACTGCCGCATGATTGTAATTCTAGTACAGCCTTTTAAAGTGACTCAGTGTCAAGCACAACCAAACATCACAAAGCACTGCCAAGACTAGTCTGTACATGAACGAGGCTATACTGAAGAAGCATGACATCAGATTTCACCTAAGCTGAGGCTAAGTGCCGAAAAGTGCTGATGAAAAGTGACTGAGGGGATGTAGAATAGCAATGACATAGTGCTCAGGTCTAAAGAAAAATTCCCCAACTCCTGTCCGGAAGCCTCACTACACGGCACATTTCAGTGTTTTCCCAGTTCTTCCTGGTTTAGCACACCTGGTTTAATCCAACTGCTAATTTCCAAGCCTCTTAATGATCTGAACCTGCCAACTTTAAACTATGGCCCTCAGGGACTGGAGTGTGAGAAACCTTCTAGAGAAACAGCAAACTCAGCAAACAGGATACATCGCAGCCTCAATCGCAACGACAGGAAATTACATTATGTGAAGAAAATTGCAGTTTACTGCGAGATGAAGGGCTGAGGCGTCACTTTCAGCCACATGAATACTTCAAAGGTGTTATCGCGACCAGTAGCAAAAAACTTCAAATATGTATGTTACTGTCTGATTGACTGATCCATTGAGTCCATGAGTCAGTAAATGAATAAGAGAGGACATGAGTGATTCAGTGATGGAGTGACCACTCAAAAACTGCTATAGCTCTAATACAGACACATATCTGCCTGCTGCCGAGATATCATTGTGGGTGGTTATGACAAGAACTATCATTCTTATTTTTGCAGGCAGATTATTTTGCCTTCTTGTGCTGTTTTAACTGATGCACTTAGCTTCATAAACAAAAACTTTGTTTCCCATCGGACTGTGAAACCACTGTATGGAAGGCTGAGGTTTCATTAAAACAAGCAACATGTCACAATGCCTGTCATTCAATTGGTTTTCAAATTCATTCTACTTATCAGCATTTCTCAAATCTGATCAGATGTGTACAACCCTCCAAATGTCACAGGCTTTATGAGATGTTTCTACACTAAAATCATGCAGATTAATTGAGGTTCATACTACACAACCAGATTCATCTCACATCCCTAAAAAGTTATCTACGCGCTGCAGTACTAACTAGGAGTTAGGCCGGCTGTCTAAATGCTCAACCGCGGGTGCACTGCATGCTCTCCGGCATTATTAGCTTTTAAAATATATATTTTTAAATTCCCTGAAAATTAAAAACTATTTCAAAACACGCTCTCACGCATCAGACAGTGTATACGGCACCATTGCAATGAGGCCATAAACATGCTTTAATGAATATGTGCATGTGTTAATAAGCCAGGGTTGAACTGCTTACAGTGTGAGTGAGTCAGTATTGGCATTTCATGTAAACCTAGCATATGGCATGGTGATGTCACATCTTATTTAAAGCTGGGGAGGGGAGAACCTGAATCCCTTTCTCCTTTTAATCTTCTGTTACCCCTGACAAAGTTTTTGTAATCCCTTGAGCAATTCTGAATTTTAACTTCTTTGAGGTTCCGGTCTTGTTGCTCCAGAACTCCAGGCAAAGTTCTCTGAATTTTCTCCTGTCCCTGATGCTGCATTCACATGTTTGCAGGAGGGAGCTGATGGCAGCATTCCACAGACAGCAACGGTGAGCGTTCCTTAATGATTACATTTTTCACAGCCATGGATGCCAAACGTCTCATTCCTGAATTCCAGATTAACTCAGTATTACTCTGACATACCAAAAGTCATGGGATAGCAGTGTGTAAATTGATAGTGAAGTGGTGTTACCTCAGGGAAAGGCTTGGGATGCCCACACTATTATACATTCTGAGGTGTTATCTTGTGAGTAAGCTGGAATACTAACCAGTGTGCTTATGGCAAGTGATGACAACTACTGGAGTTTAAACGGTAGAGCTATGTAGAGGTACATAAAGTCCACGTACGAGCGGGCACTGGCCAATGACAGGTTTAAATGGACTAGTGGACCCAACCCATGCCATGAGAAAACTCCCCACACCAGTTTGGAACCACCACCGGCCTGCACAGCGCCTTATGGCTCTCTAGGTGCTCTGCAACCTCATGACCTCAGGTGAGGCGCTGTGTCCAGTGTCATGGCTTTAACAGAGGCACTCTGTTGGGTCTTCTGCTCTCATATTCCATGGAAGCTAAAGAATGCTGCAGTGACCTGCAACATCTGCATATGGGGTCTCGGTATTGAATGTGAATGGCAGAAATCAGAGACAGTGCAGACAATTCAGGATTAGGCACCTGGATTAGGCACCTGTGGGTGGGCCACTGTTGGCCACTGTGGGTGCTAAAGCTTTCTATGATGTATTTTCAGTACACCAACACCAACAACTTATACAGAAGCGGGCGTGCCCTCCGGCCTTTCTCAAATCCACACCAGGAATATTTTTATGTTGCTACATGCTGCTTTCGCTTACGCACTTCTTTGAAGTGTGCAATGACAGTTCGGCACCAATCGGTCTCCAATTTCCCTCATTCTACCACCAAATGTTGAAGACACAGTCCGAACTATGATATAAAAGAACAGCACCTACAGCTGCAAAAACACCCCCACATAAAAGAATGGCTCACTTCACTTACTTAAAGGATGCGTCCTCCTCCTTCGCAGCTTCAATTGTTTCAAAGTGTTGCAATTAGCACGTTTTGTTAAAACCTGTCAGGAGATAACTGCTCTCTCTTCGCTTTTTTAAGATTCTGTCTACAGGCATCACTTCAGAAAACAGCCTACCATACATCAATGCAACGTGCCCACACAGTTCCATAGCAACCATTTGCAGTGCCCCATGCGTGCTTGTGTTTAAGAATAGCCTAATTGTTTCAGTGAGGAGAAATCTGATCCTAGATCGGCTTTAATGGATATGTTTTTCCACTTAGTTATAATTGTAGATTATGGCAAGTGCCACACTCTGCCATACGGAAATGCCAGCCTTGGAGGCAGTGTTAATGAACGAGTGAGGTGAGAGAACACTGTCTGACTCACGTCGAACTGAGCAAGCACGGAACCGTTGCTTAGGCCGTCTCTCAGCAGCTGAAAGGAGGATTTCCAGCCGTCCGGCTCCGAGTGGGACCGATCCAACCCACAGCTCTCAGGAATGAAGTGGAACTCCGACTCCAAATCCAGCTTCTCCTCCTCCTCATCCACATCATAGATGGCTGTAAGCGTGTATGAGCGGTGGGGGAGGCCAAAGAGAGAAATCGGGAGAGAGTTTTACACTATGGCAGCAATTTCCAGATTTACTAAAATTATAAAAGGCTCATTCAAGCATTTTAATTAGCAACTCCATTTCCAGTGTGTGTGTATAAACGGAGATATCATCAGTAAAGCATGAATTCAACTTTTGCATTTTTGTAAGGGGGAGTGTTGAAATGGATGCCGGATTTTATATGTAGTTAGTTCTGTAGTCTATATTCCACATTTCTAAAAATCACCAGACCAAATATTTGTCACCAGTGGCTAAAATGGACCTAATAGCTAGTAATACTTCCCCCAGCACAAATAACAGCTGTGAATGGATATGACATGGACTGGATGTAGGCCACATCAATGTTCAGACACACATTTGCATCAAAGGATTGTAGAGTTGGGCCAGATGTGGTGGATGCCTTGGCTGGCACAATACCAAGGAGAATTCCCTGTAGACTGGGATTTTACACGCTTAAGGTGACAATTTTTTTATTGTCTTATTAATATGCGCTCAACTAACAAACAAATTACTGCTGTCCAAAACTGTCTCTCTCCATTTTCTATGTTGTTTGTGCACAATATTGTCTTTTTGTCCTGTTGTCCTTCCAGCATGATAAATTAATTCATATCTCTCAGGAATATATCTACTGTAAATGTGCTATTTTGGAGACTTTTAGACAGCAACAAAATGCCAGCAAAAACCTGTCTGCATTTGCTTTTTAAATGTTAATGAAGTCAACCTTTCAGTTTACAATTGTGTCATAGCCTTGGGAGTGACCCTCTGAGCTTAGAAATATATTATTAGAGAATTTGTTAATAAGTCCTTGTGTAAGTAAGATACTACCTCTCTGCTTATTTGAATACATAATAATTTAAGATGTGGTAGTAAATGCTAGTATACTGGCACATTTCATGTGCCTACTTATACTTGTTGTTGTCTGGTTTGAATGCATCTGTATGTTCATCAGAGCTCAATCATCTGACAAGGCTTACCGTTAAAAGATTTGTAGGCCACTGTATTGCTGTATTTTGCTAGGAACTCTGGGAGTTACAGTACATTTCTTTCAAAAATAACATCATATAATAATAACAATAATATCATAAACAATATCATCAAATAACGGATAACCAATATCTCTAACCAAATCAATATGTTTACCAAACTAGCTGCCTGCTGTAATGTAATGAGAATGAAGCAATGACTGACTGCACTCACCATTGGGTCTAACTAGAAGAATGAGCTCTCCTGATTGGTTCTCACAGCTGGCTTTGATTAGCATAACCACGTCGTCATGCGTGTAATCAGAGATGTCTCTTCCGTTGATCAGCACCACCTGGTCACCCTCGTTAAGACGCGGCACGCACAGGTCAGCCTGAGAGTTAGAAGTTACAGAATCACGTGAGTGAACAGTTGTAAAAACTTCATGGCACCACTGAAACTTCAACTGATGATGCAACCGGAGCTTTCCTAACAATACTTTACAGAAACCTTAGGAACGTCAGTTTTACATACAACGCGGAGCTGCAAGAGCTGAACCTACCGCAGTTCCAGGAGCTACACGGGAAACAATGATTGGCATTCTCTGATCAGCACCACCCTGTGAAGGGATATGGAGACGAAAACGTGATAACAGAAATGAGCACAGATTTTTTTAGTGTTTTCAAACACTTCAGTTTACGCAACAGAAGCACACCTTAACATTGAATCCAAAACGTCCATTCTCGTCTGGTTTCATTTTAATCAGGACAAGGTTATCATGTGGAACTGCACCGTTCTGCTGGGAGAGAAGAATGAATCATACGTATGCATACACAGTAATTATGCAATGTACAGTACAGTCGATTGCTTATTTGTATTTGCATTTGTAGATTATTTAACAGAACATTACACTGACCATTAAAATGCAAAAATGGAAGTAGGGATGCAGCAGAAAATGGTTGAAAATAGCTTGAATTTTGACAAAAAGATGAAAATTTTGTCTGAAAAATCCAAAAGATTAAATTCTATCATTTCCTAACACCATCCACTGCAACTGCTTTTTTACTTATTTCTGAGAATTTCATATCAAACCACTGAATGACTTTATTTGCATCTTAGTGGGTAAATTATGTAACAATTTAGAAAAAAAAATATCAGTCAAGTTAATGAATATGCATTATTAATTATGCACATGTTAATAAGCCAGGATGTTATGGTGTGAATCAGTGGTGGCATTTCACGAAAGCCTAGCATATGGCAGGGTGATGTCATATTTTGTCTATACTTAGCCAATATCTCCAATCTAATATTGCATCATACCACACTGCCAGAGTAAGAGCAGTGTAAAGCCACATGCGAATCTATTAACCGAAACTGATTTGTTAGATCCTGTCGAGGCTTATGTTTGTTTCTTCTCAACCAAATGACAAAATAAGCATCTTGTAGACTAACAGCTGGAGAACATTCACATGCTTTACATATTTTAAAAAACATGCTGAATGATATTTTCATAATTGTATAACTTTCAATATTTTATATTACTTAACAAGCTGTTTAAAATTAAATTGGTCCTCTGCCTTTTTCAGTTCTCTATCCAAACATCACATTTGATGCCTTTAAAGCACTGCCAACATGATTGCTCTGATTTAAAAGCATGGTTTTTGGTTTTTGGTTTTTAACTGTGCCCTGAAATCCAGCCTTTTCGGGGCACTGCACCATTGACAGGTGAGGAGGTCTCACCATGCTCTTGTCCGACACCACTGGCATGTCATATAGTTCGGATGCGTGGTCATCCAACTCTGATTCAGATCGTGATTGGGAAATGTGGCTGACGAGATTCTTCCTGGATTGCTTTGGGGGGAGTGCGGGGGGCTGGCCGTCTGCAGCGCTGTCTGGAGACCTGTAAAAGAGTGATCAAAGAAATAAGAGTGACATGTCAATGCAACTAGGTCAAACCGATAAACAACAACAACAACAATTTGTGGCTCCAAGCCATATTATCTCTTAACGTAACATCAGCTGGCAGCACTGGCTCATCATCCCTGAAATTAAAAGCAACCTATTTTTTAGTTCATGACATTAATAATAAGTATGAATAATTAATGACAATTCATGTTGCCCTGTATGTTTGACTGAAGTGTATGGTAGGGTCTTCGCATGTGCAGCTGTGGGCCAAAAAAACAAAACAAAACATATGAAAAAGCCCTAACATACATCAACAACGCAGTGTCCACATTCAATTAATTAAATTAATAAGTCATATTCAAGTACTTGTACAACAGGGCAATGACTGAGTGTTTATATGTTTGATATTCACAATAAAGACCTCTGATACGTATAATTATGGAAGAAGCTTCAAGTACAGCAAATAGGCTATTTAGAGGTGTTTCGTTTGGGCTTTCTTGAACAAACAACAAGTCTTTCATTGCACTTAATATTTAATATTATTTTTCAAGTTGGATTCAATCAATCAATCAACGCTTAGTTTGACTGGGGGGGTACATTGAGGGTGATCCTAATTTTCAATGTAGCCAAGTATTTACAGTGAACACTGATTGATAAAGGAAATAAAATTTAAAGAAACAATATTTAATCAGACAAACAAATTTAAGCAAGCTAAAACATTAACAGAAGCAATTTAAACATATAAGTTTATGAATGAAATAAAAAACGTAAAAAGTAAAATAATTAGGATTAGGTAAAAGACACAGGGTGAGGGACGGTGGTTAGAAACTCAAAGTTCAAAATGATAAAGTGACGCCGGTGAGCTGAGCTTTAGAGGTTCTTGTAGTTAATTGCAGCTCACTGCTGCACTGGAGCTAAAAGTAGATTTACCCAGTCCACAAAAGGTACCTGGCGACTCCAACCACTACAGCGTTTCTGATAATTACTATTGTTTATGTTCTTTAACAAAGTTCTGGCATATGACTGGAGAGTGTTTTAAAAATATTTTTTTTTCCCGTCATGCTGACAATGAGGGCCTACCAACCTTTTCATACAGATAACAGTGATGAGTTCTATCTCGGGCAGAGTGGCATTCGGAGTCCAGGAGGGAACTGGCAGACACGTGTTTATAAATTACATCACGAGAGTCCAATGAACTTAATTTTTCTGGCATTTAAAACTAGTTTGTGCTTATACCAAGCAACCTTAGAGCATTAAATGAGCTCTGTAGTTTTTGTTCTGCAGCATAAAGTCACGGAGCAATATAAAATCGGCTCATCTGCATAAAGGTGCAGTTCTCAGTCTGAGGCAGAGGCATGAATTTTATTCATTTATATATATATAACCTTGTGGGTCTCCTTTAGATATAGGTAACAAATCAGATATGCAATCACTCAGTGCCACGTGTTGTTTCCTGTCAGCAAAGTATTTTTGGGTCCATTCAAGAGCATGTGTATTAAAACCTGTCTTTTCTAAGTTCCTTAAAAGAAGAGTGTGATCAACTATATCAAAAGCTTTGAATAAATCAATAAAAATAGCTGTGCAATGTTTCTTCCTGTCCATGTCTGTGTAAAGATCATTTAAAACCAGAAAGTGATAAATGGACAGAATAGAGTTTTCATGAAGTAATGATTTCCGTTGTCTCTTTACAAGAAATTCTAAAATCTTAGCTAAGCATGACAATTTAGAAATGGGTCTGTAGTTATTTACGTCTGTTGTCTCACCACCTTTATGCAGAGGAACTACACTAGCTATTGTCCAGATCCTGTGAATTCTGGCTTTCAGAAACAGTAGTTTGAGATCAGACTGATATATATGTAACTGCATATTTGTATTTGTATTATGAAAGGCGACCAGCTTCTGCGACATGTGTATTAAAAGCCAGACAGAGTTCCTTCTAGTCAGAAATCATCTGATCATCAACTAAAACGAGGGAATTGTTTTGAAGGGAATTTACTTTTTCCCAGAATTTAGTAGAGTGGAGTGTGTGATTAAGAGTCTGATTTGGCTTCTCTAATCACAGAGGTACATTTAGTTCTCAACTGTCTAAAGGTTAGACAGTGATCTCTTTCCCTCGTGCGTCTAGAAATGGATCCAGCCTGAATTTCTACAGTAACAACTTTTTTAATGAGAGATAAAAAAACTTTATTAACACCAGATATTGTGTCATTTGAGTGAAGCAAAAGAATACACTGAATGCTGGAGACCAGGTCACCCATAAGTTTCACTGCTGATCTGCTGCGGTTCATACTGTTTAAACCTGTGTGTGCAGACAACCAGAGGAAAGCAACAACAAACTACATTACCTTTCAAACTAATTGTTAAGATTATTTCAGATTTTGTCCAGCCATTTGTTCTGGCCTTCTTCCTCTTTTAACAAAAAGGGCCACTTTCAACTATTCATGCTATGAATAATGACATTTTATTTTACATTCCTTTCAGTATGTTAAAAGGAATGTAAAATAAAATGTCATTACTCATAGCATGAATTCAATCTACATAATCAGAATCACCATCAAAAGATACAAAACTGCACTTGATAGCTTTGGCGTTGGATCTTCCAACAAGACAACGACCCTAAACACTGCTCAAAATCTACTAATGCATTCATGCAGAGGAACAAGTACAACGTTCTGGAATGGCCATCTCAGTCCCCAGGCCTGAATATTATTGAAAATCTGTGGTGTCACTTAAAGAGAGCTATCCATGCTCGGAAACCATCAAACCTGAATGAACTAAAGATGTTTTGTAAAGAAGAATGGTCTAAAATACCTTCAGCCACAATCCAGACTCTCATTAGAAGCTATAGGAAGCGTTTAGAGGCTGTTATTTCTGCGAAAGGAGGATCTACTAAAGGTTTTTTTTTGGTGCCCAAATTTATGCACCTGCCTACTTTTGTTTAACCAATTATTGCACACTTTCTGTAAATCATACAAATCAAACATACAAACTTCTTTTCACTTCTCAAATATCACTGTGTTTGTCCCCTATATGATATATTTAACAGAATTTTTTTATCCAAACAATCAATGCTTTATAAAGGTAAATCAGGAAAATTAACAAGGCTGCCCAAACTTTCGCACCCCACTGTAGATGTGGAGAAGGTAATATGGCTAGTTCGGCTCAATCTAAAATTATTACTGTAAACTGTTTGTGAGCTGTACGTGGACGTGGGTGTGTTGGGATGCGTTTGGATGCAGCTTTGTCTGTTGCTTCCTGAAGAGGAGAGATAGCACACGCTGCCAGTAGCCCTCCAGCCTCCTACAGTTACAGTTCTTCCGCACACACACACACACACACACACACGTTTGCCCTTTCTATTTTTCCTCTCATTCTTCCAGTCACAGTGTGTGCACACACTCACATGCACAGTCCCTGGTGTATTCAGGGTATACTTAACTGGCAGTTGCAGGAACCATGAGTTCACACGATTGCTGTTTATGAGACAGACCAATCACGGAAATTAAACTCCAACAGCAAGGCTACACACCCAACGACTGATCAGGTTCTGGAGTTTGGATCTGAGCCACTATATAACCAGGCCAATTGTGTACTGCTGATAAGCCATACCGAACATGCTATGTTGAAACCTATGGTATGTATTACACTCTAGCATCAACAGTAGCGGTGTAACGATGCGCCCATTTCACAATACGACACATATTGTCATTTCTGCATCACAGTACAATACAATACATTTCCAATACAGTATTACATACATTGCCAGTCTCTCCTTCTCAGTAGAAATTTCCATTCCACCTTAAATGGAGTAGCAATAGCATGCAACTGCGGCTCAATTTAAGGTGTAACAGAAAATTTAAATAAGAAGCTGGCTCACTCTGCTAAATGACGCAACATCCGAGCTTTTAGCCCACCATTGGAAATGTGTAGCCTAAGCAACGGCATGGTGAAGAGATGGGGGGCGTTCCACTGTGTATCTGCTGGCTGCGTTCACATAAGATTCCCCACAATGCATCTGACTATAGAATATTAGCATAACAGGCGGAGAGCATTAACTCTTGTGCCTTTAGCGAAAAGAATGGAGCTGAGTCTGGCCTTGGTCTGTCCACACACACACACACACACACACACACACATATACACACACACACAGCCTCATTACGAATGCTCAGATTACAAGCATGAAAGCAGCCCTGCTCAGCAGTCCAGAGACGGCACTAAGCGCTCCAGCCTCCAGGTCATTTACATAAGAAAAACAAATGGCACCAAAAAAATAAATAAATAAAATAAAAATGCAATGAAAGGTGCAAGAAGGCGAGAAATAATCCAGCACTGCAGGCTGGAACCAAGAGATATAGGCCCGAATAAATAACAGGTAAAAATATCTAACTCAAAAATCAAACACCAGAAAGAAGGTGAGGAAGTCTACTAGACGTTTGCGTCTGTCAGAGTGAGTGAGGCTGATTGTGTCGGCTGATAAAAAGTATCAATCGTCTGATGCCAAGTATTGATGTACTGAAGTAGCTTAAGCTGAAATACGAGATGACTAGTCACTTCAGCTGCGGTGAAAACAGACGACTTGTCTGTTCATCTCAAAGACGGTGCACTGGTTCATCAAAGGATTTGTGGTCTAGGGTTAATACAGTACAGCGATAGCGTGATGCTGAGTGGTGTCACCTGTAATGCCTTACAGTCTGAATAGATCTGACTGAAATATCGCGGCAACAACTACCTGACATGATCGATAACCTCAACAATAAAAAACTCTGTCGGCAAGGAACCACATTATTGATTAGCTGACTCGGTGGTCCTTGTGCTTTGTTTTCACAGCAAGTGACTGAAAGGGAGAAATACAGATAGCGGAGGTCTGAACGAGACACATACCATAAACAACTAAAGAAACGCAAAAACAAGTTTCCTGTATGATATGTAAAACTGAGTTCAGCGTGACTCGAAGGTGTGAGTTTGTGCAGGAACGTACACTGCGTTCACACCGGAAACTCGGAATGACGTGATACTAGTGTGCTATTAAAAGTGAAAGCATGGCTAAAGGTGAAATTTTGCGCATCACTGTCCTGATACAATAAACAATGAGATATGGCACGTGGAAACGTCTACATTAATACATAAAAAACATTTTCTAGGCAAAATATTACAATAGCCACAACAGCACTGATGGGTTGTGTTCCAAATGGCACATTACTATACTGCACACTGCATACTACAGTAGTATATACTGTATACAGCCCCTGTGTGTGACCTACAGTGTGGTGTACTAATACAGTCACATGGGCAGTTGTCTCACATTTACCTCAGAGCTGTTACTACTGTATCCACTGTTTAGAGCTAGCTGCTGCTAACGCTGCTCAGCTCACCTGAAAGACCTTTAGCCTAGCTCTTAGCTACCCTCGGCTATTTCACTTTAAAACTGAACCTCTAAAGCGAGTTCATCTTTTATTAATCTTCAGACCTGTATATTTTAACTTCCTGAGGCTCATTCTGATAAAAAACATACCCCACTACAATCACTACATCCACATTTACCTCAGAGCTGTTAGTACTGTAGCCACTGTTTAGAGCTAGCTGCTGCTAACGCTGCTCAGTTCACCTGAGATACGGTTAGCCTAGCTGTTAGCTACCCTCGGCTATTTCACTCTAAAACTGATCCTCTAAAGCAAGTTCATCTTTTATTAATCTTCAGACCTGTATATTTTAACTTCCTGAGGTTCATTCTGATGAAAACATACCCCACTACAATCACTGCACCCACATTTACCTCAGACCTGCTGCTAACACTGCGCAGTTCACCTGAAATACGTTTAGCTGTTAGCAACCCTCTGTTATTTTACTGATCCTCTAAGGCTCTGAGGCTTATTCTGATGAAAACATTTACACTTGATAGAGTACAGTTGGCTGTGTTTAGCTCCCTAGTGTTACCCGCCGCCTTTTGCTCTGGCTGAAGCAGACTGAGAGCTGGTGAGGCCGTGCTGCATGATGGGATGCAAGACACCATGAAGACAGCTCCCCCTGTATACTAGAAACTATGACTGGAGTCTGCAGTCAGGTGCAAAAGTTTAAACACCCCATCTTAAAATGCATCTTGTTTTGCGAAATGTCACATGGTCTACAGGGAACAAACTTTAATATAGCAATTTTTATTCTACTGTTTCTATGGTCATTTCTAATCTACTGTTTCTATGGTAATTTCTATTCCATTGTGTCTATGGTCATTGCTATTCTACTGTTTCTATAGTAATTTCTATTCTACTGTTTCTATGGTAATTTCTATTCTACTGTTTCTATGGTAATTTCTATTCTACTGTTTCTATGTCCATTTCTATTTTACTGTTTCTATAGTAATTTCTATTCTACTGTTTTTAATGTCCATTTCTATTCTACTGTTTCTATGTCCATTTCTATTCTACTGTTTCTATGTCCATTTCTATTCTACTGTTTCTATGGTAATTTCTATTCAATTGTGTCTATGGCCATTTCTATCCTATTGTTTCTATTGTAATTTCGATTCTACTGTTTCTATGGCCATTTCTATTCTACTGTTTCTATGGTTATATCTATTCTACTGTTTCTATGGCCATTTCGATTCTACTGTTTCTATGGTAATTTCTATTCTACAGTTTTTATGACAATTTTTATTCCAATGTTTAAGAAAACTGACATAAAACATAAAATGTGCCATGACGTGTTTTGAAGCCCAAACATTTGTATACAACTGTACATTTAACCTCCACCAATAGCCCACACCTCTCTTTATGCATCAGCAGCCTCATCTAGGCACTTGTTAACACCACCCTGTGGTTTTCCTCTATTTAAATAAGACCAGCTCTGTGAAAAACTAATATAACCTCAGATTTTAATTGTAGCATGTGTTTAGGATGGGGATATTAATATGCAATTTGCCAGCAGATTCTTTGGTATACTTGTCATCCCAACCTAGAAAAAAAGAACACTAGCTTCTCTCACCCACCAGCCCACTGTTAAGACCAAACAGCATTAACCACACAAAGCTGAAGGTGATTTCCCTTTCTTGTCTAAAAGCTGACAACTCTTGCTCGCAGGTATGTGGTCTGAAACAGCAGAAAAACCACAGTTCGCGCCAGCAAATGTTTCCACCTAGTGTGTACCACTCAAAGCTAAAATAAGCACATGCAGCAAATGCCAACAACATCTCTTACTCTGTGGAAACTCTCATGACTCAAAAAATGCATGCTGTTACCCCCCATGTACTCATATGCCCGTAATCATCGGCCTATTTCGATAGAATGTTTTCAGATCCTACCACACTCATACACTAAACATATTAAATACCACACGGTGGTGTCCCAAACTCCTGTTTTCTAATGGGAATCTGCCTTGTTAATATGGTCATTTTTCCATTTTAAGCATATATAGTGTGCTTCTCCTCCTTGCTCTCAATGTTGAGGTAAAGAGGAGGAGATCTTTTTAGAAGAGAAGGGGTCTGCCCTCAGTGTGGGCTTGCTTGTTTCATTTTTATTATATCTTATGCATATTATTAGTAATGCTGATAACTTTCAAAGCAGTGAATGCACTGTTCTGTATCTGAGCATTGAAGAAATGTAACATAGGACATCACCTTAAATACTGGAATTTTCCACCAAAATCAACCAAAGATGTAATTTGATCAGAGTGGCCAAACTTTTGCACACGATTGTATAAAAATAATACCGGACGACAAACAGGACTTTGTTCACCAAGAGGGCTCACTGGTAAAAAACCATAAAACCAAATCACAGAGGTGGTCTGTTATGAGAGATATTTTAACCAAACCACAGATACAGTGTACTACAGAATCACTGGCACCTGTGGTGGCGATCACCCAAGGTAAGTGCTTTACCTTTGTAAAGTGATAACCCACAAATAATTAGTTGGCTCATGAAAAAGACATTACTAAGACATTCCGACACAAGCTTAGTATCTGTCCTAAAATATAATATCTACACAACAAAGACAAATTATATTTTTAGAATAATATAACATAAAGACCCACAATGCCCAGTTTCTCTACTTCATTCAGTACTGACTGGCTAGCTCGCTATGAAAACCATAAAAAATGGCAAGCCTCCAGAAGCTCAGAGGGTCACACTTACGGGGTGGAGTCCAGACTGATGCTGTTAGCTTGCGTTGAGGATGCAGATTTGTGGTTGGCAAAGGTCTGACATGGCGAGTCATCGATCACATGATCTACCAGGTGGCCAATGGAGGATGGTCGCACTCGGGTGCCATCGGGGGTGAATATGGAACTGCTGGGGAAAAAAAAACAGACATAAATCTACAATGATCTGTATTCACACAGCCAGTAAAATGTTTCTGACTTTGTAAAGTGCTTTAATGACAGTTACAGGTCTCCCATGTCCCAAACTTCAAGGGATTAAACCGTATCTTTTGGTTTACGTATGTCAATGTGTTTAAACATCAAATGTCTGAATGAATTTAAGCTGCTTATAAATTGATTGTGTAAAATCAAATGTGCTGGTGTTGGAATTGGCTGGCGGTTTTGAAGAGACATAAGTAGCCACACTTGGTTCTCCAATGTTTTTTGTATGTAGTTTAAGAGCATGTTTTTTTTACCAGCAAAACATATCTGCATATATGGGACATATGATTGCATTCAGGGACTTAAATACATACACTCATCATCAAAAAATACCAGGAATGATAAATGATGATAAATTTAAACTGATATGGGCAATATTTATTGAGCTACACATACAGAAGTAGTCTCTAACGCAATTAGCCAGACGTCTCGGCATGGAGTTGTAGAGGTTCCTAATGGTGTCCTATGATAATCCATCCCATGCACTTTCTATTCTCACACAGCTCCTGCAGATTTTGCAGGTAGGGGTGGAGGTGGAGTTGCACCAGGCCTTTTGAGACGCCTAACAACAAACTGTTCATCTTGATGCTGACCAAGGTGCCTCCACCAAGACTTAAATGGGACTAAAGATGACATGCTGCCAGCCTGACACCATGACAGTCTGGCCTGACTCCCCTGCAGTCTTTGGTGACGTTGACACGGTGTTAAGGGGAGTTGTTGTAACAGTCTGTGTGCATGTAATCCCACAACGTGCATCCGTCTGCCAATGGTGCTGGCACCAACAGGAAGACTCATGGAGGCCATTGCTGCATCATGGCTGTCGGGTCAGTCAGGTACAGCGATAAGGCCCATGCTTGCTTATGTCTCACGTCACAGGTGAGTTTGAAACTTCATTTGAATGTCCCACAATGTCAAACCTACTTACCAAGTTTCATTCCTGTCAGCTGATTCCTTCTGGGGGCAACTACTTGTGCAACTATTCTTTAAGCAACGAGTGTATATACATAGAGTAATCAGATGTATATGGGACACATGATGGCACCTACTGCACATGGGGCACATATGCAGACATATGCATGCCCCCATATCCTGCCATCATATCTACCCAGGCATAGGTGTGAGAGTGAGAACTCACTGGTTGGGTGATCCCGGTGGTGAGCGGTTGGGCAAGCTCTGTGTCTCCAGCCGGTCGTCTGAGAGCGAGTTCCTGCTTACCGTCTCCCAGTCCATACCACTCACAAGTCTCCTGACCAAGGGCTTGCTGGGTGACCTGAGGTCAGAGTTACACGTAAACACACTGCTGAGTAATATCTAACAAACTGGTATCAGTAAGGCAGGAAGTATCACTCATACTCACTTACAACGGTGGGAACTGATAGAGGCTACACTATACATAACCGGATTCTACTGTGATATTTACAGGATTGTGACACGACATACTGCGATACAATTGATGTAGTTTATTCCTCCAAAAGAAACACGTTTTTATCTGATATACTTTATTTCTCTCACTTGATCTCAGCCAGTCCTTTCATTGAAACATGACTGAACAGTGTAGTGGACAAGCAGAAAAATTATATTATTTATAAAGAGGTTTATTGCAAACTAGCTAAAGCAACACACAAATCCGTATACAGTCAACTGCTGGTGGTGCCGCTATTTAAACACTGGATGACAAAGCAGAACGACAATTCAAAGAAACGCCACTCTTCAAACAGAGTGCCTAAATGTGAGGGGACTGATTACGGAGGCCCTAAAGGGGCATGTCTTTCTGTCTGTTTTCTTCAGCAAAATGAACCTCATTTATTTGAGACCTCAAGTGACTCATAAATCATTATCCTCACAAAAGAAACACTATTTCAGTGAGATAACATTTGTTGTGTTGTGATAAAGCGATATCTCAGGGTCTCGAGAAAACAATATTTATGTCATTACATAAGTTGAGATCGACCCGAGACGGCAAATGAAAATAAACAGCTATCACATAAAAACTGCGAACCAATGGCCCTTTAAGGCTTCCGTACAGAACAGAAACCATGGTCTCACCAGCTCCATCTAGTGGAATAAGTCAGCGGTCAACAATGGGCTTAATATACATTAAACGCTAATAACTAAAAACAAAACATTGATACTTGGCCCATTACTTGGTCAGACAGGATGCTATATGAATATCATTTTAAACCCCAAAGATTGCTACATTATACTTTTCTTTCCACCACTGTCAGCTACCTACCATAACCACAACCACCAAAACAGCAAGTTGAGTCGTGGAGGGTTATTCCCTAAACCAACCAAAGCATTGTTCTTTGCTAGAACCTCTTTTGTTTTTAAAGAATCATTAAGCTATCCACAGCTTAGCTATCATCTGTATAATCCATAAAGCTGAAGATAAAACCATTTCTCTGCTGAAGCATTCTTTCATTAACATGGAAACCAACAAAGCAGGAAACTATCTTAACAGACAAGCCAAGAAACTGAACAGATACCTGGTAGCAGCATAGTGCGAAAGCCTCAGCCTCAGCTTTAGTCCCAACATCATTCGAAATGATAAACTAAACAGTAAAGTCTTTTTGAAAAACAAGTGGGAGTGTCTTCTAACCACACACACACACACTCACACACACACATGCACACACACGCTACAGTTCAAGTGAAACTTCCTGTGTTTAGGCGTATCTTTCTCAGAATATTCAACCACACACACGCATGGAAACAGCTCGAGGAGAGAACACACCTCTCACCCACATGCAACATTTTAGCCATTTTATTTTTGCCTCCTTACCTGTCTGTCTGGGCCCGTATTTGCAACTGTGATTTACTGTAAATACAAACGCATGGCACATTCCATCCTCACTCCCTCTTCAAAATAATAGTCAATGGACACGATTTTCCATCAAGCAGTGGATCTGATGAGACAAGCCTGGTGTTTTTTTAGTTTAGCACAGGAGCTGAGCTAAATGTACTACTTGGGTGACTAACTGTTCTAACTGTCACATACTTCTCTCCATTTGAAAAATAACAGTCATACGGGGTCATAAACCACATATGAAACCTGTATCTGAGACTACTGAGCAGCTTGACATGGCCTGACCTGAGCATAGGATTGATGATTTAGCTAGCTGCACTGTAAATCTGCCCCAAATAACTAAGTTAATCAGGTTCTCAGGTACGTAGAGGTTCATAAATGTGCCAAATGTGGAGGCATCCTTTTCTATTACTCTGTTTTCTTTTCAAAAGTAGAGAAAAAACGATTTCAGGGGATCCCAGTGGTTTAGTGTTTTTGTGCCAGTCCAGTCAAAAGTTCAGCGGCCCCAATAAATAGCTTATGCTTCATATTATCGGTATGTGCTCACACGATAAACCTGAACACGAAGCACAGATTCAATTAAAAACCGTCTAAACCTATCCTTCAGCATGAACAGCTTTCTTTGAAAACAACTGATAAAAATGAATAGCTATTTAACAGAAAACTGAACACCACTTAACAATGCTGGGAAGCTCAACCCATAACAAGCTAACGTTCTTAGATTTATTAATTTGGGGAAGGAATTTACTGAGAGCAGCTGCGGAATATGTTATAAGTCTTCCTTACTCAATCCAGTTAAGGAAGCATCCATTACTGGGATAACCATATTAGCATTGTAGATCCAGTGCGAATGAGGAAACAAACACCAAACATGTCCCATAAATCATTTTGAATGGGCTCTTTGTTATAATCTCAGGGGCTATTTAGGAGACACATGTTCCAAAGCCCAATTCCAAAAGCAGGTAAAATTCTAACAAAATCTTTTTTTTGCATTGTTTTTATCTTATCAATGCAAAATTTTTTTTTTTTTGTTCCCCTAAATTAATGCTGAATCTTAAACTGATAGCTGAAACTAATTGACAGGGTCAATTTAAAAGTGGGAACAGTGGCAGATGTTTTTGTGATCATGCTTAGGTATAAAAGAAGCACCCAGGAAAGGCCTAATGCTTTATAAGCAAGCCTGGGCTAACTACAAAAAAAAGACGTCAGCTAACAGTCCAACTTTTTAATTACAACATTCCTCAATAGGCATTCAGAAGAATTTAAAGTATTTCACCCTCTATAATAAGCAACAGTTTGTCCCCAAATACACAAATGCGACGCTATAACTGTAATATGCACATCTATATAAGTGCAAAATACAATGGCTGACCAGGTGAAAACTTTAAAAACGGAAGCAAGCAAAAAAAAAACCAAAAAACAAACACCTAACACACATAAATTGAATGATTTAGGGTCTTTAGTGTACACTGAACGTTCATTAAGTACTGTTCAAAAGAACAGTAATGTAAAACAGTAGCATCTTTTGAGTATCATTGTTGGAATGAGCATATATTCATTAAAAAAAGAATTAAAGGTAAAACAACAAATATCTTGTTAATGTACTGTTAATGTCAAAGGTCAAACTAAATTTACTAACGACCGCTTTCTTCTTTTTGGAATTAGGTTTGTACACAGCATAAAACTCCCTTCAAACACAGAAACGTACCTCAGATGAGTATTCCAAGTTGGAAGTATAGTTTGATTGAATTTGTTGTTAGTGTGACTAACAAATTCGCTAGGTTCTGTTCAGTACTGTCAAAATGAGGCATTTAGTTTGCTATCTAATGAGCCCACTAGAGACACACTATAGGGGTAGGTAAGGAGGTATGCAACTGGTTACCATTCAGATATGTTTGTCCTAGAGCAATCAGTTTTCTAGATATCACTATGTGTCAGTAGTCTAAAGTAGCTCATAAGGTTTTCATCAAAAATCCTAATATCTGGAAGCGGGATGTTTTTTTCCAAACCCTGCAGACTACCAATAGGACATCCCGCATAGAAGGTGCATACACTGTAAAGCTTTGGTCATCAGAGTGTAGCATGTAGTTACCTGGCGAACACTCTGTCCTTGACTCCTCGCTCTTTCCCGTACTGTACAGACTGTGCTTCTGTCCTCCCACTGAAAAGCAAGTAAGATTTCAGAGGTGCTGTCCATATTTTACTGCCCATATAGATGTATGGTATTACATCGGTGCCATCTCTGTCTGTAAGGAGCTGCTCCATCATACCGCAAAATACTATACTAGCATATTTAGATCTGTTTATGCAACATTTTGTCAAAAAATTGCATTGAAATAAAAAAAGTTGTATTTACGACAATTCATCATGGAGATTTTTTACAGTCTCAAATTGTTTTGAAATGTTGCTTCTGAAATTCCCAAAGAATAATTTACATTTTGACGTTATGTCTCTAAAACACCTGGTTATGCCAAACAATGGGTGTCCTTGGTCATATTAGATGCTGTATAATTCTCAATAATTTCTCGGGGATCATTGCTTTTTGCCATTTTGATTTGCCTTGGTCATTAAAACTAATGATCACCCAATAAAGTGTACGAGGGAAAGTGTGAATCTACTATGGATCTCCAGTCAGGGGGTGTGATTACACACACCTGGTGCATCTCGTAAACTTTCCAGAATGTTGAATCAGATGTCTAAGGGGAGGGGAAATCCCAAAAAGTGCATGAACTGCAAACCACCTGTCTAAAAGTTAAGGTCTCACCAGTAGCGGAACTTGGAGCCAAGGGTGAAGTAGTGTGCAAAGAAGCTCTTCTGCGGCGGCACGGGCCGCTCCAGTCTGAAGAAAGTGTGATGCTCCACGCAGGCCTTCCATACGTTCTTGCATGCTCTGTAGTTCACCATGCTGAAGCCCAAAAGAGACTCTCTGCTCTTAGTCTGAGAAAAAGAGACACAAACAGAGAAAACAGCATAAAACATTACAGAAAACATAACAACCACCTGGGTGGCTTGAAAGCAAGTCTATAGAAGCATGCCAAAGCATGTCATTACAAACTGGATCAGTTGGGTTCAGTAAAATCTTTTGTCATACATTATAATTCATATAGGTGATAATTCATTCTACTAACTACTTTATAAAAGTTCAGAATGAACATTTTTTAATCTTTTTAAAAATAAATAAATAAATAACTTAATTAATTTAAAAAAGATTTAAACAATTTAATGTAGATTAATTGATACATTTAATTGATAAATTAATTAATTATTTTTTTTACGTAATATAAACTAGGGATGCAAAGACACCTATATTTTCAGACGGAGTACATATTTTTTTATTGTTTTCCAGTAGTGGTGCTGGGAAAAAAGTTTTGTATTGTATCATATCAAGATAGCAATGAGACTGTTCTGTCCGCACTCCATGACATGCAGCCCCTACAGACATAGCTTTATCGACAGAGCTCAGATCTGTCTATGAGAAATTTCAACTAAATTGTTTAATTCAAAACAACACACTGCAGCCCAAATAGCATCACCCAGCAAATACACACACAGTGCACAGGAAGAGTCACAGTACGACAGCATGGTCACCATGCCGTGTCTACGTAGTTCAGTTAGTGACAACAGAAGAAATGTTTATGTTGGGATTTATAATGTTCCTGAATACAGTGTTGAGCTGCGACTGGATACGTTTTAGCTTTGATTCCACGATACGGCTACGGTTTAAGCTCAAGTCAAGTGTTTTATTGCCATTCCTTAATATACCTTTTATACATCACAACATTACAAAAAGTCTATCAGGTCTTATGGTGCAGGGGACAACAGCAGGACACTGTACAGAACTACACCGAATACAGATACACAACACTGTAAAAAAGTGCAGAATACCAAACAAATATACATAACCTGAATATGAAAGATATTAAATACTTTAAAGGGCAAATATAGTTGAAAAGGTAACTGCCCGGTAATAAACAAAGTGCAGCTCTGCAGTGATAGTAAGAAAAGTGTCAGAAGTCTCTGGCAGGAGAAAGAAAGAGGTCTAGACTGCTCCAGGTATACGTTGGGGACAAGAGAGTTCAGCAATCTGACCACCTCAGAGAAGAAGCTGTTGTGGAGTCTTGTGGTGGTGGCAGGGATGCTCTGGCACCCTCTGCCATGTGGTAGAATGGTGAGAAAGCCATAACAGATGTGGGAGGGGTCAGCCACAGTGCTGGCAGTCTTGACGATAAACTGCTTGCTGCTTGTGGTAGGAGGTGTCGATTGCTGGTGGAGACACCTCAGTGATGATCGCAGCTGTCCTTATAATCCGCAGTGCGGTCCTGTAGTTCAAGGTGCAGTTTCCATAACAGACAGTGAGACAGCTTGTTAGGATGCTCTACTGTGCCCCTGTAGAATGTGGTAAGGAAGGGTGCAGGGGGTTGGTTACTATCCTCATCCTACTCAGGAAGTCACTGCTTGGCTTAGTAGGTGTGTTGTGGGTCCAGGTTAAGGTTGTTGATGATGTGCAAACCTAATAACTTGATGCATTTGACTCCAGAGTTGAACCACTGATGTACAGTGGAGAGTGATCTCCACCCTGAGTCTTCATGAAGTCAACAATTATCTGTTTCGTCTTATCAGCACTGAGAGATAGATTGTTGTCTCTGCACCAGTCTGCAAGCCGTTTCACCTCCTCCCTGACTGCTGACTCGTCATTGTTGCTGATAAGACGCACCACTGGAGTATCATCAGCAAACCTGAAGATGTGATTTGAACTATGCTTTGCAGCACAGTCATGAGTCAGCAGTGTGAATAGCTGGAGACTGACTACACAGCCCTGGGGGGCACTTGTGCTCAGTGTGGTGGTGCACAAGGTGAGCCCTTCAGTGTGGAGGGAAGACTGCGCTGTATGTGTTTCATTACCAGCCACTCAATTCATAATGAGTGGAGTGACTGATATCAGTCAGTATTCACTGAGACAAGACACAATCAGAACAGGGATGGAGGTAGTCTGAAAGCACTTCAGGACACTAGCCTGTCTTAGAGAGATGTTGAAGTTGCTGGCTAAAACATCCGGTGGAACAGCCCAAGTCCCTGACCGGGTAAGTTGTCAGGGCCAGCAGTCTTCCAAGGGTTAACTCTGGAAAGAGCAGTTCTAACACATACTGTAGACAGCCCAAAACGTAGTCGGTGGAAGAAAGGCTTTCTTGCTGGTTGGTTGTTGTGTGCTTCAAACCATGTGTAGAAATCATTCAGAGAATCTGGGAGCAACCCATCACCATCACAGACATGTGATGTCACTTTGAAGCCTGTGATGGTCTGAATGCCCTGCCACATACGCCATGTGTCTCTGGTGTCTAGATAGTGACTGTGGATTGTCTGTGCACAGTTGCGCTATGCCTCGCTCATAGCCTGGAGCAGGATGGCTCTTGCTATGCTGAGAGCTGCCCTGTCATCAGATTTGAAGGCAGTATTCTGGGTTTTCAGCAGCGCATGCACCTCTGCAGTCATCCACGGCTTCTGGTTAGCCTGCATGGTGATGGTTTCGAGAGAAGTCACCTTATCTATGAATTTGCTAATATTGCCAGTCACTGATACTAAATTTACCTCCAAAGCAGTTGAGTCATTAAATGTAGCAGCTTTCTTGAAATCGTTCTGATCTGTGTACCCATAGCACCTCTGAGTTCATTCAGCGTTTCATTCAGCGTTAGCACCGGGTGGAAAACCTCCAATGGTCCATCGCTTAAAAATGCTGAACTTTGATTCGCATCTTTAACTGAGTTGTTTTGGAAAATTGACTATAAGAAACGGGCACTATGATTTAGTGCCCAAAACAGCCACTACTTCAGAAACATGTGTCTGCATATATTAGCGCTGAGCTAAAATAGGCTAGGTATTAAGCTGTGAACTAATATTGGACGTATTTAGCTGTAAGCCAAGATAACTCAATGCTAAAAACAGGGAAGCTAAGAGCTAAGATAAGCTAAGACAGGCCATGTTTTTAGCTTTGAGCTAAGATAGACTGTTTTAGATAGGCTGCTTAGATAGACTGCTAAGATGGCCTGTCTTAGCGCAAAACAGTCTATGTTTTTAGCTATGAGCTAAGATAGACTGTTTTTAGCATTGAGCTAAGACATGACATGGTTTTAGCTCTGAGCTAAGACTGGCCATAATTTCAGCTTTGACCTACCATAGCTTTGAGGTAAGCTTTAGCTTTAAGGTAAGATAGACTGTTTTTGGCTTTGAGCTAAGACAGGGCTTGTGTTTAGCTTTGAGCTAAGATAGGCCATGTTTTGGTGAGGACAACAACGAGGTTAACAAAAGCGCTATTAACTTACGGTAAGTACTCACTTGCTTAGATTAGCAATAAGCTCTAGCAGGCACCACTACAGTTCGTCTATCTCTACCACTGCAGGATTATCACATCACTACTCTAGAGGCTAGTGGTCATTTCAAGCTAGCTAATCAGGGGATAAGCCGTGCTTCATTAGCAAATCTTCATCAATAAGTCCGTCTTTAGACTACACCTTGGCACGACATGCTTACAGAGTCAACAGTAAACATGCTGACATGCTTTAAAGCAACGAGAGACTGTTTATACACACACACACACACACACACACACATATACATTTAATACATTTTCTGTATTTATTTATTCATATGAGAGTTTCACCAAGGTTCACCAATAATCTACCGGTCATATGGAGGTTAAGTATTTTACAGGTGAGTAATATTGCATCTCCCACATATTTAACAAGACTCTGGACAACTCACTTAAATTTTTTTCAGTTTAAAGGATGTTAGTTTGCTTTTTCACCCTGCAGTTTCTCAAGGCTTGGACAATAATGACTAGCTACACTCAGCGTTTGATACCAAAGCGTTGGAGGAATGATCAGATCTTTATTTAGGCCACACAGCCTCCAGTAGATACTACAGATTTGTGTGACCACTGACTTCTGGTGTTTGATAGCAACATTAGTCTTGCAGCTCATGCGTTACACTAATAGGGAAATTTGGACACCAAACATGTGAGGTATAAATGGAACTGTGTAAATTTGCTGTTCTGTAATTATTCCTTTAACATCAGATGCTTGTTATTTTGCCATGTAAAAAATTCTGGTTGTTCTTTTTATTTGAAGTAAATCACTGTTTTCCATCAAGCATTTAATTGGCCAGTGATCTAAATATAATAATAAGGATGCCTACAAAGCGCTCCAGAAAGTGTACCGTGGTGCAATGTACAGTGATAACCATGACCTATCGTCACATGATCAACTTGGCAGGAACAACCCTGAGGTGCAGGAGTAATTCTACTAGTTCCACCAGCTGAAGAAATGAATATTCATATATGTAAAGTCCTCTGTCAATTATGAATTAATTCTCACATCACAACACTCAAGATGCTTTGCATTATTAATTGGGCTTTTGTGGGTTTCGTGCCTTCTCTTGTACATCTACCTATCTACCCACAGGGTCTGTTGTGACTTCTGGCTATAAGTTTAAATCGAAAACTGTGAGACAACTTTGATGCTTCAGATACTTCCCAACCACCAGATGGAATTTGACTAAGACAGGATGAGAACATGTGACAAAAAATTCCATGCACAATTGACTGCTTACCGATTCTTTTCGAAGTTGGATAAAAAACTGTTTCGATTTAAAGGAGATTTTTACAATTTTTACCCTGCGACAAGAGAAAGAAGGAGAAAGAAGAGAAAAGGAAAAGAACACATATGTCAATCACACGTGCGGTGCTCAAGATAAAGTTTCATTATATCATCAAGGGCAGAAAAACTGATGTTTACTTTTGCACAGTATGTACTGTTAAGTAGTATATGCATTTAAATGGGTATTTACAAAAAATGGCTGCATAATTCGGTCACTAAGAAGCAAATATAGCCAATCAGAGTGAAACGGCTCACTGTAGAGAAACGTATCGACTCTGGATTCATTACAGTAGTGGTGATAAGAACCACAATGTCTGTAGTGTAATTATAATAGGTCATTTAATACCTAGCATAATCGAATAATAAAACAAGTGTCTTAAACATTAGGTGGTATATTCGAAACAACTTTCAGAGGCATTAACTTCTAAATTTACTTACCCCTGGACAATGAAACTGAAACACCTGGTTTTAAACCACAATCATTTATTAGTATGGTGTAGGGCCTCCTTTTGCGGCCAATACAGCGTCAGTTCGTCTTGGGAATGACATATACTGCGTCCTGCACAGTGGTCAGAGGGAGTTTAAACCATTCCTCTTGCAGGATAGTGGCCAGGTCACTAGGGGATGCTGGTGGAGGTTCGTCCTTCTTGGTGGTATGCTGACATTACCCTGGATACCGTGGCTCTTGATACATCACAAAGACTCGCTGTCTTGGTCACAGATGCTCCAGCAAGACGTGCACCAACAGTTTGTCCTCTTTTGAACTCTGGTATGTCACCCATAATGTTGTGTGCATTGCAGTATTTTGAGCAGAACTGTGCTCTTACCTGCTAACTGAACCTTCACACTCTGCTGTTACTGGTGCAATGTGCAATTAATGAAGATTGGCCACCAGGCTGGTCCAATTTAGCCATGAGACCTCCCACACTAAAATGGCAGGTGTTTCAGTTTCATTGTCCAGCCCCTGTATCTGTTTTAGGCTTGGTCTTTGTTAATTACCTCATAAATGCTATTGTCCCAGCACTGTGTTTTATCAGTTTAAAAACTAGCACATACGACTAATAAAAAAAAAAATTAAAGAAACAGCAGAAACACATTAATCACATTAACTACAAGTTTTGCACAAAGCTGTCCAGTTTAACTTTAAGACTCACCATGGAAAGTGGCTGACCCGTACCCTGTTCTTAAAAATGGAGATCCCAGCAGACATCACACCAATATAGACCTCGGCAGTGGTCTGGTCCTGTGACATACAGCTTGGTTAGCTCAGTGATATCATAGGTCATCAACTTTACAGTAAAACCTGAGCCAAAGCAAAGTTCAACAGCAGTCCCTTAAATTAGTTTGACCCCCAAAGGACTATAGTGCAGTGCAGTGGCACTGAGGTGGTGGTGGCGGCTTGTTAGTGTGCGTTGTGCTGGTGTGAGTGGATCAGACACAGCAGTGCTGCTGGACACCTCAGTGTCACTGCTGGACTGAGAACAGTCCCCCAGCCAATACTATTCAGCCAACAGCATCCTGTGGGCAGCGTCATGTGACCACTGATGAAGACCTTTAAATCTGCAAGGTGGATCAACAATGTGGGCACAGAGTCTGCCAGAGTGGCAGCACAACACACAGAAACAGGCCACCACCTAATCAATGTCACTGCAGTGCTGAGAACGATCCACCACCCAAATGGTACCTGGTCCTGTGGTGGTCCTGACCCTAAGCGAGTATTCAGAGAAACACATGGATTAGTCTGTAATTGTACAAATACAAAGTGCACCTGTATGGTAGATGGGTAAGGTGGATAAACGGTGTAGATTTAGGGGGTGGTCTTCATGTTTCAGCTGATCGCTGTTTTTGCTCAGATTTGCATGATACATTGAAAAGTAGATCCTCAACAGTTCTTTTTGGTAAGACAGTTTTAACTCAGTTTTAAGGCGGGAAGGATGGAAGGGTTAAAGTGGCGTATAAAGGTATAGATTTGACAGATTTAAGCTAATAGATTTGATATATTATATTAGCATTGGATGCTTTTGTGTGGTTCTGTTAAATATGTGTTTCCTGTTTTACTGAAAATAAAATGTTGTGGCTATTTTAGCTGGAAATAAGGAAATAAGGTAAACAGGGGGGCGGCCTCTGGCTTGCAAAGTACTGTATGTGTAGTGCATGAGACTTTCTGCCAAGTCCACACAGTTTCCATGTGTTACACATATACCTAAACTTGTTTCCTTATCGTGCGAAAGGGAGGAACTAAAGCCGAAACACCCTTTTACCTGATCTGCTTAAAACTTTGCTTCAGTCCTCTGTTTACTGAAGCTGGCTGTGCATTTGCCGTGACAAGCTGTGAATAAATGCTGCAGTCATAGGCCAAATATTGAACCGTTGGCCTGAATAAAAGGGTAAGAAATGAAAAGAGGAGGGTCGCGGATGGGTTTAGGGGGAGTTAGCTACTGACCCGAGCGTAGTGCAGTTCCACTCCATACAGCTCTAACGAACTGGCAGCCCTCAAGTAGTTAAACTCCGACTCAGCTGGAGAGAGTCCACTGAGAGAGAGAGACAGAGAGAGAGAGAAAGAGAGAGAAAGAAAGATCATTTGTGCAGCAGTCTGTAAGGGGACTCAATCTCTGAGAGCTGGGAACAATGAGCTGCCTTGTTCTTCCATGAGTGTGTGTGTGTGTGTGTGTGTGTGTGTGTGTGTGTGTGTGTGTGTGTGTGTGTGTGTGTGTGTGTGTGTGCGTGTATGTGTGTGTGTGTGTGTGTGTGTGTGTGCGCGTTTATATTCAGCTGCGTCCCTTGTTTTGCCCCTCAGTCCAATCTTGCTGTCTTGTGCACCATTCTAGATCTTCCCTTACAGACCGCTCCAATCTAACATTCACAACACCAGCTGAAAACGCTGGATCGGATATCAGAGGTGGAAAAAGCTATAAATCTGATCCGATCCTGTAACTAATCCAGCCAGAAACATCCCAGAACTGTTTGCTGTACCATATAATATATTGCAAAGTAAAGTAGGTCATGTGAAAAAAAAAAAATCTAAGTGAACTGCTACAGAGAATCAAAAGTACTCAATACAGAGAGTCAATAATCTGATATTTTAGTACCCAAATATCTCGTTTTATCAGAATCAAAGTTTAAAAGCAATGTTATGTGCATTTTTTATACATGCACTGCATATATGCACTGCATTCATTTTTAAAGGAGCAATATGTAAGATGATGCAATGTGTCATTCATCCTCTGTATAGTCCCTCGTCCTCCTTTCTCACTCCTCCCCCAATTACACACCAGTTTGAAGAAACACTTCAGTTCAGTTTGAACATCAAGCTTCATCCCTAGTCAGTAGTGTCTCCAACAGTGAAAATCAATGCTAATGTTAACATAGCTGCTATGTTTTCCACCTGTTTTCTCTGATTTCCATCGTTATGTTGCTGAAGGCGGACATACTTCTTCTTTATCTGCTCATGTAAGGCCTAACAACAGACTGAACCTACAGTGACTCACTATCACTCACTGTTTCTTGTCTCTCGGTATTATGAGACACACCGATGCTAACTGCGGTAAATATCTCTGGAAATGCAGTTATTTCAAATAGCTATATATCAAATACAGTTATTTCTTCACATTATGTTGATGATTTATGTCATTTTGGAATTTCTAAATACATTTAGATACAAATTTTTGATGACATCATCTTATATATTGTTCCTTTAAACAGGTTTAGCAAAACAGTGGGAAATCGCACAGTGAAATTATATTCACATAAAGGTATTACAGAGTAATTAGACATGTAATTTGCATATGGCAAACTTGGGCCACTTTTATCCACAGCCAGTCTTCACTACTGTGCTCTTTCCTTAGCCTTACTTGTGCTGTTGGTGCAGTTTGGCCACCTCCTTCTCAAAGTCCTCTGGAGGGTTAGGAATGAAGCTGTATTCTGAGAGGTAGCCAGGCAAGTGCTCCGACTGGCTGTAGTCCCCCAACTCAGCTGGAACAAAAAGCACACAGTGTAACCAAGTGTGTGTGTGTGTGTGAGAACGCGACGGAGAGCACAATGGGTTCTTCACCCTTTAAAAGTCTTACAAAGGGAGTCTTCCAGTTTGCTCATGGTCTGGTAAAAGCGGACATTGTGCCAAAAGCCAGAGCCAGATGCAACTACTAAACAGCCAATATGTTAAACGATCAAATAGACATAAAAGGCCCATTTCATGAGGAAAAAACAACAACTTCCCACACAGCAGCAGAATCAAATATGTACACATACATACACTACATGGACAAAAGTATAAGGACCTCACTTTATCATTGAACTCTATTTATGCTCTGGCGTTAACACTTGTGAAGAAATGCACCGTTTTAAGGAGCTTACTGAATTCCAGCATGATACTGTAATAGGACACCACAACTGCAAAAGTCGGTTTATGATTTTTTTTCCTTCCTAGCTATTCCCCAATTAACAATACGTGGTATTATCAAAATAATGCAAGTGTCAGGGAACCACAGCAACTCAGTCACAAAGTGGCAGACCACATAAAGCGCTGGGGAAATGCTAAGGCACATAGTTCATAAAAGTTGCCTTTGCTCTGCTGGCTAACTGCACAGTTCCAAACATCCTCTGGCAATAACTACAGCACAACAACTGTGCACTGGAAGCTTCAGAGCAATGGTTCCCATGGCTTAGCAGCTACATGCAAGCCTCACATAACCAAGCACAATGGCAACACTGGATAGAGTGGCGTAAAGCAGGCCATCACGGGCGCTGAAGCAGTGGAAACGTGTTCTGTGTAATGATGAATCGCATTGCTCTATCAGGCTGTCTGTTAGACAAGTCTTGGTATGGCCAATCCCATGAAGGCATTACCTGCCTGACTGCATTATGCCTCCTATAAAGTTTGGTGGGGAAAAAATCATAATATAGGGTTATGGTTCAGGACCCTAGGTACCAGTGACGGGAATCCACAATGCCTTAGCATATGAAGACATTTTGGACAATTGCATGCCTCCATCCTTTGCCTCAAACAGTTTGGAAAATACAATTTTCAATTCCAGCATGACTATGGCCCAGTGCACAGAGCAAGCTCCATATAAGCATGAGTCACCGAGTTTGGTGTGGAACCTGACTGGCCCACACAGAGCCCTGACCTCAACCCCATCTAACACCTTTGGGATGAACTACAACTGAGATATGTCCTCTCGCTCAACGTCAATGTCTGACCTCATAAATGCTCTTCTGGACAAATGGGCAAAAATTCTTATAGACATGCTCCAAAATTGTGTACGCTTCTTGTAGAAGTGTGGACGCTGTTATAGTTGCAAAGGGAGGACCAGCTCCATTTCAGTTTTTTATAGATTTAGAACAGGATATCAGAAAAGCTCCTGGGGGTGTAATGTGTATGTGTCCCAATACTTTTGTCCATATATTATACTGATAAGGAGTCTCTCATCTCCTCAGTCATTTGTGAATGAGGCACAATACAGGGCTGCAAATCTGAACAGAGCCCATTTATATTAATATATATTTGTATCACTCTTTAAGGCAGTAACAAAAAAAGCTTTTAAGGGACAGAGAGGTTGGAATATGGTAATGTATAATTAAAAATAATACAAATAATTATAGGCATATTAATACACACCAATGGACCAACGGGAAAACACAAAAATGCAGGCGAAATGCTTGGTATGCTAAATGTGACAAATTCTGCAGAATCAAGAAAAGCGAAGGCCGGCATGGGCTTCCTCCGGAACATGTGAAGGGCCACCGTGTGTTTTCAAACCAGCTTTAACAGAACGTCACAGGACAGCTCAACAAGCTTGGAGAATGAGGAAAGCGCTACTTGCCAATTCTGTTAGAACAGCTGGCAGGCATTGTGATAGGCTAGGGAAAGGAAGGGAGCCCAGGGAGCATGCGATTGTCTATGGCATCAACAGAATTAAGCGTGCAATCTCCACAATGTGTAGATATGTTTATACAAATATGAATTGCTTTCATTAGAGCTGCACCATACAGATCAAATTGCATAATGCAATTATATCACTACACATTGTGATATAATATAGCCCTATATAACACAATACTACAGTACATTATACACAACAGTAAATCCAAAACTCAATAGTGCGACCGGCCCAACCAATTTCCATTCGCAAACACAATCAGGCAAAGTCATACGTAACAAATAAACCATAACAATCGAGCTGATTTTAAATGAAGTGCTTTTGTTCCAAGTGTTGAATTAGTCACCTTGGATCAGTTAACACCACAAGTGAGAGGAGTGGATTTGCTGTGCAGCTGTAAGTAACATTCATTAGTAGTTTTGATCTCCAGAATCACAGTTGTGGCTAATCAGAGAAGCTCACTTGTGCAGTTTTATGTTTAAGCTGAAGTTGATTGTCCTCAAAAGTCAGACCCTTACCTCCAGAAACGCACTGTGATTCCAGAAATCCTTGTTCTTTGGTGATTTACACTTCAGATTATACTAGACCATCATATCTGGACAAGCTCTATCATGTATTGTGCATGTACTGAAAGTGTTACTACAGTCTAGGGCTGTACCCGACTCAGAATTTTGTCAGTCGAATCGGATTCGCCCGTCCTGGTCGACGATTCGACTATTCGTTCACGTTTTTCCTCCATGTATGTTATCTAATAATCAGTAAATTAATTTGCATACGGTTCAGATCTGATGTCCTCCTCATTTAGAGAGTCAGCAGAGTCACAGGAACATATTTCTGAACTAAAAGAGGCGGGGCTTATGATGATCGATCTGAACTGGAGCCTTAAGTTACAGGATATAGCGTCGGGCAGCAGCGCGTATGTATGCTAAACATTAGCGCTTATAGCTTATAGTCTTTTTAATTTCACTCCTAACAGCTTCTTCAGTAGGAGGGCCCTTCGTCTTTCATCTCTCATAAATAATGGCCTGCTAAATAAAAACAAATTAGTCTATTCTTAGTCATATTTAAATTATTTATAGATTTATAAAGAATGGTAGACCTGAAACCGTTTATTATATTCCCGGCGCTGAAATCATTATCTCTCGTTTATCAGCAGGCGTGTTAAGTGACTGTTCTCATCCTTAAATAAAAATTATCTTAGCTGCAGATGAATAAATATAAATATCTGTAATTTAGGTTCTAAAATAATGGAATTATAATAAAACTAATGTCTTCGGTCCGTTATTCCTTTACCACAAACAGCCGTTATGTCTAAACGAAAGTCAGCTCCCTCGTTTGGAGCAGTGTTCGATGTCTGACTGAATGAAGAGCAGGATTCGGTTTCATTTGTCTTCTTCAAAAGCTCCTCCAGACTTTCTCTGAGACATCGCTACACCTGTGTTTTTTAGCTTCACAGCTTCAGCTGCCTTCAGTGGTGAACTGCTAGCGCACGTCGTCACGTGGATTTAATATTTTAGCAAGACTGCGTCACAGCCCAGCTAGAACTTACATATATATTTATTAATTCCCCCTTTAATAATTAATAAAATGTCTTTCTACATTCTTAAGTTCTTGTGCATTTCTGTAAGCTTTAGTCTGTTTAATGGAAGGAAAAAAAAGTCACTGCTGTCAGTCGACTTGAAGGGTCTCAGTCAACTTAAAGGGTCTCCAACTGACGATTCGAGTCGTCGACTTCTAGAGGGCAGCCCTACTACAGTCTATTTTACACAGACAATTAAAAAAAAAAACTCTGTATTAACATTAATACGAAATCTTGATTCTATTCAGTTAAACAGAGTTAAGTCAGCATTTCTTTGCCACCATTTTGCTAGCCTGTGTCTTCACCCGTATTGGGGTAGTGGCTGTGCTTGTGTTGTGTGTGTTTGATGCTGGGATAAAATTGCACGTTGTTTGTCTGGTATGAATATACCTAGGCAGAAGGTTTAATGTGATTACCGTCCTGGCATCCGACTGCCACTGTGTGACTGCGAGTAAGGTATTGACCTGATGCCCCCTATCTGCATCAGTAGCAATGTATCAGCAGTTCTCACAGCACTTGATTAAACGTATAGTAGTTCATTAGAGACCCATTTGCATATTCCAGTCTCTCCTTACATTCATGTTATAAATGCCAAAAGTGCGATTATGAGTAATAACGTGACACTGTACAGCTCTTCTTGTTCTCTTACGCTGAATTACAGCACCGTTCCGTCATGTGCATGACCCTGAAAACCTCATAACAAACATCAGCTAAACTCCAGCACAAGTATCAAGGTTAATCTAGAGATAAATGGCAAAATAAACAACATTTTAATCAAATTACTGAGAAATGTAAAATTTACATGCATGAGCAACAAGCCTCTGTATGTATTCAATATGCGGAAAGACCTGATCAGAGTGGAAACACACAGTTTACAGTTTAAAAGCGGCATCATGTTCATCTGAAAGACTTCACTGATGCAGCATTAAAACTTGACCCCAGGTCTCCGCTAAACATGGATGTACTTCTTGAGAACCGAAATCCTCAATTCTTTCACAAACGCCTAAATCATACTTACCCTGTACGGCATAAGAGGCCAGAAGAGCTGCTGCATTCTGTGGACACGGCAACCTAGCACAAACCAAGCACATACACCATGTCACATTCCCAGTGCGCTACACATCAGCTGATGTGACTTATATTTTCACTGCAGTAGTTTTAGTTGAACAGTGATACGATTGTCTACTGCAAATTGTGAAATATGTCTGCCGGTTGTCTATCATCAGACATCGTCAGGCAGCATTCTGGCCTTGTCCAGACCACAAGCTGTACCCCAGCTGGTACTGAAGTGTGAATGACTGTTATATTTCCAATAAAGCACTTGACAGTTGGTAGCACGTGTATATGAGATACACATACAGTACCGGTCAAAAGTTTAGACTCACTCACACTACTCATAGAAGGTTTCCTCATTTTTAGCTTAATGATTTACTGTAGAATAAAAGTGCAGATAACTATGAAATAGCACGGATTGCATTATGCAGTCCACCTTAAAAAAAAAAAAAACTTTACAGGAAGATCAAAAAGCTTTCTTAACTGCAGTGGAGGTTGATACGAAGCAATTTTGGACAAACAAAATTAACATAAGAGGTGGCGATATGGCAAAAATGTACAGGGGTTGGACAATGAAACTGAAACACCTGGTTTCAGACCACAGTCATTTATTAGTATGGTGTAGGGCCTCCTTTTGCGGCCAATACAGCGTCAGTTGGTCTTGGGAATGACATATACTGCGTCCTGCACAGTGGTCAGAGGGAGTTTAAGCCATTCTTCTTGCAGGATAGTGGCCAGGTCACTACGTGATGCTGGTGGAGGTTCGTCCTTCTTGGTGCTATGCTGACATTACCCTGGATACCGTGGCTCTTGATACATCACAAAGACTTGCTGTCTTGGTCACAGATTCGCCAGCAAGACGTGCACCAACGATCTGTCCTCTTTTGAACTCTGGTATGTCACCCATAATGTTGTGTGCATTGCAGTATTTTGAGCAGAACTGTGCTCTTACCTGCTAACTGAACCTTCACACTCTGCTCTTACTGGTGCAATGTGCAATTAATGAAGATTGGCCACCAGGCTGGTCCAATTTAGCCATGAGACCTCCCACACTAAAATGGCAGGTGTTTCAGTTTCATTGTCCAACCCCTGTAATACTACTACGCATCGAGAGTATATGTGGTATATCAGGATAATTATCTCATCAGTTGGAAGTGTAAAGTGTAAGCCTGTAGAGTCTTTAAAAGAACCAAACACATCCATTTAGCTGGGTGTGTCTAGACTTTTGGCTGGTACTGTATAAAACAACTGACTTGGCTTCTTTTTAGAATTTACGTTTCCACCTTAAATATAGCAGCAGCCATAGCCCCATTTAAGGTGGCACAGAAAAGGTGAACTAAAACCTGGCAACACAAAAGGCAACTTCACCTTTGTAGTTAATCAGACATCAAACGTTTTCTGGACAGCAATAAGATTTGGGTTACAGTCTGTTACTGTACACCTATATGGTAGCGGTTTAACCCAGCTGGAGCCTATGAAGTCTCCAGAACGTAAAATAAACACTCTGTGCTGTTTCTAAATATGTCTTTTGGAATTTCTGTATTTTTAGATCAATAACACACATAAAAACACAAATACAAACCTCCCACTCAAGATGTCCTGTTTCAACTGCAAAAAGTACAAGTACCTGAAAACGGGAAGAATAAAAACAAATGAAGTGTTTGGCTTTTAAATGGCATTAAAAAAAAAGATAGAAATGAAAATTAGATCATGTATGCACCTTGTGTACTCCTCTTGTAGTTTGCTTGGGTCACTTACAAAAAACTTCACCCTAAAACTTAAATTATTTGGAGCCACCCCTGAAAAACAGAGAGACGTTCCGTGAACTCGGACAAATTAAAAATCTAAACACACAACCATGAAACGTCAGAGGTAGTCAATAACTTCACTTATCACCTACTTTTCAGTTGTTTCCTTATTGGCTTGTTGGGATCCAGCCACCTCTACATAAAACAGAAAAATAACTGTCAGAAATCTTCCTCTGTTCACACTGTACATTTGAACTGACCACCACATATGGATTAGGCCTCCAGTTTATATCATGTGCACTAAAACTAAAGCAGGTAGTAGCTCTACAGCCTATTTTACAAAAACAATAAACATATTATAATAGAATTACACTTCAAAAAAGTCTTTATTTGCACTTTATTACCATTTAAATTACACATGTGTGGTCAAATTAGTGATGATAGTATTAACTGTTAGTTATTATGTTTCGTTACTAAATTAATATTAAGCCTTAAGTAGTAGTAGGAGGAGTAGGAGGAGGAGGAGAAAGAGGAGGAGGAGGAGAAGAAGTAGTAGTAGGAGTAGGAGTAGTAGAAGTAGTAGTAGGAGAAGTAGGAGTAGGAGTAGGAGGAGTAGTAGGAGAAGAAGCAAAAGTAGTAGTAGGAGAAGTAGTAGTAGGAGTAGCAGTAGTAGCAGTAGTAGTAAGAGTAGCAGTAGTAGTAGTAGTAGTAGTAGTAGCAGCAGTAGTAGCAGTAGTAGAATAGTAGAACTAGTAGTAGTAGTAGTAGTAGCAATAGTAGTAGTAGTAGTAGTAGTAGTAGTAGCAGTAGCAGTAGTAGTAGCAGTAGGTGTGGTAGTAGTAGCAGTAGGAGTGGTAGTAGTAGCAGTAGTAGTAACAGCAGTAGTAGTAGTAGCAGTAGTAGTAGTAGTACTAGTTGTAGCAGTAGAAGTAGTAGTAGCAGTAGTAGTAGTAGCAGTAGTAGTAGTAGTAGGAGTAGTAGAAGTAGTAGTAGTAGTAGAAGTAGTAGTAGCAGTAGTAGTAGTAGCAGTAGTAGTAGTAGTAGGAGTAGTAGAAGTAGTAGTAGTAGCAGTAGTAGTAGTAGCAGTAGTGGTAGTAGTAGAACTAGTAGTAGTAGTAGCAGTAATAGGAGTAGTAGCAGTAGTAGTAGTAGTAGTAGTAGTAGCAGTAGTAGTAGTAGTAGTAGTAGCAGTAGTAGTAGTAGCAGTAGGAGTGGTAGTAGTAGTAGTAGTAGTAGTAGTAGAAGTAGCAGTAGTAGTAGTAGTAGTAGCAGTAGTAGTAGTAGTAGTAGTAGTAGCAGTAGTAGTAGTAGTAGTAGCAGTAGTAGTAGTAGTAGTAGTAGTAGTAGTAGTAGCAGTAGTAGTAGTAGCAGTAGGAGTGGTAGTAGTAGTAGTAGTAGTAGAAGTAGCAGTAGTAGTAGTAGTAGTAGCAGTAGTAGTAGTAGTAGTAGTAGTAGTAGTAGCAGTAGTAGTAGTAGTAGTAGCAGTAGTAGTAGTAGTAGTAGTAGTAGTAGTAGCAGTAGTAGTAGTAGTAGTAGCAGTAGTAGTAGTAGTAGTAGTAGTAGTAGTAGTAGTAGCAGTAGTAGCAGTAGGAGTGGTAGTAGTAGTAGTAGTAGTAGTAGTAGTAGTAGTAGTAGTAGTAGCAGTAGTAGCAGTAGGAGTGGTAGTAGTAGTAGTAGTAGTAGTAGTAGTAGTAGTAGAAGTAGCAGTAGTAGTAGTAGCAGTAGTAGTAGTAGTAGGAGGAGGAGTAGTAGTAATAGTAGTAGGAGTAGTAGCAGTAGTAGTAGTAGCAGTAGTAGTAGTAGTAGGAGTAGTAGAAGTAGTAGTAGTAGCAGTAGTAGTAGTAGCAGTAGTGGTAGTAGTAGAACTAGTAGTAGTAGTAGTAGTAATAGGAGTAGTAGCAGTAGTAGTAGTATCACTGCAGGTATGTCTGGTAATTTATTATAATAATTATATTAATAATAATGAAAGCAGGAATAAGTTTTTCTTCTGAGGTGATCTTTAACTGACTGTTGTAGAAGTATAGGATTTTATATATCCTCCCCTTTAAAACCCCGTTTGATCGTTTACCATTTCTCACACACCTATCCCTATACAAGGATTCTGCTACGAGCGCAGGTCTGGTTCAAATAAGTGTTGGCAGTCTAATTAAGCGAGCTAGTCTGTGAAAGAAAGATTAAAACATTCATCACTTCTAAATAACATATTCATCAGAGCGAATGAATAATGGATTTGGCCCTCTTTCCTCTCCACTGTGCTGCAATGCTTAGACACAGCCCCTCTTCAGGCTCAGTTACAAACCACTGGAGTGTGGCATGACCCCCGACTCAACTTGACTGTCTGTCCAGTTACCCCATCCAAGACTGGACAGGGATTTGACTGTACCATGTCACCGGGAACATATTTTCATCTACACATAAACACAGTGTGCAAACATGATACCTAGCTAGGTAATATGTTCAGTATGTTCAATATGATGGTGGCTGGTGTAGCTCAGCGGATAACACCAGTACCTGATAGGGAGCCACCAACCACCACATGTGGGAGACTGGGTGGTTGGTGACTATGCTGTGCTACACCAATAAGAGTCCTTGGGCAAGACTCCTAACACTACACTGGCCTACTGTAATATGATTAACCTTGTAAGTCGCTCTGGATAAGAGCGTCAGCTAAATGCCGTACATGTAAATATGACTGAGATATATGAGAGAATATGTTTTGGTTTATTAGATTTTATTTGTTCCAAGCAATTTTTTAAAATTCAATTTCTCTGTCAAGAAAACCAAAAAATTGTTTTGTTTTTTTTTTAGTTTGAAATTTGAATTTTTTGTAACTATTGTATTTATATATACATATATATATATATATATATATATATATATATATATATATATATATATATATATATATATATACATATATTTATAATTAATTATAATTAAAAATGAATTAAAAAACAATGTAAAAACATTTAATTAATTAATTAAGTAAAATGATCTGCTACAAGAATAAGGCATAAACTCTGGTCTAAATCTGACCTAAAATGTAAAATATGTGAAATGTCTTACTGTGCTGTGCAAAAGTCATCATCAATTCATCATGAGAATAAACAGAAACAAAGCTGATGTGGAAAAAGCTGACCATAACTTGATACTGCAACTTTTACGGCTCTATCTGTAATCCAAAAACCATACTACTTTATTTGGCAGAAGGAACCGCCAACATTGCAGGGCTTCTTTCATGCACCGCTGCAGAAAAGCGATGTAATAATCGAGGTTGAATGTTACCGCACAACATCATGCAAGTCGACTGTACTCGCCTTGAGCTTGTGTCTACGACCCATGGACGTAGGTTGGGTTACAACACTGGCAGGGACACATGAACCCACCCCTACACTAACCCACCTCCACGCTACCCGCCCTCCCGTTTTATTTCCAATGCTGAAAAGCAAATGGTTTGTTAACATAGAAGATCTACATCACAGCTGAAGACTAAATGAAAGCAAACTAACAGAAAACAGAGAGATAAAATCATCCCACGTTCTTTATATTAGCATCTGATATCAACATGCTTATCCCTTAACCTGCACTTTGGCATCTTTACTTGACTTTACTTGATTTTCCTATGTGTAATAAAAGTAATAAAATGATCATTAAAATGATGCCCTGCTGAATTTAACAAATACAACATAGCACTAATTACTAATGGGCCCTGTTTATTTTAAAGGGAGATTTTAAATACTGGACAGAATCATATGAAAGTGAAAAAGTGAAACAATATTTAAATATATTATGACTTTTAAAAAATGATATTTTCTAAACATCCTCCTCCTAAACTTAATGCTGATCCCTCTACATAATTCCAAACTGCAATTCTGGATTAGTAGCTCACCTGAACCCCTGAAGATGCACCTGTTTCCTCATCAGTCTGCTCTGCTTCTCTAGCCTGCTGCTCTGTTTCCTGCAGTGCATACAAACTAATTCATTAATGTCAACAATTTCACGGCTTCCTGGACTAGAATTTAACTCATCATTTAATATATGCACCAATTTTACGTTTATACCCATCATTTGATTGACAGCCTACAGATGACAAGTCAAGGTTAGCTTGGTAGATACGGTTCAATTTTAGTTGACATTATTGTTCACACCGGAAAGACAGACGATACTAAGTTTCTCAGTCATGTGTCTACTGGTTAGCTGGTTTAATATACATACCTACACTTCTGAAAAAGCTTCTGATGTGGCAAGTGCAAAATGTGTTGGCATGGACAAACCTACGCTCTGTGTCTACTATGACTTAAGTCTAAATATTATGAGGGGAAATATTGGTAGGGACATGTCCCAACCATATGCAAACCTACGCCCATGCTGCCAGCGAATCATAACTGCGATGTTATCAGCGATAACAAACAACGTAAAAAAAAAAAATAGTGTTCACTGCTGCTTAAAAATGTAACAAGAATGTTTTGCTTTTATTAAAAAAAATTTTGTTACTATTAAAGACTAGTTCCTGACCACTCGCTGTCATTACATGGCTTTTATTGCCGTTTAAAGAAAATCAAGTGTCTCGTAAATGGCTCTATACGCTCTATGTAAGTTAACGTAAAGAGTTTTTTCATTTCAAGCAATTTTGGAACATTTCTATTGGTGTGTTCATCATGAAATTCACACAAGGTGAAGCATGGTGGATCTTCTACATTTTTACATTTGTTAGTTTTTTGGACGATCTTGTTTTATTTTTTTAAGCAGCACACTCAGTTTATTTTAATTTAAATATGGGGCTAACCAATTTGGGGGAACGTAACCCTAACCCTGTAAATAGTGTAACACATGTAACACACACAATCACAATGTACTGTCCATTTGTTATAAGTAGGGTAGTTAGTGTTGTTTCTTAAAATAAACACTTACTGACCAGGTAAATTGTTCTGAACATCATTATCTTAGAAGACTTTTGCACAGTACTGTATACCGAAGGCAGAAGTATGGGTAAGAGTGGGCCTCTGGATATACATTTTCTTTTTCTAATATAAGCACCACATATCAATCCGTAGCTTGGGCACGTGTAATGAGAAAAGTGAGAGCACATCCTAGTAGCTAAAATGTCACCTGGGCCTATAATATTAACAGAACAAGAAAAAGAAACAGAAGTCTTGGAAGAGATTACTGTAATTAAATATTAAAATGTTCACACTGAGGAAGATGCTCATGCTTATATCCCTGAAGGGCCAAAACAATGACTAACTAGCCCATGTTTTTAATGTGCAACATTTTCAACATCAGTTAAACAGACAACTAGACAACTGCAGACCAACTTCTCTTTCAAACAGTGAACTATTATAGCTAGGAGTAAACACAGACGAATGTACTGCACACGCCTCAGCTTAATATACAACCATGCATCTGTTTAACCCACTGTCTTATCCATACTTTAGACTGTATGAATGATTATAAGTCTTATATAGCATTCATATAGTCTCATATATATATATATATTATATAGGCTACCAAGCCGTAGCTGTACCTGATTGTCCGAGGTGTCGTCAGTGAGCTGAAGTCCGAAATAGTCTCGCTCTGTCAGCTGCAGATGTTCAAAGACTATGTCCAGCAAGACCTGACCCTGGTCCTGCTTCTGGAGAAAGAGGGAGAGGGAGAGGGAGAGAGAGACAGGAGACAGAGAGAAAGAGAGAAAGAGAGAGAGAGAGAGAGAGAGAGAGAGAGAGAGAGAGAGAGAGAGAGAGAGAGAGAGAGAGAGAGAGAATTAAAAAAAAAAGAAAGAGAGAAGGGGAGATAAAGAAACAGTTAAAAGATAGACAGATAGATAGACAAGTAGACACAGTCAGAACGACAGAGACAGCCAGATAGACAGACAGTGTCAGATGGATAGATAGACAGAGAGAGACAGACAGTGTCAGATGGATAGATAGACAGACAGACAGATAGATAGATAGATAGATAGATAGATAGATAGATAGATAGATAGATAGATGCAAAAATATAAAGAAAATAAAAAAGGGACAATGGGAAAAAGATGAGAGAGAAAAAGAGAAACCGAAACAATGCAAATGAGACAGAGACAGAGAGAGAGAGTGAAAGAGAGAGAGAGAGAGAGAGAGAGAGAAAGAGAGAGAGAGAGACAGAGAGAGAGACAGACAGAGCGAGAGAAAAGGAAGAGGTAGAGAGACAGAGAGAGAGAGAGAGAGTGAGAGAGAGAGAGACAGAGACAAGACAGAGACAGAGACAGAGACAGAGAGAGAGAGAGTGAGAGAGAGAGAGAGAGAGAGAGAGACAGAGACAGAGACAGAGAGAGAGAGAGAGAGAGAGAGAGAGAGAGAGAGACAGAGAGGAAAGGAAGTAAAGAGGGAGAGAGAGTTTTTAGTCAGTTTCAGCTACAGACAGTTTGTGCTGTAGCGATGCAGTTCTCTGGGGGTGAGTTGGGGGGTGTACCAAACACTACGACGCATACTAATGTAAACTAATTTATTCAAATGTATGCAAATGTGTGCACTTTGGCTCACTGACCAAAACGGAGGGGGGGATTATGAGCCCTTCTCCATTTGCTACTCTGACACAATTAACAGGGTGCAAAAGGTTATGCACGATGTGTACACTTTAGCTGTAATGACTGTCACTGAAAGCCGAGTGAGTCACACTGAAACAGACACGAATCAAAGAGGATCGCTTTTAAAGGAGCAGTTCAGCGAAACATCAAACGCGCAGAAATCTGCCCTCACCCCAAACGCACTCGATCAGCCGGGACTTAACAGAACTAGCGCTGCACGGACCGTATACCTGAATCAGTCACTTGCCTCAAACGGTTTCCAGTTACTGAATAATCTCAAAGACGCTCGCTTCTGTGGTTTCTATGGCATCCTGATCTCTATAAAAAGCCAGTCAGATGCTTCTGCAGTTATCAGCTCGGCAATGCACTTCTTGGCCCAATTTTCACATTACTGTAAAACACACATCAGAATCAGAACCCCTCTGAACCCCACTGAAGCGGCCTTTCCCCTCGCAGGTAGAGTGGCACGGCGAGTAGGAGCTTGATTTGTGTGATGGCCCCAGGACTGCTCTCTCACCCAGGAATGCAAGGCATTTGTCATTTACCTTCACAGCATAGCATATCTACGTTACGGCAATATCATGTGGTTGGTGTAGCTCAGCGGATAACACCACTACACACCAGGGAGCCACCACCACACGTGGGAGACTGGGGTTCGAATCCTGGTCTGGGTGACTATGCTGTGCTATACCAATAAGAGTCCTTGGGCAAGACTCCTAACACCACACCAGCCTACCTGTAATATGATTAACCTTGTAAGTCGCTCTGGATAAGAGCGTCATGTAAATGTATCATCGCCAAAAATGTAGTTGCTAATTAGCAATGCTAATTAAATTAGCATTATCAGGGGCTTTTTTGGCCAATAACGATAAATCGTCAGATCATTAATATTGCCCAGCTGACCTGTTTGGCCTATTCAATAAGAGACGCAAATGTGTGAACATGTTATTATGATACCAATGTTATGAATATGTTATGGTGTGTGCTTATGTGTTTTGGTGGCCCCTTTACATTACTTGACAAGAACTTTTTTTTTTTTTAACTAATTCAGAAAATGATCTATTTATATCTAAGTGTAAATTAAATCTATTAAATCTCTGTGTAACTCATTACGAAACACTGTCAAGCTTACATGTGCAAAGAATAAAAACTAGTCATGTACAACATCAGAGCCACACCAGAATCGGCATGTGTGCTTCTATAAATATCAGCATTGACAGAAAATTAAATATGACCACTATTTCAAATCAATACTGATATTTAATATATAATGTATATAAGACAGTTAGGTGACGCTCTTATCCAGAGCGACTTACAAGGGGGATCATGTTACAGGTAGGCCAATGTAGTGTTAGAGGTCTTGCCCAAGGACTCTTATTGGTGTGGCAAAGCATAGTCACCCAGACCGGGAAGCGAACCCCCATCTCCCAGATGGTGTGATAGCTCCATGGTGGAAACTGGTCTTATCCACTAAGCCAGACCAACCACTCCGAACTTCTTATCTGTGGACCTTAATTAAAGTCCAGATTTCTCATGTATTGCAGAAGGTAATCTTATTGTTATGAAGTAATTATATCCTCTGACAGTATCTTACAGTGCCATGGGAATGTATTTACATTTGCATGTGAAAAAGTAATAGCCCCTTAAACCTAACCACTGTTTGTGCCACTCTTGCCAGTAACAAATGCAATCAAACATTTGCAATAAACTCCGATGAGTCTTTCACATCGCAGTGGAGTAAATCTGGCCCACTCTTTTTCGTAAAATTGTTCATTTTTGATCATGCATTGCCCAAAAGGTCTTGCCATAGCATCCCAATATGATTCATATCAGAACTTCGACTAGTTTTGTTTCTTTAGAGCCTTTAGAGGTGGAGCTTGTGAGCGTGTGATCATTGTCCAGCTGCATTAGCTTCTGCAATACTTACAAATTTAGTTTCGCTAAAGTTCTCATTGTGACTAAACAGATAAGGTAAGACCTCAGTGTTAGGGTATGACACCGTGCCTGATTTGGCATCAGCAGTTACATGCAAGGCATAAACTGCACCCTGAGATATTATATATCTGCTCTGATTCCGGATATGCAGATGGTTTCCTACTGCAACTAATCTTTACAAATTCTAAACGTTTTATTAAATCACGATTCCTATCGAACTAACATTTAAACTTCAGCATGGTATATGTACTTACGTTAACTCTGAAGGCTTGCACTGTGTTGTCCAGCAGCAAAACGTTACACACCACCTGCGCGCTCTGTCTGTCTCGGGCCACTTCGGACTCTCCCACATCGGAGCTTCTGCCAGCAGGCAACCGGAAGCGTGCTGTCATTACTGTCCCCACACCGTCTGTCCAGCACACACACAGGAAAAAAGGAATACCATGATCAAAATCAGCAAAGCGAAGCCATAAGCGTGTCCCCCATACATGAGTAGCAGCTAAGGGCAGGCAATAAGACCAAAAATATTCAGGATACAAAATAAAATAACAACCAAAAATTACATTATCGCTGGATGTTCCTTGGTCAAACAGTTTTTACACTACAGGGTATTGAGGAATTTACTTTCTAAGGAATGCATACTTCCACAAAAGGTGTTTTTTAGAGCAGTTCTTCTCTAAATGCCAATTTATTACGCTCATGATTCCCTGTCAAATAATGTTAGATATTGAAGATAAAACAATTCAAGTTGAGTTAACACCACATTTTTTACAATGTTTAACTTTTTTTCTAGTTTAACTATAGTATAACTATACTATACTCTGAAGTCCAGCTGAACGCCAGTATAGGTACCCCATGAGCAGGAAAGGGTCAACGTTATTGTGGCACAATTCTGATAGCAAGAGGATAGTGGAATATTGTCGTCCCACTATCAGGCGATTTTTGCTTAGCGTTTTCTGGGCCAGTCCACACAAAATTCTGTTTTCACTGCTAGTTTTCCAATCACAATACTTATTAATCACTTCTACCACAAAATAACCCAGAGATTAAAAGCAAGGGTGAATCCAAAGATTAGGCATTAGGCATTAAGGGATTGGGAGTTATACAGCTCACCAGAACCAGAGCTAGTCCAGGGGTGTGTTTAGGGTCTAGTTATTTCTGTAGCCATGGGTTTCTTTTTAACAGCCATTATATTTAATATAATTATGAAATTATGGGCTCATACGTCCACTAAATTATTTGAATCTAAGCCACTAGACTTCATGGCTTAGATTCTTAGCCGCCTTATTTTAGTATAAAGACACGAGCTACAAATCTCGCAATGTCCCCAGCTTTCATTTCAGAAATCTGTTCACCTTATTAAATGTATGTGAGTCTAAGCTTCAGTATAGGTACCCCATGAGCAGGAAAGGGTCAACGTTATTGTGGCACAATTCTGATAGGAAGAGGATAATGGACTATTGTCGTCCCACTACCAGACAATTTTTGCTTAGCGTTTTCAGGGCCATTCTGTATGTGGTTTAGCATTATTATTAGACATAATTGTGTTTTAACTGCTAGTTTTCCAATCACAATACTTTTTATTTCTTCTCTTTCCTTCATTTCTTACTTTTATTATAATTTTCTACAATTTTAGTGTCTGCACTTATCCTTACTTTTCTCTCTTGGTTGTTTATAAGGTTTGTCTAGTTAGTTTGTAAAATAATAAGCTTTACATATTTCAACTCCGAGTAGATTCAAGACTTGTTATATTTAGTATACAGGAGAATAACCTGGGTGGTCCAAGGGCGGACTGGCAGTGGCAAACGGTCAGTAAGATGTTGACCTTATCAAGCCAGCAGGCCGATATATGCTTGCTATCTAGGTGGCGGGAAAAGCCCCTCTGTTTGTAGCCAGAACAAGTGTTGTTTCTGAGTCAAATGCTACAAACCATTGAAGAGGTTTTAGTCAGGTTTTATCAAATATGTTTTAGAAATGATAATCTGACTGTCAGTCTGTCCCCCATTCAAAGAGAGAGAGAAGTGCGGCCTTGTGGCTGAAAGTAACTGCCTGCCTGCGTTGCAAAAATGGTCGTCGTGTGAACAGACTATTATAAGGACTCTGGCCTAAGCACTCATGAGCTTAGCCAAAATGCTACAGTCCCAAACCCCACAGAACAATATGATTTCCTGCTTTCTGTCACTCCAACACCAGTCACTCGTCTTTTGTTCTCTCAGATATGATTTTTTATCATCTAGTTTGTTCTGCAGAGCAGCATTTAGTTTGTGTGGTTCATTTAGCCAATGAAACCACAGGTCCAAATATGTAAGTGAATGCTAACCTGTTCTTCTCTCCTCGTTTGACATTTAACAACTGTTTGATGGACATCCCCCACCCTCAACTCGGTCAAAAGCCATGGTGAAGTTCTCAGACTGCCATCTTCTCACAAATACCGCACAAATATTAAAACATGACACTCAAAAAAAGTTGAGGCCACATAAACACTCACTCCACCGTATGTTACAGTCTCAGCGTTTACTTTAGAGTTTAGGAACCTGGTATTTATGGCGGTTTAGCAGCTCATATGGCCACTGAGAGGTGTGTATATAATTTGACTCTGCTAATGCTACTACGAGATGCATGTCACAGACATGACTGAGAAGTCTGAAGAGTGTGGCCAGGCTAACTTTAAAAGCTTGAGTTAGTAAAGGGTGGCACGATTTCAGATCAAGCTCACAATTTATAACAGTGGTCAGAGGTTGTATGTTAGGGTGCCCAAAGGTCCCCATGAATTCTGAAAACAAAGACCTGGAGGTGGACCTGACGGGCTTAGGTGCTTGTTTTGTCTGAGATCTATTAATCACTTCTACCACATGATAACCCAGAGATTAAAAGCAAAGGTGAATTTATAGGACTTGAGTCATACCACCAGATACATGGTAACTGATTTGCACAGGCATTAGGCATTAAGAGGTTGGGAGTTATACAGCTCACCAGAACCGGAGCTAGTCCAGGGGTGTGTTTAGGGTCTAGTTATTTTTGTAGATTTTTAAAAAAAAAATTTATTTGAATCCCTTATTAATCCCACAGTGGGGAAATTTAGTCTCCGCATTTAACCCATCCGTGAATTGAAACACCCACATACACACTCACTAGTGAACACACACACTAGGGGGCGGTGGGCAGCCCTATCCACAGCACCCGGGGAGCAGTTGGTGGTGAGGTGCCTTGCTCAAGGGCACCTCAGTCGTTACTATAGGCTCAGGGAATTGAACCGGAAACCCTCCGGGCACAAGGCTGGTTCCCTAACCTCCAGCCCACGACTGCCCCCCTTATTTTTGTAGTCATGGGTTTCTTTTTAACAGCCATTATTTTTAATATAATTATGAAATTATGGGTTCATACATCCACTAAATTATTTGAATCTAAGCCACTAGACTTCATGGCTTGGATTCTTAGCCGACTTATATTAGTATAAAGACACGAGCCACAAATCTCGCTATGTCCCCAGCTTTCATTTCAGAAATCTGTTCACCTTATCAAATGTATGGGAGTCTAAGCTTCAGGAGCTGATTTCTGACCGTATCAACAATTTTCCAAGCACTGTTAATACCATATACCGTAGTAGTATTTGGGGACTTGTTGGACTTGTAATGAAGTAGATGCTGCCCAACACTAGTTTGCTAGCTGTGCAACAACACGACTGTAGTCCTAAGTTTTCTACATATAGTTAGGGCAAAATATCATGAAAATCTCTTTGTGGGCTGATCTCTTTGTGGGTCAAGCGAATCATTACTTAGATTCTACAGCCAAAACAATCAAAAATGCAATCTCACACAGAAACTAAGAATTATTTACTCATTTATAATAGAAGCACAGAATATTAGAATCAGAGGCCCATCACATATTCCGTGCCCAAACATTCAAGGCTGCACATGCACATACACGTGATGTGCAAGCTATGTTCAAACAATCTGGGCAAACATTAGTCTCCACCTAAAGAGATTCAGTCAACAGTGAAACGGCACTGCATGCTAGTTCACCTCCAGAAAACAAGTTCCTACTCTCTCGCACACTTCACACACTTGAAGGTGAAACTAGAGCTCTTCATAGGTACAAAATAAAACAAGCCACCTACACAATGTGCAGGCTGTTACAGAGACACGCCAGAGTAAGACTACGTGAGCCCTGTTATATTACGGTGTTGGTTTCATTACAGCTCTGTGGACTAAATCAGTTCTCACTGTAGAATAAAAAAACTCAGTGTAAAATTGTATCTGGAGAAGGTCAAATCCTATAATTATCCCATAATTTTCTATTTCGGTGTTCCCCTGAGGTCATAACGTCTGTTATGTCTGTTATTGTCATAATTCTTAATCCTATATAATTGAACACTGTGCATTTGAGACTAATATATGTAGAACGCCAGTCTGAACACACGACTTTAGCACGGGTGGACAAAGATAGATCACTTGCATGGTAATGTGTTGGTTTTGCGACATCACAACCACAGTGAATTCAAAACAAGCTGTTTCACAGCTTTCATATGTGAGCTGTAGAGCGAATAGTGACACATGGATCTATAAAAGGAAGCAGGGTTTACATAATATATCAAAGTCTTATTTCAAAGAGCGAGTTTCTCCATGATATGGACGTTTTACGGAAGATTGCAATGATTTTTCACCATTCCTAATACATAATGCAATGACCGAGATGGAAATGAAATTAAATGTTTGGGTGGTAATTGGTGTGTTGTGGGGAAGTTTGATTCCTTTATAGCGGTAGTGATGGGATCATGATGTCTGTAACACAATGAGCAGTGGCCCTCACGTCTTTTGAGTTATTGATACTGTACTGTGCAAAAGACAGAGGCTACCCTTTATTAATTCTCATTTTCTTGCATGTGGACTTGGTTTGTCCACACTTTGCTCTTATTACAGCTTCCATTCCTTTCTGGTGACTCGTTTTCAGTTACCAGACCTACAAATTGGGAAGCCTTAGAAGATGGTTGTGCTTTCTGACTCTTACAAATAATCCCAAACACATTCCGAGTCGCTGAAGTCTGAATTCTGGGGTGGTCAGTCCATTATTCTGAGAACATTGGGAGTTGCTTTGTTTGATTGCCAAGTTTTCTTCATCTTGTCTACTTCCTTTTCTCAGTGAGGAGCTTCTTGACTGCCCCACATCCTTCTAGACCCAACTGCTGAGTTGTCTTCTCACAGTGCAAGGATGATACAGACCACCAGTGGTTATATTCAGATCAGAATCAAGAGGGGAGCTCGATTTTCTCCTCTCTCTTAAAGATGTAGGCTTTAAGTATAGATAGTGATACGGTAGTGAGTGATAGGTTCGGCGGTCTAGCATGTCTTGTAAGCTTGTTAGGTGTCCCACTGTCTCTACATTTAGAAGCGAATAAAAACTGAATGGCTTGTACTTGGGTTGTTCTGAGTGGAAGTGAAATTAATAAAGGGTGGTCTCATACTTTTGCATAGTACTAAATATTTAATCTAGAAATCTGTATGTACTCTGGGTATAATATCAGCAGGCCAAAATCCAAAACCTCAAAACTACTGAAACAGTAGCTAAAAAGTCATTTATTATATTTAAATATATTTTTGGTTTTTTGGTTTTGTTTATTTTATTTTTTTTAATTTTTTCTTCTGTCTCTCTCTTTTAATTTTGCACTTCATATTTTTTAGCCATATGTATTAATTATTTTGTGTGTAAAGTGTCGTTGGATTGCTGCTCAATTTCGTTGTACACTGTGCAATGACAATAAGGGCATCTTAACTTATCTTAATACTATTTTTGATTCATTTGGATTGAAATATTGTTCTTTTATGTATACTGGATTTTAATATTGTTTCATTTCTATTAGTTAATTAATCATGCGATTTATTTACATTAAACAGCAGCAACTTGGGTGGGTTGGGTGGGAATAGATGTATATTGAAACAAGGTTCCGATATAACCGAAACAATATATAGGCATAAATAGTTCACACATTTCTGCAATTCATCCCCAGAATTTACTGAGCTGAAAGCACCTGGTAAAGTGGCGAAACTAAGCTGCTTAGTTTTGCCATTACATCGTCACCATGCTGCCGTGGAATTCTTCCTGTACCGACATTGCAAGTCAGTGCGAGTTTCTTTGAAAACTGCCCATTCTATTTTTGTGTGTCCTACTGCCCCCTCAACACCGCGCTATTTCAGATTTTGTTCAACACGGAAAAACAGGTGGGTACACACATTTTCATTTCTATACCAAAGTGAGCCATCTGGGACACTGCTATCTCATCCGCTGGTCTAAATTTGTCATATTTGCTTTCCATAAACATTGTGTTAAGATTACTGCTAAGATAAGCTGCATCACATTTATATCTTGTATCAGTAACCATGTCTCGCTTTGACCTTGTTATTCTACAACTCTATTCCAGATGAACTGCCAGCATCACCATCTGGCCAAGACAGATGCTCAACAGTATCAGCAAGACCTTCTTCCTAAGGTATCAGTTTTACCAGTATAACATAACAAGCCACATAAAGCCACAGAACCATTCTGAAGACAGCAATAATCGTAACAATCGACTGGCCGATAGCTGATGGTTTAATGGCATGGCCTGTTATGCTGCGTTCACATGCTTCAGTCATTCTGAAGCTATTAGCCATAAGCCCCCAATGGCAGGATGAAGCCACACAAATGTTAGCATGGTAACTGGATGATTATCAAAGGACAGCGAAAACTGTTTTACAGTACAGTAATTTTTATTTCAGTTTTATTGTGTAGTACTAGGTACATCTGGAATTTATGATTGAGACATTTGGTGTGAATGGCTCCAAAATAAATACAACAAATAGATAAATAAACAAATAAGTAAAATCAAAGCATGTGGGCTATGGCACTTTTCCGTTTGCAGCTCAGTTAAAAACAGCAACACATCCCGTTTGCTGTTGTCTGTCCATCAGAAACACGTGAACGCAGCATCGGTGGTCTTTGCTAATCCTGCGGTGTCCTGATATTTGCTATACTGTTTGAGTTTAGTGATGTTTTCTCAGTGTGGCATCAGGTTAGTGGTGTTAAGAGTTCTGTTGGTTTTAAACATTTTAGAAGTGGAAAATCCTACCTGACCTCCTGTGACCACTTATCTACTTTTAAATTCTTATGGAGATTATTCCTATGTACACTATTACTGAACCTGGGGACCAATGCTGATATCTGATGTTTCACATGCTGACACATTAACATAAGCGGCAAATTTGGAAATTAGGCCCATGTCAAGCTACATTTATTTAGAGAAATGTTATTTTAGAGTAATGTACACCGTGTTTCTACAGGACTGGAAGTACAGTAAATAAGGTTTTGCTCTTTCTACATTAGCATAGCAAAAAATCTACCATTTTTACTGATATGATTCTTCACACCTGTCAACACATAATTGTTCAAAAATGAATTTTTTCTCGATTTGACCGATATTTGAGAATTTTTTCAATGCAAATGAGTTTCTTCATTCTAAGCACTGCAACAGAGCTTCCCTTTGTGATTATATCTGAGGCGTAAGCTGATATATTCAAGCTAACTCGGCTTAAAAAAAAAAAAACACTACCAAATTTAAGAGGGGTCAATTTTTGGTGGTGGTGGGGGAGGTGAAGTGGTTTATAGCCAGTTCTTCACACACAAGTCTATTTCCAGGAAGGCAGACTCGATGCATTCTCAGCACGCATATAATGATCAAAGGTCAAGTAGGGTCAGCTGCTGAACGTTCTCTGCACACAACATACCCTCTACCCATTTACCAAAATCTTCGCAGAAGCTCTTACAAAGTTCTGAGAACTGAAGTCACAGAATTTCAGAAGTTCTATTCTATGTAAATATAAGATTGTGAAAGTGTATGAAATAATTGTGGTCAGATAAAATAACCGAAGCCAGCTTTAATAACTGTGATTATGTAATAATTTATGTAATAATTTTAACCAGGCTACTCACAGTTGCTCCTCTAGTTTGTTCACTCATTTTAAAGCTCGGGGCTCTGGGCTGAAGCGAAGCATCAGGCTTGTACGGTAGAGGGGAGCTCCTTGTGCTGCACGTATATGTCTTTGAATCACACTGGCTGTATTTAAATAATTACTGCAATTGTATAATGTTAGTGGTCAATTATGATTAATTATAATATTTTCAGTTTTAAAAAATTTACATACATTTTCTTTTTATTTAAGGCACCATTTTTCACAGCATACACAAAAACATTTTTAAAAACTTTTGAAAATTCTCGAAATAAGGTTCTCACCTAACGATATGGCACAACTGCAAATCTCTGTCCACCCCTCAAGTAGTCAGGCTTAACACTGACATCAGGCTTGCATTAGAAGTCCATACGTCAGTCATAAAACCAATGGAGTGTTCGAGTGGTGTCTGAAATTGGTAATTACCCCCTTGTCTCACTTGTAAACTGCCTGGGGTTCTAGATAACACTCAAGTTCAAGTTTATAAAAATGTAACTTATAACAAAGAAAAGCACAAAACTTGCTGTGAATGTGGAAAATATGTAGTTGACACATTTCTATTAGATCTGTATGATGTTTTTAAACACAGCACTAGAAAGCAGCGATATGACTCAATATTCCATTTCTATTTCTACAATGTGCAATAAAAACTCAGTAGTCTAGTTCTGTTTCTACTATGTACAATAAAACTCAGGAATCTATTTCTATTTCTACTATTTATATTTTCTGTCATTTCTGTATATATAGATCTTATTTATTATTTGTATGTTCCCTGACACTTCTGTTCTTTCCTTTGTGCTGCTGTGGCATTGTAAATTTCCCCACTGTGGGATCAATAAAGGATTATCTTATCTTATCTTATGGATTCTCTGGATCTCCATACTTGCTTTCTCCTCAGTCAGTCACCAGTGATGGGCGATCAAGCTGAAAACTGCCATTCGATCAGTGCATTTCAGTTACTATTGGATAAATCTCATTCTTGTTCAAGATGAAACCGTAGTTAAGCCTTGTGTACCACATCTAAGACAGGGTATGGAGTTTCAGCTAGTGGGACGGTACTTGCGGTGCTCATGTATACAAACTGGAACGATGTTACTGATGATCACAGAAAAATCAAACACTTGTCCAACAATCCAACTGAATCTTGACCTCCACCTTAGGAAAGATATTGTTTATGGCTGTTATTGTTTCTACATTTTGATATTCAATTATTTGGTCAAATTAATGGACTAATAATAGCTTCATTGGCTTGAATGTGGTCTGTGGTCAGTACAATGTTCCAACTAACTCATATACTGTTCACCAGCAGCTAAACTACTACCACAGGGTCTAGGTTAAAGGTCACTTTAAACAGAACTATTTGTTTTGCTGTCGACATTTCTAAAAATGTCAAATGGCCGTATCAGCCTATAGCATAGTTCCACCCATAAACCCAAACGGCAAACTCTGGAAAGGCAGTTCATGATGAGTGCTCAGGTAGACACCGGAGGTGACCACTATCAAGGTCAAACCTTGTGATCAGAAGCAAGTCAGTAACTTCAAATCAAAATCCTAATCCACTACCTGCCTGCCGTCTCTTTACATTTGCCAACTTTTATTCTCCGTATCTGTGACTCCTCTTTACAGGGCAGCCATTTGGACCGCTCAAACTAACAGCTGTCCGAGCAACAGGAGATCGCGGCGCATGACCTTTAGGAGGCATCACTGGCGATCAAGTAAAACCGGTGAGGCATCTTCTGAAAAACATAACAGCCTAGATTTGACATTATTGTCAGCGCCCAGCCTATTTCAGTTTAAACACCAAATATAAAAGAAGTGTCTAAATATTATGAGGGTTTCAGGATGCGTTATGTAACGCACCATAAAGTGACATCTTACATACGCTCGGATCAATACGCTCTGTTAACCCACCAAATTCCACTCATATCCTTTTATCTCTCTGCTACGAATTTATTTAAAAATAGCATTTCCATAGAGTTCTGTCGAAAGACAATGCTGGCATCACGTGGAATAAGGACAAGGCCCGTTTTTCTCTCAAGCCAGGCGTTTGTTGGATATAAATTACTTTCAAATGCTTATTCTGTCACCAGCTTTCACAAACGAAGTGACTGCAAAGGCATGAAAGGCTCCTAACAATAGAACCTCTCTGTTAACAAAGCCTATCGATGCGAATCTGTGGTTAAGATCAACGTCATGGATTACGCTCGACAAAAGAAGAGACGGGTTCTAAAAGGTTCCTCCGTTTTCAAATATTACAGCCACCCCCGTCACTGAGTTACACAAGAGGCCAGGCGATCGTGTCAGACACAAACTCCCAGAAAGGAAACTGTCACTCATGAGTGACCGCGCTCTCCTCTTTCAAAATAACACGATTAATATATAACATGATGTCGCGCAGCCATCGCTGGCAATGGCTCTAATCCGTTAATGTGCTTCTCCACGTAGCGCCAAAGCCAGCATCTCTTGCTCGTGCTCTGCAGAAGCCCACAGGGTGAAAGGCTAATCTCCTAATCTAACCCGCTATGCTGAGACAGGTAGGGTTAGCAATCCCGCTACTGCCAGATTATAATCTCACTGTGTTTGTATGTATATGATGCATCTCATTTGTGGAAAACCCCTCAGAAGATGCAGAAACCTACAAACGGAGAAATATGCACACTAAGACCATGTGATCTTATCAGTGAAGAAAACGATAAGAGATTTAGGGTATGACAGCAGTACTGTCAAAAATGTAAATATGCTACAGGTAATCAGTAACAGGTAATCAGTAATACGCGAAGATTAGGGCTGCCCAATTCTGATCCTGGAGCGCTTCCAACCTGTAGAGCAGTTCCAAATGTAATCTAACACACCTGATCCAGGTAATGGAGGCCTTCTGGGCCATCTGACTATTAAAGCCTGGTGCACTGAAGCTGAACTCTTCAGGTTGGTAGATCTCCAGGACCAAGACTGAGCATGTCGTACACAGATTACCCTAAAAATATCAGCTACAATTAATTTTTATCAGCATTATTACTAGTTTACTTCAATATCTATCTATCTATCTATCTATCTATCTATCTATCTATCTATATATATATATATATATATATATATATATATATATATATATATATATATATATATATATATATATATATATATATGCATTTTTGTCCATTTACATAATATTAATGTGGAAAAACACGTATCTCCAAAATGGCAACTTCACAGGGAGGCCAAAAACCTAATTTAACTTTAACTTAAGTCAACAGAACCAGACTTTTTCCCAAGCAATTATTGGCCATTTCTGTTAATCCATTCATCATGAAATTTTCGCACAGTGTAAACGGCTGCTCATGTGTTCAGTTCATGCATAAAAGTAAAAATGAAAAAGAAAAAAAGCAAAAATGGAGATGCAACAGTCAAATATCAAAAACTTCTTCACACCCAAACTAGCCATGCTGCTGAGACTATTTGAAGGCCGCAGTGATGAGCGGTGCAGAACAGCAGAGGAAGAGGAAACAGGCATCTCTTAACCCCACCTAAAAACTGAGAATGTTTTCTGTTCAGCTTTTGTCAGTGAGAAAGGGAGTGACCATGTTTCAGACTATGTGGCAGATTTCTTAACCCCTCAAAAACTGCTCTATCGGGATGGTCTACATGGGACGGTTTAAAGGCGTCGGTGATGAGCAGCGCAGGAGAGCGGAGGTTACAAGCATCCTCTAACCGCACCTACAAACTGAGAACGTTTTCTGTTCAGCTCTTGTCAGTAGGAAAGGGAGTGCCCATCTTTCAGATTCCATGTTACCAAGTTTCTTTACTCTTCGAAAACTGCTTTATTCCAGAGTACTTCCTGGTTAAGTTTACCTTTTTATTCACAGACGGATGGACGGCTTGTCACAATTATTCTCATGAACAAACAGCTAGCAGTTCAAGGAAGAAAGAAAGAAAAGCATTTGGGGAAAAACTCTTTTTAAAGAAGTCTGCAGAGGTTTGTTTATAAATATCCCTGATACGCTCATACAATATGCTGACTATACTGTCATTTTCCTGGGGTAGGTATATAGGTTATAGTGTTGTATACATTCCTATACCCTTCCTAATATGAAGCATAGATACCTGATAGTGAGAGCAATGCCAAAGGCAGATTAAGGACATGACTGAGAAGGTAGGGATAGCATACCTGGTGCTCTGGAACCATTCTGCTAACTAATCTAGTCGATGTTCGGAATGTCCTGATTAAATGAATATACAGTTGGTTAATCTATATCGTCGCTGTCCAAAGAAAAACATGTATCTCCATTTTTGTTGATTTTTACTTTTATGCTTCATTTGATCACATGAGCTGATATTTACACTGTGTGGAAATTTCATGAAGAATGGACCAACAGAAATGGCCCAAAACTGTTTGGAAAGACGTCTGGTTCCATTGACTCCCATTCAAATCAAATGAGGTTTTTGGTCTCTCCTGTAAAGTTGCCATTTTGGAGATACCTGTTTTTCTTTGGACAGCGACGATATCCTTTTCTGAAAAAGTAATGCTGGCAAATCATCCACTAATGACAAAAGGTTTTACACAGAAGACTAAAAATCCCCATTGGCAGGCAACAGTGTACTGGTCAGTGTTCAATTAGCTCATCTGAAGAAGCAGCGTCCATTACACATCCAAGATTTCACAGCTACTAGATAGCACATCATTACGTTTTTACTTCCACTGCTAAACTAAAACTAAATACCAACTCAACTAAATTGTTCAACTGTTGATTTTCTCATCTCTAAAGCCCTATTGGAGTGGGATTAGCACTACGCAGGGATGTTCACCCTCCCAAAGTGAGCAGGTTGATGGGATGATTGGTGGTTGGTGTAGCTCAGCGGATAACACCACTGCCCGCCAGAGAGCCACCACATGTGGGAGACTGGGGTTTAAATCCTGGTCTGGGTGACTATGCTGTGCTACACCAATAAGAGTCTTTGGGCAAGACTCCTAACACTACATTGGCCCACCTGTAATATGATTAACCTTGTAAGTCACTCAGGATAAGAGCGTCAGCTAAATGCCGTGAATGTAATTGATTTGAAGGCGTCAGTGATGGAGAGCGGAAGCAACAAGCATCTTTTAACCGCACCTAAAAACTGAGGACGTTTTCGGTTCAGCTCTCGATCAGTAGGAAAGGGAGTGAACATGTTTCAGATTCCATATGACCATGTTTTTTTCTTTTACGGATATGCAGCAACATTTATTCTCAGGAACAGACGCTGTGGAGTGCTGTATGTGCTAGGTTAAATGAAACCGCTGTACTAGCTAGGCTATATCTTCAGACCTTCAGTCGAGGTGCAACAAATAATCGGTGCCATAGTCGACTAGAATGGATGACCAACTTGGTGCCCCACAGAACTAACAGTCAATATGTTGATGATGCCATCCCGTGTTTCTCGCTCAGAATGGATGATCATGTAGGCATTACTGATAACAGGAGAGAAGCGAACAACAGTGCAGAGGCAGCTTCACACTTCATCGAGGCCTATAAAGGCTACGAACTGCAGCGCTGACGAAGCTGACTTTGCCTAGCATGGGAATACAGTTATCCTGGAAGCGTGACGAATATCTGGATAACGAAGACCCGGATAGGTCAGTTTTCTAGTGAACCAATGTTAATGTTCAAACTAGCCATGTTAGTTCACATTATGAGCTGTAACATTCATTTTCATTCACGTGTCGTTTTCCTCTTGATCAGTGATTTGCAAATAGCACCGAACATACACAAGAGCTGCACAGAAAAGGGGATAGCAGTAACGCCACAGGTATGGGGTCCTATTCCAAGGATATTAGGAATAAACGTTACTGTACTCCCGTGGGAACAGTCTGTTAGCAATGTGGTAGTGGTGTGAGTGCAGATGTCCATGTGGTTTAATCCAAAGCATTCCCAGCTTTTGTACTGAGAGGAGTTTATCTTTGCCCGATGGACACAGTGGGGCTTAAATGGGGCCTGAATTTACTATCTTAGATGTTTTGTCATCGTCATGGCAACGTATAGACCAGACAATGTGTTGCTGCCGAGAGCATGAGTTTAGAGAACATCCGAGAATCTGATGCTTCCTTCAATGGGAAAAAACACTGATCCCAGCTAAACGTGACCTTTGGGAAAAGGTAACAGCCGCAAGAACTCACACCTGCCTTCACCATGAAACCTCAATGTGCGTTTCAGTATTTAGAATCCAGAACAGAAGTAGGGCTTTAATGCGGACTATTTTATTGGAATACTGGACTTTAAAAGGGTATTGCTGCTCTTTTGCATAAGACATATGTCCACTGGGATATTGTGTTCATGATCAGAATAATCAAATATCAGTTTCAACTAGAAAAGTGACTGCGCATCTTGAGCTTGTTGCTATTCAGTTCCTGGTGCTGAAACTGAATAGGAGTGCACAGAAAGAATTCGGGATTAATAAACAACACATAGAGAAGTGCGAGTCAGTACGGCTGCGGATTAGAGTTTGGGGATCTGCTCGAGTGCAATCAGGTGGCTGTAGGTTAAAGGAAACAACAGGGGTTGAACGGGGTTGATTATGAATGGGACACTATGGGGGAACGAGTCAGACCAACTCTGAACTCGGGCTGTCTACCCTGAGAGTCTGACAGTCGAGCAGAGGTACAGCAGAGCGTGTACTTTTCCACCCCATTCATTGTTAATGGGAAAATATCTGGAATTTAATGAAGCTTTTATGAAATCGGGTTTAACAAGCTGTACACAAGCACACCATTCCCAATCAGAATGGACATTCCCGAGTTGGAATGGTCTCAATATCTTGAAAAATGGATAGTAATAGTGTTATAACCTCTATTAATCGACAGACCATTATAAAAATAGACCTTAGTTGCAACCAATCTTTAAGATCTTCAATATTCAAAATCTTCAATCGTCAATATCTGACGTTTTTATAAACACAACCACTGTCAGCTATCTACATATCGTCGCTGTCCAATGAAAAACATGTATCCCCACTTTTGTCCATTTTTACTTTTATGCATCATTTGAACACATCAACAGCTGTTTATGCTGAGTGAGAATCTCATGATGAATGCACCAACAGAACTGGCCTAAAACTGCTTGGAAAGACGTCTGGTTCCATTGACTTCCATTAAAGTTAAATGAGGTTTTTGGCCTCTCCTGTAAAGTTGCCGTTTTGGAGATACTTGTTTTTCTTTGGACAGCGATGATATGCTCTAAATGCAGAACCTGTTGACTGGATCCACCTGGATACGGGATACACTCATACATAAAGATGTATTATGGTCTTCCGGGTCACAATAAACGTATCGTTAAATATAGGTCTGAAATCACAGTCAAATCTAAAACCTGGCCAATGCAGACAAAACCGTTTCTGCAGATTCCTACTTCAACATGCCCGATGTTTTGGCACATTCCTGGGCACATATCCTCGCAGAGTTCTTCGAAACACATAAAAGGTATGCACATCCATCAAAAAGCAAGAACTCACTCACTGTTAGTGCCAGCACCACTGGCAGCCGGCTGCACGCCGCAGGACTACATGCACACAGACCGTTAGGACGACTGCCCTTAACACCACATCAACATCACCAAAGACTGCAATGGTTTCATGCCAGACGCTCATGGAGTGACTCAGAACGGCAGCGTCTGGTCTTCAGTGACGAGTCGTGCGTTTGTGTAGGTGGAGACGATCAACGAACCCGTTTGTGGAGGCACCGTGGTCGGCACCAAGCTGGACGGCATGTTGTTACGCGTCACATGTCCAGAAGGCCTGTCACTCCATCTCCACCCCTACCGCACCATCTGCAAGAACTGTGTGAGGATATTCAAGCTGCATGGGATGGATTATCCCAGGACACCATTAGGAACCTCTATAACAACAGAGCAAGACCTCACTGCTAAGCAGCTACGTCACTCGGGTGCCCCTCTTTCTAATGAACCGTGCAGCTCATCTGTGGCTTATAAACTCAGCGATATGCTCCGAGGAGCCTACCATGACGTACTGTACTGTGAGAACAGTATCGCCACGTTGTCATATCGCCCATCCCTAGCTTGCCCACCAACTGGTGCTCCATCAGAGGCCACCAGTGTCAGCACTATTCTTCCATTCACAACACATCACAGCAGGCTTTTTTTCCTCCACAGAAGCCCAGCCATGTCCAGCCTGCCTGCCGTATGGCAACAGAGCTCAAAATGACCAAATGATCCTTTGGCTGAATCATCGGCCGACTGAAAGTAGGCGAAAGAAAAAAGGGGGTCCGCTCCAGTCCTCCTGCTACAAGAGACGGAAGGCCAGGGGCAGGTGCTGCAGGAAGAGTGCGCACCTAGCTGTGAACAAATGGAGGAGTGGGGGTGATGTCATCGCTTGGGCTGAAGGATGCATGCTGTCCGAACACAATGAAAGCCAAACCTTCTGGACCCGGCAACGGCCGTAAGCAAGATCCTTCACGTCTATGGGGAATCTGTCTCTGCTGGCATGCAGGAACGGTCACTGCGGTTACGTAACGCGGTTGGCTGGGTAAATGTGCCGTTTGACAGGAGCAGGGAAGAAGCTGTGCTCATGAGGCTGCTGAAATGCAACGACGTGGCAATCTGTGCAGGCATGCAATACAATGCAATACATGCATCCAGCAAAAAAAAAAAAGGCATGCATGGAGAAGGAGGAGAGCAGGGGGCACTTACCTGCATGCAGAAAGAGGAAAGCAGGGGGGTGTGAATGGGTGTGGGGGTCAATCAGGTAAGTGCAACTGTATCAACCTGCACTAAGAGCCAAGATAAGGAAGGAAAGGTGGATGAGTGGGAACGTGGGTTGCTGTAGAGCTGCAGCTACTGCATGCTCGTGCACCTTGCAGCTTGGATGAAAATGCAGCGTGCATGCAAAAACATCAAGGACTGAGCTTCATGCAAATGCGCTGAATCAAGAACGGCTGAGCTTACCGTCATATACACGTCCGAGAGAGTCCAGAGGATGGAGAGGATGGTGGTGGCGAAGGTGGAAGGAGCGAGGAAAGGCGGAGGGACGCGTTGGCGCTCACGCGCTGCAAAGCCGAGACATGGCCGTCGTATTCCAGGGCCGGCGGGGGCCCGTCCTCCTCACGGTGATGATGATGATGATCCCCCCCCCCCCACCAGGGGACGAAGAAGAGAGGCGCAGGAGGTGAAGGCTCACCCTCTCCTCCCTTTCTTTTGGTCTACGTGCGGGGCTCGAGCTGTGCTTTTGAACCAGGTTTTGCTCCGCTTTCTGCTCTCGAGCGTACGCGGTTTGTGTTGGTCTCTCCGCGCTCGTGCGCAGCTGCAGCGGCGCTTAGCAGCAGAGCAGCGCGCGCGGCGGGAACATGGCGCAACCGAACCGCACGCGCGCTCTCATAGGCTGGGGGAATACGGGGGCGGGGCCAGACGGAGCTGGAGCACATGAGGGAAGAAAAATCTTTTCTCCCGCAGTTTCTTCTTCTCCCTTCCTTCTACTTCTCCCATCCTTCTCCTTCTCTTTCTCCTTCGCTGTAGGTCTCACCCCCAGCATGCGTTAGATGCCATCTCCTCTGTAAGTCATAATCTTGAATCGCTTAAAAGCATGCCCTTAGCATGCATAGCGAAGCTGGCTTTATCACATCATATTAAGAAGTAATAACAAAAACGGAGACAACTGAGATTTAGTTTCGACAATGAAGATAGAACAATATATCATTTTACCCCCAAAACTCCAAAAATAATACCCCCAAAAGTTTATCAGATGTTTCCGTGGCAACAGTTTAAAGCAGAAATAAAAGAAAATAGCAGCAGAAATAAAATTAGCATGTACGGCTATGTTAGCCGTACGTTGCTAGGAGCTAAGCACAGATTTAAACATCAAAATATTTTAATAAAAACACTAAAAAGTTACCTAATTTCAGAAAATATGTGTTTTTGAAGTGACCAAACCTAACTGCTCAGATTTCAGATTTTGGCACACTTAGAGCCCAAAACAGTGGGCTCTAACTGCCCACCATGTGGCCACGAGAGACAGCGATGCACCGTCTAAAATTTAGCGGTGTGGCTAAAATAAAGGCTCCGCCCCATACTAAAAACATGATTTAAATAAAACATTAATAAATATAATTTTTCCTCCACATATTTACCTGTATTTTTACATTTGTACTATTTCAGTAGAATAGTCCATAAGATTAGATTAGATTAGATTAGATTCAACTGTATTGTCATTGTGCAGAGTACAGGTACAGAGCCAATGAAATGCAGTTAGCATCTAACCAGAAGTGAAAGTACAGTATTATTTACATACAAGATACAGACTAGATATTCTTACAGTTGGAATTCCTACATATTTGAATCTCCCAGGCCGTTTTCTTTAACACTGCATACTACAAGCTCTCTCTGTCTATCCTCAGAGGAATGCAGAGCTGCTATAGCCTCTGCCATTCCAATCTTGAAATCTTGAAAGTAGTCAGTTCTAATGGAGAGATAATAAGAGACTTTCCTTTTTCTAGGTCAAGTTCTGTAAAGCCGTTGTAAACACCAAAATATGCAGAGCAGTGAGCCTACAGGACCAGGATGGGAAAACGTGGATCCATTTCAACTACTTTGTAGGTCATAACTCAACTTGAACCTAAGTGCTGATTTAATTGATGGGTTTGAAATATAAACTTAAGGCGTAGATTCTTATAAATAAATGTTAATACCTCTGACAGCTCTAATCCCACAAGTGATGTTGCGGTCTATGTGTATCCAATTACAATGTACAACCCACCCACAACAATATGTACAGTACGTTAACCTCACCAACCCGGTAAATGAATTACAGTGACAGCAGCACCATCTGCTGGGAGAGCTGTGTAGGACACGTTGCGCCTCTGCAGCTTCATTGTTCTGTAGAGGAATTATTTCAGGCCACCAGTGGATGTATTTGCTCTGATCTTCAAAGTGTCCTTTTAATTCGCCTCAGTTTAAGCAGCTAGACGTGGTCAGAAAGCTGACCGCTCTACACGCCCCTGATGGTGCGAGTTTATATCTCTGTGTCCAACCCGCGCTTTACGGAAAGACCGAGAGGATTCTGGGAGAAGCCCGGTTAGTTGCTAAGCAACCCCTCCTACCTAAGAAGGAGACATGTTCTGTAGAGGCTCAGTGATGTTTGAGAGCACATCATTCAAAGAAAAGCTGCTTCTAGAAACATCTAGCAAATCACATCACCATCGTCACAATGAGTAAAGAGGAATTCCGGCCTAACCTGCCATTTAATGTCTTAAAGAGTTAAACCCCTCATCGGTTTATCAAAATTCATAAGTTTGTATCCTCTGTCTGTCACTGTTCTCTCAATACGATACCCAGAAGGCAAATTCTTCACCAGATGTTTCAGTGGTGACCATTTTATCTCATTTTGAGCAGGACTCAAGAATGCTAGCCAATACCCTGCTAGCAGATCCAGCTTCCAACAGTTGTACACATAGAAAATTATAATATAGTTCATTCAAACACAAAAAATTTCAAATAGTTTCTACAGCTCAAACAATAGGCTCCAACTGCCCATCATGTGGCCATGGAGGTCAGGGTTGCATTCTCACTTCCTGCTCAAAAATGAAGGGATGTGGCTAAAATAAGGCTCCGCCTCTGGCCTACATAAAAATGTATTCAAATATCATTAGTTGTGTTGGGTGGTATTCCTCAGGGTTGTATCTCTCCTTCTCATTGTTTTAACAAAATTCACAGGTTTGTCTCCTTTATGTTTGTCAGTGTTCTCTCTCTACGATACCCAAACGGAAATTCTGTTTCTGTATCATCAGTATAAATGTTTCGGTAGCGTCAGTTTTGGCTCATTTTAAGCAGAACTCAATAATGCTAGCCAAACACAACTTGGAACAGTTCCGCACATATGAAATCATAATATTTCAATTAAACACCGAAAAGACGTGTTCTGGTAGCGTTGATTGTTAATGTTACACACTGATCTGATTTTCAGACTTCGGGACACATTAACCTCAAAACAGTGGGATCTAACTTCTCACCATGTGGCCATGAGGGACAGGGATGCAGTCTTACTTCCTGCTCTAAAGTGAACGGGTGTAGCTAAAGGGTGTAGCTGAACCTCTGCCCAAAAATTCTGTGCGTCGGCAGTTACACGAAAGCATTACATTCTCTATCTAAATCTTTCAACTTTACTTAAATATTCTACACAATCTCACAATCATTAACCATCACTACATCAAATCCAGACAGCTGGCCACTGATCTGTCCCCAGGTACCTGGCGGCACTGCTGTATGAGATGAATACGCATGTTTATAACCCGTACAGTGATAAAGTCTCTTTAAAGAACACAAGCATCCATTCCTTAAAGAAATGTCCCAATAAGTCCAACGTCCATTGCTCATGAAATATTATAGATGATTTACAGATTATTATGCGTGAAATATGAAATTACTGACCGATACTGTAGTATAAATAATGGAGGTTATCACTCTCCCACCATTGTTTCTATTTATAATATAACCTGCCTTATGCTGCTGTGGGACAATCACCGATTATCACCAGAATAATAACTTTGCAGAACCGCATGTTGGCATGGTGGGTAGTGACGCCGCCTTACAGTAAGAAGCTCCTGTGTTTGGTTCTGTGCTTAGATGCCCGGGATCCCTTGGCATTGGGTTTTGTATGTTTGCTGAGGGGGTTTCCTCCTAAAGGCATGCTGTTAGGTGAATAGGAAATGCTATATTGCTCTTAGGGGTGTGTGATTGTGTGTGACTGGTGGCCTGTCCAAGGGGTTTCCTGATTTCTGGCCCATGAGTGATGGAATGGGCTCCTGCAACCCTGTGTAAGTCAACGTAACCAGATTTTCTATCCATCCAAGTCATTTTGGTCCATTTCTTTTGGTCCATTAATATTATATAATACATATTATGTCAAAAAACGGCAAAAATGGAGATTGGTGGTTCTGACAGCAGTAATCAAGTTCAAATTTAATCAAGCAAAAAATGTGTAGCGACTAGATCTTGGTTGAGTAAGCTGCTCTTTCTTTGGAAACTGTATTCATGGCTACAGGCTTGTTTATCTGTACCTTGTTGGGGGTTATATGTGTGTGTGTGGGATCTAATCAGGGACATGATTACATTAAAAGGAGAATGAGTGGTTTGATCTCAAGTGCACCTTTCTATAGTGACGTACAGTGGTGGTGATAGGTGTTCAAAGCCTGACCTCTAACACATCTTTTACAGTAGTGTAGCACCAGCTTGAAGAATAGAACATAGCAACAGTGAGAAACAGCTCAAAAGGCTGGACAGCAAGCAGGTCACCAACAAGTAGACACTATCACTCCCCCAAATAACCAGCAGTTTCCTTTACCATCAGGCCAGAGCGTCCCATATGTCCATATGCAGGACCCTACAACAGTGTGCAATAAGCGTTTAGGGTGAAGCATAGACTTCTAAATCTGTTCATGGTGGAGAGGTAGCTTGTCTACTTTTATTGGAAATGAGTTTTTGCTGTTAGCTTGAAACGTACGTGTCTACGGTGCTACTTTGCGTTTGGCCGTGAGTTCGTTCCCAGTGGGTTAGTGTCTACCGTGGTCTGGCTATGAGTCACTATTGGTGACCTGCACGCTTCACGGCTGTTCAGTCAGCGCTAATGATAGCTGTCCCCTACAGCTGTGCTCTGTGCACTGTGTAAGATATCATATTTAGATTTACCGGTTATTCGTTTTACAGGTAGGCCTGTGTAGTGTTAGGAGTCTTGTCCATGGACTGTAGCTCAGCATTTGCTACCTAGGCTGAGATTGGAGCCCCCATCTCCCACATAGGGTGGTAGCTCTTTGGTGGGTAGTGGTGTTAACCGCTGAGCCACACCAACAGCCTACAACCAAATAGTGCACTTCTACACTGTCAAATCCCAAACTACTCTTTTTTATTTATACACTATGATTTTTGTAGTGCACTATGTAGGCAGCTGGGAGCGACTGGGTTGGGGCTATTTGAGTGTCTCAGTGGTAATTTGGTGACCTAAAAGAACTCACAAAGAGAAGGTTTTTGCAGCTGATTGGCAACAACACCATCCAATAAAGAAAATATAGCTGTCTCTGTAATAGAACGGCTTCTGCCTCAACCCCATGCAGTCAGTGCTTTAGAGGCGGCGTTGCCCGCGGTGTCAGTGCTTGTGGTTTCTGATATTTTTCTATCCTAACTGCATTGGCACTGAAACAGAGTATTATGGGCTACATAAGGCAGTGAAGGATACATCTACAGGCAGCGTTTTATACAGAAATTAGATTCGGACATGAACGGGTGCCTCCCTGTCTCAGAATACTGCATGAGTAGGCAGCATTTGTGGCGATTTTGACACAGCCTCCATTTCTTGGCAGATCATTTTTTTATGTTGAATAACTGTAATAATAACTCAAACATGTTTTCAGAACGAAAAGCTTTATGCTTATGAATACCCGTCCTCGTGATTAAATCACGGTGCACAGCCTCTCATGGCATTGTTTTAATCTGTGTTGTAGACATGGTGACTCCTGGTTCCAACTGTGAAGAAGCTGGTACACTTCTTTACACCATTTCGCTTCTATGGAAGCCCATTTCTGAAAATAGGACAGGCAGTACCTCATAATTGTGATTTTATATCTTTCCCATGATTATGACTTAGCATCTCATAACATTGATGCACTTTCCTATAATTATGTCTCAGCATCTCATAACTATGAGGTAAGTATGACTTAGTATTTCAAAATTAGGACTTACTTTTTTATGATTATGATTTAGTATCTCATAATTATGATGCAGTGTCCCATATGTATGAGGTATAAGTACCTCATAATTCTGACTTACTTAGCATCATGTAATTATAATGCAATTATGACTTATTATCCCATCATTATGACTTTATTATGATCTTTCCCATGATTGACTCAGCATCTCATAACTTTGATTTACTATATAATTATGACTCAGCATCTCATAATTATGAGGTAAGTATGACTTAGTATTTCATAATTACAACTTTTTCATGATTATGATTTAGTATCTTATAATTCAGTATCTCATAACAATGATTCCATGTCCTATAATTATGATGTAACTGTGTGACTTGGTGTCTCATAATTCTGACTGAGCATATAAAAATGCTGACTTTTTTCATGATTATGATTTAGTATTCTGTAATTATGACCTTTTTGACCTTTTCGAGTGGAAATGGGTGTCCATACAAATCATCCATACACATCAAACCAGATCAAATGCTTTTGCATCATAACTGCTTTGAAACATAAATTGTGTTCAAAATTTGGTGCTTCTTGTCTCTGAACAGCATCGCTTAAATACTACAATAGAGAGATACATGTTATGGATTTATGTTATGATATGATAAAAGTCTTATTAGATTTAACATGGCTGTTGAACACATGGCGGTACATATGTGGTGGTACACATGGCTTACAAAATTTTGATTGACCTATACAAACACTGAGTTGAATTAAGAACTCTGATTTCAGACTTTCTTGTTATTTTGTTCAAATGTATCATTTCTGAAAATAATGCCAGATTGCCGGTTTGAGATATTAGTCATTCACTGATAGGCCTTTATATGTACTGTACATACGTCTTTACGTTTTACCATTACAAATGTATAAACAGGACCGTGTTAAACCTGAGCGGTCACCAGACAGCTACAAATGTATTAAACACATTTTAGGCGAACAGTCGAGTCGAAGGTAAGACATCTTAGTAGTGGTCTTCGTCTCCCCTTCCTCTTCCCTTTTCCTCCGGAGTGTGAAGTTCTGCTCATATGTTTTCCTTTTAAACCCACGAGCTCTGACAGCGGAACGGTCCATTCGGTGTCTCGGAGGGGTGTCCGGGGGTCCCCCGTTATACCCTTTTTCATTACTGCGGCAAAGACGAGGATCAGATTCCTTTCTGAGGAAAACGTTTACCGACATAAAGACAAAATGATGAAACTGTATCGACCCCAGCAAACAATGATGGTGATATAGGACGTTGATGCCCCTCGGCTCCCCCTCTATGTAAATCTCTGTAAATTGTAAGTCCTGTTGAGGTGTAAGGAACTGAAACAGTTAGTTTTAGCAAATGAAGCTAATGTCGGTCTGCGGGAGCGACTCTGCTGCTGGACTGTGGAAGAAATACAACGCCTGTTCGTTCGCATTTCCACTGTAATGTCGGCTGCTTCGTCCGTTCTAGGGGACTTTCTCGCTCGCATATGGTGTCTTCTCCTTGTTGAACGGTAATATGCCTCTCTAATTCTTCTGTACGGTGTATTCCCTGTAGTCTGCCTTGACAGTAAGCCTTCACGGTACCAGAACGAATTTCCCCGTTCCACCTTAAACAGTGTAGCAGATACGTTTGCGAGAACATAACTGCTGCTGCACCATTTAAGGTGGAACGGTGAAATTCGAACAAGAAGCTGGCGAATGAGAAGCTGACTTCAGCTTCGTGAATCATTTCTGAGTGACGGCGAGACAAAAAAGCGCCGTGGAGATTCATTAAAACCATAATTCATTCTTAAACGTCTTCGGTTTTGATACGTTTTGGGCGCAGCTGAATGTCCTCAGCATTAGAGGAACCGAACAGCCGAATAATGAGGGGAAAGCACAGAACAGAAGGGCGTTCATCGAGCCATTTCTTCCTCTCTTGATGAGGGGAGACGCTCCACAGCCTTCTTCTCCTCCAGCCGAACAAAGTGACCTGAAAAAAAACGAGCTGCTTATAAAAGCCCACAGAAAAATGCTTGGAAACAGGATATTGTGTGGTGGACCTGACTAGAAATGGGAAGGAAATAAGTCAAACTTAAGCATGCCTGTAATACAGAGTCATAAAGCTGCTGGCCGTGGACCAGTTTAAACAGAACTGTTCACCTCAGAAATATGCATTCTGTGGTGTAACCCAGCACACTGAGATATCACTGGAGTCGGAGTGAGTAGACTAGGTGAGGTCACTTCACACTGCTTTGTGCACTTGCTTGGAGCCAAACCTTCACTATCAGCCAGGCTACAGGATCAGTTTGACTCCTGCCGGATGAAATCTGCCCACAAATCCACCTAGGCAGCAGAATATCCACTTTAAATGGTGTCCGGCACATACATGGTGTTCATTGCCTTGGCAGCCATTGTCTTTGTGGTTGTATGTATTGTTAAGGATGTCTGCGGCCACTGCCAAAGTGTGCTGTACTGCACTGCTTGCTCAGGCACTCTGGAATTTGTTGGGATATTGAATTCCAGCTGTATTCACTGGCTGGGTTGTTCAACAGCCTGGAATATCAAACAGCGCTGGACAGCTGTTGGCCCTGTACGAAACAAGGATGATCATTAGGGAAAACCATACGCTGTTTAGTAATGATTGGTTTTTGTGGCAGCCCTGCAAAGCTGACATTTCCTTTTCTTCACCTCAAATTGTGGAAAATGATAAGGGAATGGATAATGGGAAGTGTAGGAATACCCAATGCATGCATGCATATAACAAAGAAGTGTGGCTTCATTTGATGATAAAGCAAGGATCGGATCACCAGGGATAACAAGAGCAAGAGGAAAAAGAGGATTTCCTTAACAGGAAAGGGTAGGCCCCAGAACCAAATGCACAGCTGCTCTCAGATCTGTTTCCAACCATTATAAGTTTGACTAGGGGCTGGATCTGTTGCACACCATTTCTATCGGCTCCTGCCTTACTATTGAGGTAAAACCATCAGGGCAGGTTTTGGACAGTTCATGCAAAAGCAAGTTGCTAGGTATGTGATGAATAATGATGGCACTAAATCTGTAGCCAGCATTGGTTAAGTCCAGTCCAAGAGAAATCCGTCCTAAAACATCAGAACTGCTTGTGAGTAAACTAGGTTACATAACAGTACCTCTATAGTAACATAAGATAGAGTAGCTAGCCAAGTATTATACTAGAATTACTCTTGGTGTATTTTTTTTATTTTCTTTTTTATATTGTTTCTGAGCTGCACCATGTGAGGCATGATATTAAATACACATTTTCACAGTGGGGCTGTAGAGTCTTCAGAGAGTTCAAGTACAGTACATGATGTCCTTTATAAGTGCTTTAGTAATCTGATCAGTATCAGTCAGCTAGAGTGCTACTTGAACGTTTGTGAACTCTTTATTGTTTTGTGAATTTCTACACAAATGTGACCTAAAACATAAGCAGACCTTCGTTTGAGTCATAGTGGATTAGGGGAAACCTTTCAAACCTATGTGGAGACGTCATAAATAGATATTTTAAGGCCTAAGAGAGGTTAGGTTTGACGAAGTGCTGTATTCCAGTGTAAGATGTTGTTCATCCCAATTTAAAAACAAGGTGTTAACAGTATTATGGGTTGGGGATGTTTTCACGGAACATGACCTCTTGCCATGGTTGTAATTGGAGCTATGAAATTTAAATTTAAGTAAATTAAGAATTTCTGCAGGAGAACATTAGGGTATCCGCCCATGAACTGAACCTCAACAGAAGTCCTGCAGAAAGACAGTGACCCTGAAAACCCTGCAGTCTGAGTCTGCAACTTCCAGACCTTAATCCTATAGAAATGTTGAGACAGAACCACCAACATAGAATAGCTAACCAGTTCTGTAAAGCGGAATAGTCAATGAGCAGGGCTAATTAACAATCATAAGAACCATTTGGTCGAAGCTATTGCTGCTTAGGGAGTTAACACCTGAAAGCATGGGTTCACATATCTTAGCCAGCAAAAAATGTAATGTCTAATTACATGAAATAAATTTTAAAAAACCTATATAATTGCTTGTGTCATTTGTTTAATTAGGTTCTCAGTGCTCGGAAATAAATATCTGATCATATTTTAAGTCACATTTATGTGGAAATGAACATAATGATAAAGGCTCATACACTTTCAAGCAGCACTATTTAAGGTTTCAGCATTGGAAATGAAAAAGTGGTGTTTGGAGAAGGCCTAGTTTGATTTAGATAACAAAAAAATTTACAGAGTGGGTGTACGTTTTTAGCAGTGCCTTTAGTGTGTGTGTGTATATTTGGTCTAGAATAAGGGGCCAGTTTGGGGAATATAGACCAGTGTGGCTGTAGATTTCGATCCAACAAACCAGGATACTATCAGTTCTTTGACAACAGAGCAGTTGTTTAAACTAGCAGAATCAAGGGGACTAAAACCTGCAGCTGCACTGGACCTTCACAAATAGGATCGGACATTGCTGGTCTAGAACACGTACTGGTCCTATATCCTTACATCATTTTACCATACTGAATCTGTGGATACATATCTAAATAGCCTGAGGTATACAGAATGACAGTGTTTTGATTGAATACATTGCGAGCTTCAAGTAAAAATGGCTGCACAGATCCTTGATGAGGCTGCATTGTAATCCATGTGTCTGGTCGGATCAATATTTCCCATATGTGTGAGCGCATAATGCTTTACTTCAGATGCCTGAAAAAGCCTTGGTCAGCAGTTAATCCTGAGTGCCTACTTGTTCTCCAAGGCTGCACCATTGTAGTGCCTCCATATCCATTTACTGGCCATCGTTAAGGTGTTGGGATATGTAATTCTTGCGCTGATGTTCTTTCCTTATCTTTTTCCTGTATGCATGTTGTGTGTGTGTATGTGGGTGACTGCCTGAGCAACAGCATCCAACCTTACACCATTCTCCCCTCCATGCTGCAGGTGTAGAAGTCTCCATGGCGACCAGCGCTGTTCCCGGGGACAACCTAGCCACCTATAAGTTGGTGGTGGTGGGGGATGGAGGCGTGGGCAAGAGCGCACTCACCATCCAATTCTTTCAGAAGATCTTCGTCCCAGACTACGACCCCACCATCGAGGACTCCTACCTCAAGCATACTGAGATAGAGGGACAGTGGGCCATTCTGGATGGTAAATTAATTGAATGCTTATTATTTAGTAACTGCTTTAAATTATTCAGCCATGTACATTGTTATGTTTTCCTGCCAAAACACACAAACACACTTAAACTCAAGAAATCAGATCCTTTATATTGTTATCCCAAATGTCAGTGTTGTGTCAGATTTGTCTACCAGGTTATTTATAATGCTGTAGTAAAACCACTTAATTCTCGGATATGAAAGTATCAAAAATATAAAATTAGTATATATGTTTTTGTTGATTTAGAGATATATTTTTTAATGTCTAGAATGGTATTCATCATGAACTGATCTTTTAAAGATCAGTGAAGATAAAATTCAGATTTCTATTTGATACAATGAACAGGTCTCTCAGTACATGTTTTGGTCCAGTAAAAATAAGGAACGCCTGAATATGTACTCTGTGCTAATGCTAGTGCTTCATGCACACAACCTCCATGTATGCAAGCTAGAGGCATAACAGGTCACATATTTTCATTCACTTAATATTTTAGATTTTTAATATTTTCTATGGTCATTGTGTTTAAAAAGATAACGTTATATTCATTTATTAGTTTGACTCGCAGAGTATAGAGTCACTGGTAGGGTATGGTATGGTGTAACTCAGTATAAACGGTTTCTCCGTGGTATCTTACTGAAACATGCAGCCTACAGCAACAGCAGATACTGAGCTATTAATTAATACAGACTGGAGGCAGAATGCAAATAAAAGATATGGGTAACTTGTTATGTGCTTAAGTATGTAAATAGCGTATTATATTTAAATTACCGTCGTCTTCTTTAGTACTAATAAAGATCAACACATCTTTGTGTCCAGTGAATTCCACTTTGGAACTAAAATATCACAGTGCAAATTGTATATCAAGGCAGGTAACTTGACAAAGAAGTATTTAAACAGACAATTACATTAATGTGTATTATTTATCTCTTCATCTTTTTCCTTATTTGCAGTCTACTGGTATAAATCTGCATTGTACAATAAATTAAGCAAATCTGTACAAAAGTCAGTAAATGTATGTTAAATGTATGGTAAGGTTTCCTATGTAAGGTGTCCTATAGTGCTTGGATGTTTTGTTGAAGGGTGTTACTATGCTTACATTCTCGTGTTTTCCCTAAACACAATATTTCTGTACACCTGTATTCACCCTCCGTCTGAAGTGCTCTGTTTGACTTCCTGGGTCTTTAAGCCCTCCCTCCCTATAAACCCAGTGAGCTCTGATTGGTCAGCTCACCCACTCTGTTCTGATTGATTAAATGTGCTAGCGGTGCTCTTGTCACCTTGTACCAGAGAAAAGGTCTGGAGTTCCAACAAGATGTTTTAGGCAGCTAAGAAAATGCTTTCCGTGGGAGAGAGTTTCTCCCTCTGGGTGTACTTTGGGCTTTACAACACACTAAATAAATGAGGAAAACAATATATTAGCTTAATAGCTTATAATAGATTAATAGCTTATTAGTTTGTGTATGTATGTATGTATGTAGGTATATATGTATTAATGTATGTATGTAGTGATTGCTCTTGTTCTGAGTATAGTCTTGAGGTTTTGTGTTTGCGTGCGCTTATTTTAAGCATGATCATTTATTACGTGTGTGGGTGTGTTCAGGCTTACTCTGAGGATACTGTTTCTGTTTGTGTGTAGTTCTGGATACAGCAGGTCAGGAGGAGTTCAGCGCTATGAGAGAACAGTATATGCGTACTGGAGATGGCTTCCTCATAGTCTTTTCAGTGACGGACAAAGCCAGCTTTGAGCATGTGGACCGCTTCCATCAGCTCATACTGAGAGTTAAAGACAGGTCTGAAAACACTTTCATTCACTCGCACTCACATATATCAGTTCGGCATGAATACAATTCATTACAATAACACAATTACTAGCTTTCATTTAAATTCTTAAGTATTAGAATCATCAGGCCAATAAAGTCAGTAGAAATTTGTACATATTACAACCAGGTCAATTCAAAGCACACTGTGGTTTAATAATACAGCAATGCCTTACGTGTTTTACGTGTGTGTTTATAGAGAGTCGTTCCCCATGGTCCTTGTTGCTAATAAAGTGGATCTGGTGCACTTGCGGAAAATCACAAGTGAACAAGGAAGAGAAATGGCGATGAAGCACAACGTAAGTAACTTTTTTGGCAGATTGTTTGTGTTTTGATTGAGTTGTCTTTTGTCTTTTGTAAACGTTCTATGCCTTGTATTGACAGATTACATATATCGAAACAAGTGCTAAGGATCCACCGACGAATGTTGACAAAGCATTCCATGAGCTTGTGAGAGTGATTCGGTGAGTGAAATTTAAATGGGGTCTCTGTGATTCACAGGCTGGTATTGACAAGTACATCAGACTCTTGAGTTAAGAGATACAACACAATATGAAAGAATTATGTAGAAATGAATATTAATTGCATAGGAAAGGACAACAATAAACTGAACCATATTGTGTAGAAAAATACTGGAGAAAAAACAAAACAAAACAAAAAAAAATAAACTATAGTCTAAGATCTTATTTTAAGGTACTAGGTTTAAATTGTTGTAGCCTGAGCATTAAAACATAAAATGAAAGGAAAGAAATGTTAATTTAATGCAGAAATGTTGGCTGTGAATTCCTAGACTATTGCCCTGTACTCACTTTAGACAGCTAGATAGATGGTGTGGTTAAATGAAGTAACAAATACAGTAAATGATCAGCAGCATAAATTGAGTAGCTACTTCTGCTTCTATAATGTAAACTGTAATTTGCTTCTATGGTAAATTGGTCATAAAAATTATTGATGGCCAGTGATGGTTAATCGAAGCGATTGACTGTGCATATCTTAGAGTAGCAATTCCTTCTGCAGATTAGAAATCAACTTGGATATATTTAATTACTATAATTAAAATATGATATATAAACTCTCAGTTTAGATAGGACATTCTTGTCTCTCTGCATGTAAATCGTGAGCTGAGCCATGTGGGTTAGAAGAAAAGGGGCAACAAACAAAATCAGTTGGAGAAATTTGGCTTGCTTGTCAATTTACAAAGATAAAAATCTAATTTGCTTCTGTTTTTATAATTAATACACATTTGCATCCAATATATTTAGAATAAATCTGTGTTATTAAGAAATCATAATCATATCAGCTGATATATCAACTGAGGGACCTCTTCCAAAACAGGTAGAGGCTTAATTTTATGACTAAGGTAAAAAAAATACTTTTATTTTTTTAAATGTGCAACTCTTGCCACTTTAAGTGATGTTTTGTAGAGGTTTTGCCTTAAAAAGGACCAGAAAAGAGAATATGAATATATATTTTGAATATATAAAACTCTGCAGATAAGCAGGAAACTATGATTAGATTTGGATTAATTTTCTATTTAAAAATGCAACTGCATCTGTGTCTGTCTTCCATCCTTTCCCCCTGTCTCTGTACAGGCAACAGATTCCAGAGAGGGCACAAAAGAAGAAGAAGAAAACGAAGTGGCGAGCAGACAGACCATCAGGCTCGGCCAGGCTTCACTGTGCCCTACTCTGACTGTTTCTGTCTCTCTCGCAGGCACGTCAACAATGCGATGATTGCTCTGACTGTTAACACACATATGTATACATGCACTGCCCCTCTGATGTAATACTACTGCACACAGGTTAAAGATATATACCAGGGTTTTGGCCAGTTTCACTTAAAATCCAGCCAGTTCTGAAGATTAGTTGTTTCTTAAGTTTTTTCTACTTAACGAACATTGGTCTCACTGTCCAGTCAGTGTTGTGAGTGGTAAAGTGTTATAAAGGTCCAGTTGGCCATTTTTTCGAAAGAAATATGTATGATGTATTGCTCAATTGCTAGGCTTTTAATCTTGTGAACTGGCAGTTGAATCCCTGGAAGGTAGTCCAGGAACCAAGCGCTGTCTGACTGCAGGCTCTCTCAGAGAACAAATCAAAGACGTCCCTAATGAGGCCTTGTTTTTGTACGAATTTGTACCTCATGTTCGTCCCATTATTGTAAGGTAATCCTTTAACAGCACAAGGATTTGTTATAGTGGAACGCTATAGCTTCTGCCTGTTCTGTGGAGAAGCCTATAGACCTGTACTGGAATCATTGGCTGCCTTTAAGTCAAAAATGCGTGGCTTTGTACATCCAGAGGTGGAGTGACTGTCTCCATTCATAGCATCTGCTCAGGAGTGCAAATTTGTGCAGAATTCACTACTTAACTCAAAGCCATCTTGCTGATTTTACACCCAGCCTCTTCGTCATAGATTTTGTGTTAATGCAATGGAAGGTGTTTGCATACTTGGAAACCAAATCAGAAGAACCAGGAAATGAATCTCAGCTTAAATACGACAGCATTACTTTGACCTACTGCACCATTTAGCATTACTTGGAATGGCATGTCTCAGAAATAACACCCGTGTCGTTGGACAATAACCACGCTGAAGCTTTTGTGCTTAGAGATAGTAAGAGGGGAATAATAGAGGGGCAAACATGTTGCACTGCTGAGAAGGCCTGAGATTAGACCAGGTTTGGTTTGGACATTAGATTCTGTTTCACTTGTGGAATCATCCAGGCTCTGACCAAACCTAAACGTCTAAATACATTAGCAGTTGCTGACCCTTATCCTGGAAATCTAACTTGCTGCGGAGACGGGTTCCAAACACATTCTACAACTCTGATCCACCAGCTTTACTTATTTCGAACTCCATATTGGCTGGATCGAACCCGTTAAAGGATATTTAGCAAAAAATGCTTTTCATTAGAATTTATTCTCCTGGTGTATTTGACCAGTGAAGACATGCTTGGTGTCCAGATTTGGCTTTTGTGTGCTAGGGCCACGAGCCTTGTTTGTTACGGAACAGAGGCTGTCTAAAATGACTAGACACAGTGAAGTTTTGTTAAAACTACACTCTGCAGGATTAAAAAATTAACAGAAACATCACTGAGTAAAAAAAAAAAAAGCTGATATATGGTGTCCGTGGGCTGCTTCGAGTCATCCTCTGAAGCCTGTGTTAGAATTTTCAAATTCAGAGTTGCTGGATTTGAATTCTGTGGGTGTTTCGGGCCACATCATACGTTCTTACTTTACATCAAAGCCACACGCACAGATTCAGCTTGTTGTGTGTCTGACGAAGAGATGTTGACAGTACAGAATTTCAGTGCAGCCTCAGACTCGCTTCTCTGTGAATGTTTTTTTTAACATGCCTCATCTGATTCATATGACCAGTGAAGTGATTCAGAGCACGTTGCATGCAATTCCGCTTTTCCACCTGAGATTTTTACATTGTACCAAACCACATCAATAAGTCTGCGCAACCTTAGCTGGGACATTATTGTGGTTTAAGTGAGTTGAGGGACGTTTTGAGGATGTAGTTGGGGAAAAATAAAAGATTTGGGTGACTATTGACTTCTAGTGTTAGCCTCATATGCCCAGAGCTGAAGTGTATGTGGACACCAAGCATCTCTTAGATAATGAACCACTGTGATAAGCGGACACTTTTGATTTTTGGAGGGCAGCATGTTGGAACTTACTGCAGCGGAGAAGGAAAATCTGCTAGAGGAGGGCTGGTGACTGAAGCATGCTTCAGCTTAATAGCTTTCAATCAGCATTGCCACTATTCGTAAAGTAGTTGTCGTGTTCATCTTTGCTTTCATATGCCTGTTCACTGGACTGATGGGGGCTAATAAACCAACTAGTTCAGCTTTGCTCACCTTCGCTCAAAGAACTGAATAATGATCCCCTTTTTGATACACTGGCCTTGGTGAAGGGCAGGTTCGACTCATATATCAGTTAAGTAGTTCGCTCACATATCTAGTGCAGTCAAGCAATAGGCCTGCATGTTCTGTTCATGTTCTTTCTTTACAACATGTTGTCATTGCACAAGTTACCGTTACATTTTCTTTCTTGTACAATAATCCACCGACCAAGAAACTAGATGTATTTTAGTTGGTTTTGAAAGCATCGTCACTTTATGTTGGCTTGTAAACTGTGTAAAAGTGTCTCTTGTATTGACTTTGACTTTGAAAAGGCTTTTTTCAAGTGTTTGAATGTAAAGTTTGCCTGCATTCGGAGCCAGAAGAGCTCATCATAACAGCATCTTGTTTTTTTTCCCTTGGTGAAGTTTACCGTAAGTGATGTGATTGTATACTGTTCTCTTCTACGTCACTCCAGGGACACATTTTTTCTTGGGAACAAATGTCCCCCCTTCCCCCTTTATTATTATTATTTTTATTTTTTAAGCTTTTTTTCAAATGACAAAATGTCAATGCGCTGTATTTGCAACCTCTTTAGAAAGTGCAAGAAATGTTGCTGATAGTTGGATCTAGTAATCATTTTGCTACTGTTTTTGTACTTAAGTAATTTATTATAATTATTATATAATTATTATTAATAATTGTTCGTGTTCTGTTACCATATTTGTATTACAAGCATAGACACCAACAAAGGCTATGAGGGAATTTTTGCAAAAGAAATATTGTAAGAATTTCTAAACTGTAAAATAAAGGATACAAGGCATTACGAGAAGCCATTTTTGTTTCTGGGTTGATGTCATTATGTTGGGTTTATTTATATATATATATATATATATATATATATATATATATACATATATATATATATATATATATATATATATATATATATATATATATATATATATATATATATATATATTTTTTTTTTTTAAAGGCTCAAACCATAAATGAATTGATATGAATATCTGCCACCTAGTGGTTTTAGATATACATGCTTTTAACATATGTGTAGATAAAGGGTAGACGGTATGATTGTATGTATATTGTATTTGTTTGATCAAGTGCTCATTTCCAGTACCAAGTGGGTATAATCCTGTTGAATCAGATTTTACACAGTTCACTTAATGAAGCACTGAGCAAATGAATTCATAGTTTGGGTGATATATATTTAAAATTGGCAGTACTAGGTTTTTGTCTGTTCTAACTTAATCAAACCTCAAACAAACTAAATATTAGATCTGTTTTCTATTGCAAAAATGTCATATACCATATCTTATTTTTGCCAAGACTTTCTGTAGTCTTGCATGTTTTCCGCCAAAGGTCAGCTGGTGGGTAAAAATGATATGAAATTTGAAAAGCTGAAACTGTTTATATAAATTGTTTATTAGATTTATAAAATTTCAACTGTTTGCTCAATTTTATATACATTTTTTAGCATGAGCTGCTGTAAAAACTGTTAAATGTGAGTCATACTGTGCTGTCACATAGCCAAGGAACTTTATTTGGAAACTACTAACTAATGCTCTTCTCATAATAGCAAAATCTCTGGACATATGTGGGTGATATAAGTCCAGTCCGATTGGAGACCTTGCCTGTGGGTAACAGGTGACCAGACAAACCAGGGTCTTCCCTGAACATAAAAGTGGTTTGAAACACTGTGCACCATACATCTGTCTTGTCTGGTTAAAATGAGACTAAAACCAGGATATCATTTTTCATATCATCAGCATTTAAACATATCGACCATTTGAACATATCGTCCATTTAAACATATCGTCCATTTAAAGATATCGTCCATTTGAACATATCGTCCATTTAAACATATCGTCCATTTAAAGATATCGTCCATTTGAACATATCGTCCATTTAAACATATCGACCATTTGAACATATTGTCCATTTAAACATAACGTCCATTTGAACATAACGACCATTTGAACATATCGTCCATTTGAACATATCGACCATTTGAACATATCGACCATTTAAACATATCGACCATTTAAACATAACAACCATTTGAACATATCGTCCATTTGAACATATCGTCCATTTGAACATATCGTCCATTTGAACATATCGACCATTTAAACATATCGTCCATTTAAACATATCGTCCATTTAAACATATCGACCATTTGAACATATCGTCCATTTGAACATATCGTCCATTTGAACATATCGATTATTTGAACATATCGTCCATTTGAACATATCGACCATTTGAACATATCGACCATTTGAACATATCGACCATTTGAACATATCGTCCATTTGAACATATCGTCCATTTGAACATATCGACCTTTTGAACATATCGTCCATTTGAACATATCGTCCATTTGAACATATCGACCATTTAAACATATCGACCATTTGAACATATCGTCCATTTGAACATATCGACCATTTGAACATATCGACCATTTGAACATATCGTCCATTTGAACATATCGACCATTTGAACATATCGTCCATTTGAACATATCGACCATTTAAACATATCGACCATTTGAACATATCGATTATTTGAACGTATCGTCCATTTGAACATATCGTCCATTTGAACATATCGTCCATTTAAACATATCTACCATTTAAACATATCTACCATTTAAACATATCGACCATTTGAACATATCGTCCATTTGAACATATCGTCCATTTGAACATATCGATTATTTGAACATATCGTCCATTTAAACATATCGACCATTTAAACATATCGACCATTTGAACATATCGTCCATTTGAACATATCGATTATTTGAACATATCGACCATTTGAACATATCGACCATTTGAACATATTGTCCATTTGAACATATCGTCCATTTGAACATATCGTCCATGTGAAGATATCGACCATTTAAACATATTGACCATTTGAACATATCGTCCATTTGAACATATCGTCCATTTAAACATATCGACCATTTAAACATATCGTCCATTTGAACATATCGTCCATTTAAACATATCGACCATTTAAACATATCGTCCATTTGAACATATCGTCCATTTAAACATATCGACCATTTAAACATATCGTCCATTTGAACATATCGTCCATTTAAACATATCGTCCATTTAAACAATTCGTCCATTTGAACATATCGTCCATTTAAACATATCGACCATTTAAACATATTGACCATTTGAACATATTGACTATTTGTTGAGCTTCCGTCTAATGAATTTCCGTCTAATTACATCGATCGTACCATGTTACATCTTACCAAACAGTCTCATAGAGAAATACAGCTCAATAAATGCATCATAACTTCTAACTTAAGATAAAGCCTGCATCGTTACAGCAGAATATACAGTAAACGGAGACGGAGCGAGAGGTAGACTAAAGTTGTACAAAATACAAAATATAGAAAATTCTAAAAATAAATATATACCTCTATTGTTAGGCCATAAATAAAATAAACTATACAAATGAACAATTTGAAACGTGCAGTTGCACAGATACATGCTGCACAGTTACTAAAAGATGTTGCTCAGATATTGTATAAATATTGCACCTCTACAAAAATACAGATGAACTTATACCTTTATTATGCTTTTAATTTACTGGGAGGAGGAGCTGGTCCTGAGCACACTACTGAAATCAAAAAGTGTGAGTCAGGGACCACAAAATTCAGAAGTGTTGAGTCCTACATAGAACACATTTAAAGTGCGCCTTGTGCACTACCACCCGTCCTGCCAGGCTATTAAAGTCTTCACCGTTCCACACACTGGGACAGTCAGATCGTCCTGCGTGGCCTTAATGAATGCACTGATCTGGATGTGGAATCAGTATCCTATAATATAAGCTACATAGGGCCTGTTTTGGAATTTGCAGCTTCTGTCAGGCGGAGCTTGTGTACCAAATCAAATAAAGTACCCAACCTATCCCGATGCAGATGGGGTCCTGCAAACTGTGTAAATCAAGCCAGAGGCACACATTGCTCTGGTGTCTGATGCTGTTACTAATCAGTGCTGCCTCCACTGAGAGAACAGCTTCCCTGTCTGGTTTAACTGGGGTCATGCACCGTTAACAGCTTACTGATGCCTGAGAACATGAAGTTGTGGCTGTTGGGTGTCTTCCTGCATGATGGACAATTTGTCGGATCTCTGTGGATCTTGTAGGTCTCCCAGATCCTTCTTGTTGCTGGTACCATCTGCATGACCAGTATGGCATGTAATACATTGGTAAGACCATCAAGCCTTACCTTGCCACCCCTCTGCAACTCCTCAAATTGCTTTCAAGCGCTTCCATCAGATATATATATATATAGGTAGCGAATACTGAGGCGCAGTGTGCAGAGGTCACCAACTTTCAAGCGCTACAGACCTTCAAACTTCATGTGGCCTTCAGATTAGCTCAAGAACATTGCGTAGAGAGCTGCATGGAATGGGTTTCGAAGGCCAATGCCATGGAATCAACTCTTGCTCAACTTTGTCGGAACAGTTTTGGGACGACCTCTTCCTGTTCCAACATGACTGCACACCAGTGCACCATGCAAGCTCTGTAAAGACATAGATGAGCGAGTTTGGTGTGGAAGAACTTGAATGGCCTGCCTCAACTCGATAGAACACATTTGCGATGAATTTAATCAGTGTCTGACCTCACAAATGCCCTTCTGGAAGAATGGTCAGGAATTCCCATAAACACATTCCTGAACCTTCCCAGAAGAGCTGAAGCTGTTATACCTGCAAAGGGCCGGCTGGCATCGTATTAAACCAGATAGAGGTACCAAGATACCGGGAACTGGACGTCATTCAAGTTAATAAGCGTGTGAAAGCGTGTGCCATCTCATTCGGGAGCTCGTTGATCACCCCGACTGAGGATGCAAGAAGTCTTGGAGTGATTCTGGATGGCCAGTTATCGTTCTCAGCTCATATAGCGAACCTGACTCGGTCATGCAGATTCCTCCTCTACAACATCCGGATTCGACCCTTCCTCTCTCAGGAAGCCACCCAGCTGCTGGTCTAGTCTCTGGTCATTTCAAGGCTAGACTACTGCAACTCGCTCCTGGCTGGTCTTCCTCTGCGGGCCATCCGGCCCTTGCAACTTGTTCAGAACGCTGCAGCCCGTCTCATTTTCAACCTTCCGAAGTTCACCCACGTCACTCCACTGCTGCGCTCCCTTCATTGGCTTCCTGTTGTTGCCCGCATCAGGTTTAAAACTCTGATGCCTACAAAGCCAAGAATGGACCAGCGCCTCCCTACCTTATGGCAATGGTGAAGAGTCGAGCTGTACCTCGAGCCCTTCGTGCTTCAAGTACAGCTCGTCTCGAACCACCATCCCTGAGGACTCATGGAAGACAAGCGTCCAGACTCTTCTCTGTCCTGGCTCCCAGATGGTGGAATGAACTCCCACTGGGCGTCAGAACAGCGGAGTCTCTCGCCGTCTCCAAACGCAGACTGAAGACCCATCTCTTCGTAATGCACTTCAGTGAGTGAGCTCTAGTAGACGTTGTCAATGTGTATTGTGTTGCACTTATAATGACCTTTCTCTAGGTATCAGCACTGACCCCCTGTTTGGGCAGTGTCTGAGCTCATGGTGAGTTTTAGGCTCTAAACTTCCTACTAGCTGGAATATTATCCAACAGAACACTAAGCACTGTTGTAAGTCGCTCTGGATAAGAGCGTCTGCTAAATGCCTTAAATGTAAATGTAAATAATAGCAGACGAGCGGATACTTTTGGCAATATAGTGTATATTAGTATATAATTTATATAACTAGTTTCATAATGTACAGTTCACTCGTCATATGGGCCGTATATGTTGCTTTGCTTTGTGTGTTAATAACTGAATATGCTTCTCAGCCAGTGGATGGCAGTGTTGGACAAGGATTGTAATCTTGAAGTCTCCTCATTGACCCGACAGGAGGTGCTTTTTAAGCATCAAGTATTTTAAGGATTTGTTATTTAGCGTTAGACCAACTTCACAGACTCGTGGTCAAAACTCAAACAGCCTGTCCACTCCTGCCCGCTGAAACAGAAGGAGGATATTTATCATCTTCGGGACGGGGGGTACTGATGCATAATTCAGAGAAGTGCCGAGAGTGCAGACAGACGATGCAAAAGTGCTCTTAATTTATTGGAGGCTCCAATTAAATAGGCAATCTCTCCAGGGCCTCTACAATCCAGCAGGACTCACAGCAAGGGTGAGGGTCAGGAACACTTTCTCAGTCTGCCCATAGATGTATGTATTTGTCTAAGGACTCTAGGGTCTGGGATATGTCGTAAAAGAACTAGAGCAATATTTTCTTATTACAAAATCGAGATGATCAGTTATATACCCATCACCGACCCCACCCTACCCCCGCTATAGGTACGCACATACTATCTGCCATAGACTTTTAAAATTCAAATTAAACTTTACTATGTCTTTCACACATGTAACATGAATCATGTGGATTTCTTTTTGACAACAGTGCATGTCAGGCTCTGGAATATACTCAACAGTCAGCTGGCATAGTTAATGGGCTTAACATTAGAGAAATGGACAGACGTTAAGGCCTGAGCAACTTTCACAAGGACCAAATCATCATGGCCAGACAGCAGGGTAAGAGCATCTCGGATGCAGCAAGTCAGGTCCAAGAAGGGACAAAGCTGGATCTGCCCAAGACACAACGATGCATGGGGTCCACAATGGCTGTCCTGTCCAGTCTGAACAGACAGAGGGGGCTATAGTGGCATAGAAATATTCAGGTGAGGCCAATCATTCCCTGAGTAGAGAGTGTGTTTCGTACACAGAGGAATTGGTCTTTCGCATTCAACTCATCTATGCAGTGAAACACCCACATACACACACTAGTGAACACACACCAGGGGGCATCCCGATCCCACCCGGGGAGCCTTTGGGGGTTAGGTGCCTTGTTTAAGGATACCTCACTTGTTACTGGTGCTCGAGGGAATCGAACTGGCGACCCTCTGGTCACAAGGTTGGTTCCCTAACCTCCAGTCCATGACTGCCCCAAGTGGACGTTTTGTGATACAGCGTCTCGTGTTTCTGCCTCATATGCACCATTGAAAGTGTTTGGAATGGACATGTGAGCATCAGACCTGGACTGTTGGTCAGGGGTAGAATGTTGCTTGGTCAGATAACCATGTTTCATCAACTGTCGCCATCTATCTGGGGAAGTTATGTCAGCAGGATGCCCTGTGGAAAGAAGACAAGCTGGTGGAAGCGGTATGATGCTCTGGGCCATGTCCTTCTGGGAAACTCTGAATCTGGGCATTGATTTCTTTCAGCAGGATGATGTGCCCTGTCACACTATTCACATTGCTCCATAATGGTTTGAGGAGGAGGATGAAGAGTTTAAGGCATGGCCCTGGCCTCCAAGTTCCCCAGATCTCAATCTGATTAAGCATTTGTTGGATGCACTGGAACAAAACCAGACCGATGCACAGCTGCTGTATCGTGAAACGTACAGGATTTAAAGGATCTGCTGCTAATGCCTTGGCCCCCGATACCACAGGGCACCTTCAGCCATACTATCGCTGTCCAAAGGAGAACAAGTATATCCAAAACGGCAACTTTAAAGGAGAGGGCAAAACCTGATTTAATTCTAATGCAAGTCAATGGAACTAGACTTTTTGGGGGCACCTCTGCTAGTCTCCTCTAGTCTAGTCCAAGCTGATGTATAAAGTTTTAACACAATGTAAATGGCAGCTGGATAAAATCAAATCTCAATAAAAATGGAGATACATGTATTTGTATCAATGCACCAATATACCCCTTTATATTATCCACATCTTGGCAGGTCATGGGGTCAACGGTATGTATAGGTCATAATATTTTGGCTCATTACCACATAGTATCCATCTGTTTGTCTTGTTTGTGCATCTATCTGTCACGCAGCTTTTCAAAACGCACACAGAAATGAGTTCGGAGCAGCGCTGCGTGTGTCTGCAGCTGATAAAACATGGCCAGTGGGAGATTACTCTTATAAAGATTCGGTATCAGGGTGAGCTGGATATCTCAGGACGTGCTGGCTAAATTATAAACGCTGTCCTGTTTCACCGGGTCTTTAAGCCAGACCTTCATTCCCTCCAGATAACTGTTATAAAGGTTAAGTAAACACAAAATGTGCTATGCATGCAAAGACCTGGACAGATGTGAGTAGAGGAGGGTAATAGACTTCAAATTCAATACAGGAAAACAAGCAACAGAATCCTCCGCCTTACTCTGAGTGAACTCCAAATGACCGGTCATATACACTTTCTTTGTACCTGCATGTGGCCATTTTATCAGAAATACCTCCCACATAGGTCTACTTTGTAGGCCTACAATTACTGACTGCTGTCCAGCTGTTATCGTGCAATTTATCAGCCTCTCTTCATTCTATTTATCAATGAGAAGGGGCCACCACTGGACCACCGCAGAGCAGATAACATTTGCATTCTCAACGCAGCAGTTATGCCAATATGTTGTTGTATGTTGCACTGGTACAAGTGTAGACAGTCGTGTGTTGCTGTGCTTTTTACGAACCCCAGTGCCACTGCTGGGCTGAAAATTGTCCACCAGTCAAAAATATCCACTTAGCAGTGGTCCTTTGGTCAGAAACTGACCTTTAATGAAGGGAAAAACTTGATTGTAATGGATTGTGCATGGAAAGCAATGAGTAGCAGTGCTGAAAACCTATTTAGGTTTTGAAATGTGAAATGGTCAGTGCTGTGTGACAGATCAAATAGATTGTATATTCACCGGTCACTGTTAGAAACCCCTACCTTATAACAGCACCCTGCTTGTGTACAGGTACGGATCGTATCCCGCCTCTTTATGCACAGGTCATGTTACTCATCCTCTAGTTCTTCATCATTGGTCCCTTTCTGTGGTTACATACAGGGGTTGGACAATGAAATTGAAACACCTGTCATTTTAGTGTGGGAGGTCTCATGGCTAAATTGGACCAGCCTGGTGGCCAATCTTCATTAATTGCACATTGCACCAGTAAGAGCAGAGTGTGAAGGTTCAGTTAGCAGGTAAGAGCACAGTTCTGCTCAACATACTGCAATGCACACAGCATTATGGGTGACATACCAGAGTTCAAAAGAGGACACACTGTTGGTGCACGTCTTGCTGGCGCATCTGTGACCAAGACAGCAAGTCTTTGTGATGTATCAAGAGCCACGGTATCCAGGGTAATGTCAGCATACCACCAAGAAGGACGAACCTCCACCAGCATCACGTAGTGACCTGGCCACTATCCTGCAAGAAGAATGGCTTAAACTCCCTCTGACCACTGTGCAGGACGCAGTATATGTCATTCCCAAGACGAACTGACGCTGTATTGGCCGCAAAAGGAGGCCCTACACCATACTAATAAATGACTGTGGTCTAAAACCAGGTGTTTCAGTTTCATTGTCCAACCCCTGTATATTCGCTTATCTTCCAGGCCTAGAAGGTCTGAGAGATGAATAAGTCTATATATAATATAAATAAAGCTTATCCATTGGACAGTTTGATCCAGTGGTCTTTAAACTGATGGGAAGGGGGGTAGCATAGACCAGTTTGAGGACCTCTGGTTTGGTCATTGTAAATACAAGCTATATGGCCAAGTATGTGGCAAAGTGGCCACAAGTCAATGTATACTATGTCTGCTCGGCTGAAGCAGGAAGTTTTATTACTGGGAGTAAGTAAGCATCTGGGAGCAACAACATCCGAGCCACAGAGACCTGGATTGAGACCACTCATAAAATGTGGCTTAAGGTGAACTGAAAACCAAGGATATTCCAAGAATTGTTGCTCAAAATGGTTCTATGAACTAATAATTCATATTTGTATTAAATATTATGGCTACAGAAAAAGACACACCCCTAGACTAGCTCTAATTCCGAAGAGACATGCTATATTGGTGCTATATGTTTGTAATTGCCATAGTAGCTACATTCTAATCGTTTGTACACGTGTATGCCTGGTAATACGATTAAGGTTTTGTAAACTAATCCCTGCCTTTAATCCCTGGTTTACCATGTGTGAAAATGATCCATCCTCTGTTATATCACTTACTGCAGAACTCATCTGCCATCGAAGCAACATCAGCTTTAGAACTGTGCATTGGTTGCTGTCACGTGGGGTCCAGATGAGGAGGCAGGATGTAAGCGGAAGTATTTAATAAAGAACAAATAAGATAAAACAAACCCAAAGCAAATAAACTAGCAAACTGAGAAACAACTTGGACCAGGGTTACCAAAACAACAGACATGGGGACAAAACACCAAGCAAGACCAAAGGCACCAACAGGGAGTGTAAATGAACAAGAACTAACAGGGAACAAGGGGCGGAGCTACAAACTAAGGACAGGTGAGGGGCTTAATAAGTGGGCGGAGACAGGAGGAGCAAAAAAACCAAACAGAAGCACATGGAACAGGACAACCAAATGCACATGGTAGATGCCAGAGATAACAGAGGCAAGCCGGGGCAAGACAAGACAGGACGTGACAGGAGCTTTATGAAAGGGGTTTCTGCTGCAGACAATCCTAAACCTGCTATCTGCAACAGCAAGCAGCAGAAAAGTGTTCACTCTGGAGCGACAAATCACACACACTCAGAATTCACTCAGAAGTGAGTGTCCAGATGATGTTCACATACTTTGGGCGAATGGAAATTTGATTAAACAAGTCCTTTACTGCTAGGACATCAAAATATCCACCTCCAGTTATCACACCAGAGAATTCCTTCCTCTGATTTCCTGCAGACTTCTAGAACTAAATATTTCCTGACCCAGTTTGTTTGGAGAACAGCTGAATCATACGTCTTATATACAAAGACATCATATATGGAAATATAACATATTCAGACATACGTGTGCTGATGCGCCCTGCAAGTGGAAGTATTACTTTCTATCTCACAATAAAAACTGTCACAAGAAAGCACAAGATTAGAACTTCAAAGAGCTTTGTGGAATAAATGATATGGAACAGGCCTTCTCTTTTGAATTGCTATTCAGGGAAGGGGATCCAAATTGGCTGGTGTGGAGAAAAATGAACTAGGGGGGGTTTTCTTTGAATGGCTTTAAAGCACCAGTTAGGATTCGCTGCAAGTGGCAGGCTAATTTTCCATACTATGCCAATAGAGTACGTCAGAGCAAGCGACGACACCGCAGTGTGCCTATACCTACTTACAGTGCGGCACTATTATCACACCCTCTGTCGGAACCAGGAAGTTCAGAATTTCATTGCTTCAGGTGTGTAAAGTTCAGGACAAAGCTTGGTGCAATGGCAAAATTCACAAGGCAAAGGGCGTGAAAACTTTCCTTCAAGAAATATAGGTAATGTCAAAGGCATGGCCTGCAAGTAGCCCAGATCTCAGTCCAGTTAAAAATCTCTGGGGGAGATTGAAGAAAATGGTCAATGACAAGGCCCCAACCTGCAAAGCTGTTCTGGCAACAGCAATAAAAGACAGTCGGAGACGGACAGATGAAGAACGGTGTTTGTCATTAGTTAAGTCCATGCCTCAGAGAATTCAAGCTGTTATAAAAGCCAGGGTGGTGCAACAAAGTACTGAAGGTGGAGTGTTTCCTCAGGATTCCATAATATCATCGCTGTCCAAAGAAAAACAGGTATCTCCAAAATGCCAACTTCACAGGAGAGGCCAAAAACTGAATTTAATTTGTATGGAAGTCAATGGAACCAGACGTCTTTCCAACCAGTTTTGGGCCATTTCTGTTGGTCCATTATTCAGGAAATCTCCACCCAGTGTAAACAGCAGCTCATGTGATCAAATGATGCATAAAAGTAAAAATCAAGAAAAATGGAGATACATGTTTTTCTTTTGACAGGACTGATATATTCCTCGGAATTTTTGTGATTCCATATTAGGGGTTGTGTTTCTGCAGAGATCAAAACATTAAAATAATATTCTTTCCAATTGAGTCTTGTGAAGTGCAGTAGTGATAGAGGCATGCATCATGTGCTCTTTCTCATGTTTTATTCTCAGGCAAATTTGAATTTCAGTGGAAACCACTGCATGAGGACTGCAAGTTTTGCTAAGTCATGTTTTTATTTCCTTTCCCAAGGCACCACGTGACTTATTAAGGCTTAGGGATTTGAGTGGGTGATTCACAGAGGATAAGGCATTTTCCCAAATGACCCCAGATAGCCCATATCAAAACATCATAACCCAGACATTCTCTAAATTAAGATCAGTGCAAGGATTTAAATGAAACAAAAGTCTAAACAAGCAAACAAAACAAATGAACAGCTCCCAGTGCACCACAGGTGCAATAGCACAAAGCCGGTAACGTGAGTTCCTCCAGCAGATTTCACTTACACAGGGTTCAGATCAATAAGCACCGCACATTTAAGGTGTTTCATGCGTGGTGGAAATTTTCTAAATAAGCAGAAATCAGTAAAATCACAGAGTCACAGTTAATGCTCCAAAGTAATATATTTATTTATGAAGCTTTCGGCCAGAGAGAAGCTGCTGGCAAATACCCAGAGCTCTCCAGAGGTTGATCAAGTTACAAAAGGTTATCTCCCCAATGGGGTGTTGTCACCAACCATTGGTTCACAGAAGACAAAGAAGTTACAACGCATTGGTTACACCTCATTGTGATATGAATAAACAAAAGGCTGTTAACATACATGCATAATTAATGAAGAGGAAGGAACAAGAGTCTTGTTCCAGAAATAGGACATTAGAGCCATAATACATCATACTACTGTTACTCTCTATAGGCAACATCAGAAGAGAAAGAGCCATGACGACTGACATGTTGGAGTGATGCTGCAGTGCCTGTAATTACCTGTAATGACCTTTGGCCTCCAGAAAAACTACAAGCCACTTTGAGACAGAGGTGACACAGGGCTCATGCAGTTTGTGCTAGAGGTTTTTCAGAGGCCTGGAGATTCCAGACCAGTTGGTATGCAACTTCGAGGTCCCTCGAACAGTAACTCACTGTGGCCAGCAGAGAGAAAACAGATAAGGCCTACACTTAGGAACGGAGGAGTAGCTAGTTTGTTCCATTTCGAATAAAAAGGAGTAACTGATGTGGTCCCATTCACATGGGGCAGTAAAAGTCCACCTAAAAGCTATGATTAAGTGCCTATTAGTATGGTAGTCTGGATATAATAAACTAAGAATGAAGCTGGTATATGTGAGAAATAATAATCATTGGACTATATATTGATCTCGAAACCACACATGGCTCAGACATTTAAGGGCGCTTATCAAAACGTGCTGATTGTTTACCTACAGTGAGGAAAATAAGTATTTGAACACCCTGCGACTTTGCAAGTTCTCCCACTTAGAAATCATGGAGGGCTGGCCACTCCAGAACCTTGATATGCTTCTTATGGAGCCACTCCTTGGTTCCTTGGTTAGGACCAAAAAGTTCTATTTTGTACAGAACTTTCTCCCATGACTCCTCTGGATCATCCAAATGGTCATGGGCAAACTTAAGACGGGCCTGGACGTGTGCTGATTTAAGCAGGGGAACCTTCCGTGCCATGCATGACTTTAAACTATGACGTGTATTACCCACAGTAACCTTGGAAACAGTGGTGCCAGCTCTCTTCAGGTCATTGACCAGCTCCTCCCGTGTAGTTCTGGGCTGATTCCTCACCTTTCTTAGAATCATTGATACGCCACCAGGTGAGGTCTTGCGTGGAGCCCCAGTCCGAGGGAGATTGACAGTCATGTTTAGCTTCTTCCATTTTCTAATAACTACTCCAACAGTTGATCTTTTTTCACCAAGCTGCTTGGCAATTGCCCCGTAGCCCTTTCCAGCCTTGTGGAGGTCAACAATTTTGTCTCTGGTGTCTTTGGACAGCTCTTTGGTCTTAGCCATGTTAGTAGTTGGAGTCTTACTGATTGTGTGGGGTGGACAGGTGTCTTCATGCAGCTAACGACCTCAAACAGGTGCTTCTAATTTAGAATAATAAGTGGAGTGGAGGTGGAGTTTTTAGAGGCGGACTACCAGGTCTTTGAAGGCCAGAATTTTTGCTGATTGGCAGGTGTTCAAATACTTATCTGCAGCAGTAACACACAAATAAATTATTACAAAATCATACATAGTGATTTCCGAATTTTTTTTTAGATTATGTCTCTCACAGTGGACAAGAACCTAAGATGAAAATTTCAAACCCCTCTATGATTTCTAAGTGGGCTTGCAACATCGCAGGGTGTTCAAATACTTATTTTCCTCATCTGCTTGACTACATTTTACCCAAGCAGCTCGTTTCCATCAAACCAATCTACTATTGCTTTATATAATGATGTCATTTCCTGCAAAAAGCTGTTGTCGTTCTTGCTCAGCCCAGATAAACCATTTTGGCGTGCTATTTGTGTTGGTTATAAGCAACATCATGTGACAATTTTCCCTAAAATAACAGCTTCGAAATTGTTTTGATGGTACCCTGACTCGTAATAGTTATTGTCTTTATCATTCCGGCGCTGACTACAGGGCTAGGTACCTGGGTTCATGACCTCTAGCACAAACTGCATAAGCCCTGTGTCACCCCTGTCTGTGGTTTGTAGTTTTTCTGGATGCCAAAGGTCATGTAACCTCAGTCCTGTAATTACAGGCACTGCAGTATCACTCCAACATGTCGGTCGCCATGGCTCTTTCTCTTCTGATGTTGCCTATGGAGAGTAACAGCAGAATGATTTATTATGGCTCTAATGTCCTATTTCTGGAACAAGACTCTTAATTAGCTCAGTTTAGCTGAAGAGACTCTAGTGTCTCTCAGTGCACCAGTCTTTCATAGAAAGTCTAGGGTGGCCACCTTTCAGAAATCAAAATAAGGAATGCCCACCACCACTCCTCTGGGCCATGACCACCAGAGAGCTACCATCCCATGTGGAAGACGGGGGTTCAAATCCCAGTCTAAGTTGCAAATGCTGAGCTACACCCATAAGAGTCCTTGGGCAAGACTCCTAACACTGCACTGGCCTACCTGTAAAACGAATAACCTCGTAAGTCGCTCTGGATAAGAGCCTCAGCTAGCAAATTAGTCAGACACTGATGTCTATTACAGTTATCATAAGGATATCTGTGGCACTACCAACATGCTGCCCTCCCCCTCTGTCACACTCACCCCCTCAACAACTTTCAGCTCACAGCCACTGTGATAGCTCACCCCACTGGTTCGAGGTCATTTGGAGTGCAGGGAGCACTCCTGAGGACCTTCTTCGATACAGTGGTGGCATCTGCCATCTTTTACGGAGTGGTCTGCTGGGGCAGCAGCATCTCGATGGCAGACAGGAAGAGACTGAACAAACTGTTAAAGAGGGCCGGCTCTGTCCTGGTAAGCCCCTTAGACCCAGTGCAGGTGGTGGGAGACAGGAGGATATTGTCCAAGCTGGCATCCATGCTGGAGAATGACTCCCACCCCATTTTGGGGACTCTGGCAGCACTGGGCCTCCTTCCCACCAGGCTTACCCCAGCACTGAGGAGCGGTATAGAAGATCGAGGCTTGGGTCAACCTCCAACAGTTAGAGCATTGAGGATGGGTCGTGGCTGGGTCTTCCAACATGACAATGATCCAAAGCACACAGCCAGGATAACCAAGGAGTGGCTCCGTAAGAAGCATATCAAGGTTCTGGAGTGGCCTAGCCAGTCTCCAGACCTAAACCCTATAGAAAATCTATGGAGGGAGCTCAAACTCTGTGATTCTCGGCGACAGCCCAGAAACCTGGCTGATCTGGAGAAGATCTGTGTGGAGGAATAGGCCAAAATCCCTGCTGTGTGCAAACCTGGTGAAAAACTGCAGGACCTCTGTAATTGCAAACAAAGGCTACTGTACCAAATATTAACACTGATTTTACTTATCTGCAGAAGTAACACACAAATAAATTATTAAAAAATCATACATTGTGATTTCCGGATTTTTTTTAGATTATGTCTCTCACAGTGGACATGCACCTAAGATGAACATTTCAGACCCCTCCATGATTTCTAAGTAGGAGAACTTGCAATTCGCAGGGTGTTCAAATACTTATATTCCTCACTGTAAATGTAATAATCAATTATCAGCGTTCATGAGATATTGTATATGATTTCTGTTTCCATAGCGAACGGTTTGAACCAAAAAACATTCTGTGCATTGTTGCTGCTATTACAGTATATAATGTACTTCTAATATATAGTTTTATGCACTTTTAATTTGAGGTAATATGGATTATTATATACTACTTTATGAAATTTTTGTCGCAAATCACTTCCTTTACTTCACAGCAGCTTGTGTTCACTTTAATGGTTGTTGCTGCTGTTATAAATAATATATACTTGTACATAATTCATACATACATTATGTATTATGGTATAATATATACTTATAATGTACCTTTCTGTACAGTTATCATAATATACTCTATGGAATTATTGTATGACGTCACTTTAGGAATCACCGGCAAAATTTCCGGAATCAAACAGCCCTAGTAATACAGAACAGTACAGAACCTCTCCTCCATCCCCCCTTCCACCAGTTTCCATCCACCCTTATGAAACGATAATATATGGCAATGTATTGGAAAATATAGCAATATATTAAATAATATAATGTCATATATGGGAAACAAGTGCATATATTTTGCATATATTTATATAGTGATAAATATGTTACAATATATTGTATAATACATAAGGAATTGATGCTTTTCATATATTGTATGTACGGCAGTATAATATATATTTACTTATATACTGTAATATATTTCAGTTTATATGTAATAGACATCATATGTATTTCTCCATATGTGTTTGCATATATATATATATATATATGTATATGCACTTGTTTCCCACATATGACATTATATTATTTAATACATTGCACTATATTTTCCAATACATGGCCATATATTATCGTTTCATAAGGGCCCCCCCTACCCCCTGACCACAATCACCACCATGCTGGACTTCCCTATTTGCACTCAGAATCAGGCACCCACACTGCTAGGTCTTTCTAGCTATTACGGGCCCCGATTCATGTTTCTCTGAATGAATGAGGACAGGTGGAGGAGCATAGGAGATCTTTTCTGCTCTAACTCTCTCTCTCTCTCTCTCTCTCTCTGTTGCCTGCTCTCCTTTCTTCCAGTATTCATATAATTTGCAGTACATTCTTTTTCACACTGCTTTCTTCTTCCTCTGCTGTATGCCTGTATAGGTAAGGTTGATCTGTTCATTAGAGCGCATTCTCTGCGTCTCCCACTCCCTGTCTGCCTTTTTGTATTCTTCTTTCCCGCTGTCTCCATCTCTTCTCTCTCTGCACTGTCACTACAGCCTAATCTCTCGCTCGTTCTCTCCCCCTCTTTATATATTTGGCTCCTCCAGCATCACCTTAGCAGACGTCTTTGCCACACACCTCAGCTAACAGGTTTGTGCTCGAAGGCGTAGGCGGGCCAATTATCGCTCCCTGACCATCTCCATCTCCATCAATGTGGAAACGTGATGGGGAGGTAAAAATGCTTAGCGTTGATGCGATGCAGGACACAAGCAGCACGCGGGCAGGTTTTCAGACAGTGTGATTGAGCATTGTCTTTTGACCACAGCTCCTCGGACATGTCGTGAGGAGCAGCACGATGATGGGCTAATGTTTTTCAAGCCTGAATGAAAGGAGGCGTTCGACAAAAACTATAAACGCATTCTTTTCATGAGAAAGGATTCTCAATGCACATGAATAGCAGTTGATGAAATGGACCGGGCTGTGTTTCAATACCTTGCTGTGGGCGAGGGAAGACCGCCTCGCAGTTTACAGAGCTCACCTGTGCACACATGCACGCATACCAGCGAACACATATACACCTGCACAGATACATTCTAATGCGTACACCGCCTCCATATTAATATGAGCCATCACGATTACTTGATTCAGTGTTAATTGATAGAAATTGACATTCTTAATGAATTTGCTCAGGCATTGGTTTGCCGTGTGAATGAACAGGATACATAAACATCATATAAAGCCATGCTGAACAGTCTAATGAACATTCTACACAAGCCGGTCAAATCACATTTGTGAGCATCACTGATTCAGATCAGTCACGGCTGAACAGCAGAGCAGACAACTAACAGGCTAACAGGCTACGCTAACAATATTAGCGAGCAGTGGTGCTCAGGCTATAGAGAACATGCCTGGACAGGACTTTATAGACATCCAGTGAAACTAGCACAAAGGAGAGGTACTTCATATTTTACCTGGTAAACTGTTACGCTTTCAGGTTCCACCGTCTCCGCCGCTCCCCAGGACTCAACTTCCCAGAGGGCATCTCCTGATGATGTCACACCTAAGTGTCCCCAGTCACCCAATCATTGCCGCTCTAGTTCCCCCCGTTTGCAATCTTCAGCCGCCTCATCAACTCTGGTTCTGACCTCCTTTGTATTTCGACTACCGATCTCTTCCTTGTCCCTTTTGGCCTTTCGTTCTCTTCTACTCCCTGGCCTTTCAGTCTCCGTCCATCCTCTGACCATTCTCCCTGTCTCTCCCCTGTACTCTTGCTGGCTGTCTACCCTGGTTCATAGCCTGTTTCAGGACTTTGATCTTGCCTACCTCTTTCATGTTTGGTCGTGTTTTGTTGCTGTGTTCATGTAAGCTTCACTCACCTTTATCGACTTTTCTTTTCCTGCGAAGTTTTGCCAAACGTTCGCTTTTTTTTCGCTTTTCTTTTCGTTTGCAATCTTCAGTGATGACCTCCTCATCAACTCACATGGTTCTGACCTCCTTTGTATTTCGGACTACCGAATCTCTTCCTCATGAATCCCATTTGTGCCTTGTCCGCAAACGCCTCTTCTACCAAAATCCCTGGCCTTTTGCAGTCTCAATCTCTCAGAGTCCACAGGAGAGCTGCCTCCATCCATCCGATCCTCTGACTATTCTCAGGAGTCCACAGGCGAGCTTCTCCATTCAGAAGCTGTCACTCCCTCTTTCTGTACTCTTAAACAGTTGAGCTGATGGTTGCCACTCGCTGCCATATCTACCCTGCACATGAATAGCCTGTTTCAGGACTTTAATCTCGCCTTCCTCTTTGTAATGTTTGGTCGTATTTCAGTTCTTTTTGTTCAGACTGTTACCTAATGTAGCACTTGTATACTTTTCTAAATTTTGTTTATTTATATATTCTCTGCATGCTGATTTAAACTTTTTATTCGACTTTTGGGCAAAAGTAGATTTGGGGAAAGTAGTTTCCTTACTGTGCATATGACAGTCAATCTTGAAGCGTGACTGGAAAGTTTGTGAAATGATCAAAAACACTTGCGTTTTTGAAATAGATCAAAAACACTTGCGTTCAGATTTTAGTAATAATTATTTGCCAAGGGTCTGGTGGGAAGCCAGTAAAATAGCCAGCAAGGACATAACTAGTGGTCCCATATTTGGGTATACAAGGAGCTTTTATGACCCGCTACATTGAACAACTGCATAAGCAAATAGTCCAGTAGTTTAGTAATAATTATTAACTTGTGGATTACACCCTCTGAAGCCCGTAAGATTATTAATAGATTCAGAGAAGCTAGAGAAGTCTTCTGCAGAAAACTGAAGGGGGAAAGAACAGTGAATGTTGATGGATGTATCCGCCTTCTAAGCGCCATCTTTTTCAGGGGCGTTCCTGCTTGTTATGAAGCTCCTTAGTAAGAGAATGTAGGTGCTACACTGGTCTGCTGTCACGTCTGCTGGCTCTCTTCTCACACCTGATCTCCCGGACTCCATTTCCCATAACCCATCCCCCGATGATGTCACTTTCACATGTCCACCATCTCCCAATCCTGTTCTGTTTTCTAGATAAGAGTCTCCCGAGTACTGATCACACCTGTTGTTAATCTAGTTAATCTAATCTGCTTGTATACATCCTCCTCTCTCACACTGATCCATTGTGAAGTATTGCCACCCTGTGTGTACCGAGCGTGCCTCTCTATGATTACTCGTTTGCCACACTGGTTTCGATGTTTTATATATAGAATCATGCAGATTCCTCCTCTACAACATCCGGAAGATACGACCCTTCCTTTCTCAGGAAGCCACCCAGCTGCTTGTCCAGTCTCTGGTCATTTCAAGGCTAGACTACTGCAACTCGCTCCTGGCTGGTCTTCCTCTGCGGGCCATCAGGTCCTTGCAACTTGTTCAGAACGCTACAGCCCGTCTCATCTTCCATCTTCCAAAGTTCACCCACGTCACTCCACTGCTGCACTCCCTTCATTGGCTTCCTGCCGTTGCCCGCATCAGATTTAAAACTCTGATGCCTACAAAGCCAAGAATGGACCAGCGCCTCCCTACCTTACGGCAATGGTGAAGAGTCGAGCTGTACCTCGAGCCCTTCGCGCTTCAAGTACAGCTCGACTCGAACCACCATCCCTGAGGACTCATGGAAGACAAGCGTCCAGACTCTTCTCTGTCCTGGCTCCCAGATGGTGGAATGAACTCCCACTGGGCGTCAGAACAGCGGAGTCTCTCGCGGTATTCAAACACAGACTGAAGACCCATCTCTTCGTAATGCACTTAAGTGAGTGAGCTCTAGTAGTGGTGTAAATTGTGTGTATTGCGTTGCACTTTAACAACCTTTTCTCCTCTATAGGAATGAGCGCTGGGCTGGGGTTGCCAGGTATTGCTTTACTTGCTCTATGTCTGTGTATTAATCTCTAGGTACCAGCACTGGCCCCTGTTCGGGCAGTGTCTGAGCTCGTGGTGAGTATCAAGCTCTAAACTTCCTCTACTAGCTGGAATATTATCCAATGGAACACTAAGCACGGTTGTAGGTCGCTCTGGATAAGAGCATCTGCTAAATGCCTTAAATGTGAATGTAAATGTAAATATATACATGTGTGTTTGATTGAACATATAAATAAACACCATACATATAAATACACACATTCATATTCATATAAATTATTTTCCCCCACATTTTATACTTCATTAAATGTATTTCAGTAGATAACGGCACATGATGCTTTCAAGTCCTCTGTGGAAGTTTCTATATATGTGTGTGACTAGTAAATACCGCATTCTGATACTATCTATATCTGTACATCTCGTAAATACAATATGTCTGAGACAACCTGAGGACACAAGCAACTACACACACACGCACACACACACACACAGACACACACCCAGACACATTCCACCCAGACGTCAGCCATACTGCAGCCTCCTGCAGTCCAAGCATTCTGAGAAAGGACATTCACTCAATCACACCTGGATGTGCCAGACGATGGCATGACCCAGATGTGTCAGAGGTTAAATTGGATTTTCCATTCGTCCAACCCCAGAGTATCCCAGATTGTACCTGTCCAACCTTCTCCAGTGAAAAAATGCGCGTCTGAATATTCTATTAGAATAGAATAACCTGATTCATGGTCACCAAGAATCTGCTAGCAGTAGTTCCCAGTAGAAAGCCAAGCCAAAAATGTAAATTAATGCATTTCACCCAGCTAGTTAGAACTTCTCATATCTCTCACATCTGCAAACACATGCACTGTTGGGCTATTGTTTACATGTTTACAGTACCAGTACACATAAGTAGGCAGTACAAATGAATACTATAAATAAATAACTTATATCCTGTGCTTTGCATTTAATTGATAAATTACCCCCCCAAAAAAACAATTACATTTGTACTTTTTCCTCTATGGGTCGTAGGGAGTGCTGAAGCCCATCCATGCAAACTCAATACAGAAAGGACCCCAGCTGACCCAGCTGGGAATCAAACCCAGGCCCTTCTTGCTGAAAGGTTACAGCACTACCCACTGTGCCATATAGCATATGTGCTATAGCACTGTCAGGTTTAAAAATCTGAATTTTTATTGATTTAGTGAGACAGTTTAATTGTTTCTACAGTGTATTGGGTAAGTTATTTCCGTGCATCCCCAGGATTGAGATCCATCACCCTGAATAGCTCATCCAGACTGGGCTTTACAGTCAATTAAGCAGAGTAGCGTAAATTCAAATGAAAGGTACATCTGAGATATGCTATGGCTGCATCTAAAATTGCACACACCTATCTGGTTAGCAGCATTGCCCTCTATTACACAGTATATTCCTGAGCCTCAGTCCTCTTAATCAGAGCAAAGCTGCAGTCGTTTTTTTAATGTCTGATGGAAATATGTTCCACACGTGCGTAAGATAAGGGTCTCCGGAAAGGCTGAATCAGATATACTAGTACACGTCGAGTGAGCACTGATGTGTAACACTTTTCATTTCTCTGGCGGTTAATGCTCCGTAATTACCATGTTTCTAGCGAGTGAAGCATGCAGGATGGGGGTGTTAATCATGCTTCGCTGCCCTCCATGTTCCTGGTAAACACTAACACCCAGTTAGCGGCACGCGTGTGAAAACTTATTATCCACACAGCCCCCCTCACGCTGATTGTGTGGGAGTATGTTGGCCCACTGCACGTTTTAACTCATCCACTAACAATGACCTGGTCTGGTTCATTTAGGCAGGAGGCCTAGGAATATTTAGATGGCCAAAACATGGCTGAGGTAAGATGTGGGTGCTCTGAAAATTTTTTCCAGCCAGATAATACAGTTTTTTTCAGTCGATTTGGTACATTTCTCACATCATGATTTACACTGGCATCACAAGTGCATTACTCAAAACAGTTAGTGCAAACAGCAAAACTCAATGAAATACAGTGGGGTGCGAAAGTTTGGGCAGCGTTGTTAATTTTCCTGATTTACCTTTATAAAGCATTGATTGTTTGGATTAAAAAATTCCGTTAAATATATCATATAGGGGACAAACACAGTGATATTTGAGAAGTGAAATGAAGTTTATATGATTTACAGAAAGTGTGCAATAATTGTCTAAACAAAATTAGGCAGGTGCATAAATTTGGGCACCAAAAAAAAAAAAACCTTTAGTAGATCCTTCTTTCGCAGAAATACCAGCCTCTAAACGCTTCCTACAGCTTCTAATGAGAGTCTGGATTGTGGCTGAAGATATTTTAGACCATTCTTCTTTACAAAACATCTCTAGTTCATTCAGGTTTGATGGTTTCCGAGCATGGACAGCTCTCTTTAAGTGACACCACAGATTTTCAATAATATTCAGGTCTGGGGACTGAGATGGCCATTCCAGAACGTTGTACTTGTTCCTCTGCATGAATGCATTAGTAGATTTTGAGCAGTGTTTAGGGTCGTTGTCTTGTTGGAAGATCCAGCCCCGGCGCAGCTTCAGCTTTGACACTGATTCCTGGACATTGGTCTCCAGAATCTGCTGATATTGATTGGAATTCATGTGTCCCTCAACTTTAACAAGATTCCCAGTCCCTGTACTGGCCACACAGCCCCACAGCATGATGGAACCACCACCAAATTTTACTGTAGGTAGCAGGTGTTTTTCTTGGAGTGCTGTGTTCTTTTTCCTCCGTGCGTAACGGCCCTTGTTATGCCCAAATAACTCTATTTTAGTTTCATCAGTCCACAGCACCTTATTCCAAAATAAAGCTGGCTTGCCCAAATGTGCTTTAGCATACCTCAAGCGGCTCTGTTTGTGATGTGGGCGGAGAAAAGGCTTCCTCTGCATCACTCTCCCATACAGCATCTCCTTGTGTAAAGTGCGCCGAATAGTTGAACGATGCACAGTGACTCCATCAGCAGCAAGATCATGTTGTAGGTCTTTGGTGCTGGTCTGTGGGTTGACTCTGACTGTTCTCAACATCCCTCGCTTCTGTTTATTCGAGATTGTTCTTGGTCTGCCACTTCGAGCCTTGGCTTGAACTGTGCCTGTGGTCTTCCATTTTCTCACAATGTTTCTCACAGTGGAGACTGAAAGCTGAAATCTCTGAGATAGCTTTTTGTATCCTTCCCCTGAACCATGACGGTGAACAATCTTTGTTTTCAGGTCATTTGAAAGTTGTTTTGAGACTCCCATGCTGCGACTCTTCAGAAAAGATGCAAAGAGGAGAAAAACTTACAATTGCCCCCCTTAAATACCCTTTCTCATAATTGGAGTCACCTGTGTATGGAGGTCAAGGGTCACTATACTTACCAAACCAAATTTGAGTTCCAATAATTAGTTCAAAGGTTTTGAAATCAATAAAATGACAACAGTGCCCAAATTTATGCACCTGCCTACTTTTGTTTAACCAATTATTGCACACTTTCTGTAAATCATATAAACTTCATTTCACTTCTCAAATATCACTGTGTTTGTCCCCTATATGATATATTAATTATATATTAATTTTTTTCAGGATTCGAACCCCAGTCTCCCACATGGTGGTGGATTCCCGGTAAGCAACAGCGTTATCTTCTGAGCTACACCAACCACACTAGCTTGTAAGCTAGTCGTGCAGCCCAATATGTTATAAAATAGAAAAATGCAAAACATAAGATTGAATAACATTTCAAAATTGATGTCAGTGTCCTCTCAGCCTTCCATCATGCAGCCTTACCGTTCTTCTTGGCTGTTCACCCTGTACATGGCCTTGTCTTTCCTTTGTGAGACTTTGTGACACTACAATATTCTGTGTCTATATGTGTTTGTCTATTGAAGGTTCAGATGCACCTCTGACCTATGGTTGAGAGCTGTTTAACCATTGGTTGTTCTAAACCTTCACAAATTCCCCTTTGTTAACTTAAAGCCAGGATTCACCTGATAACAATTCAGGAAAATCAATTACCAAAGGATAAATTACCAAAATGTACCAAAAAGGTTTCACAGAAATGTACAAATTATGCCACAAGTGATTATGACACACATGTTCAGCACTTTTGCATGTAATGACCTAGGCAATGGCCTAAAGCCTAAATGTTTTGGAGGGTAAGACAATTCAATAGACAGTCAGTAGAGACAGTAGAGACTGTTAGTTCTGTCATTCCCTTCATCCGGGTTCAACCTGAGGAGGTTGGGTTCCGCCCTTGAGCCTGGTTCCTCTCAAGGTTTCTTCCTTACTCAAGGGAGTTTTTCCTCACCACTGTTGCCTCTGGCTTGCTCAAGGGGGGCTTGGACCCGGTGCCCCCCGCATCCTTATGTCTGTACATAAACTCAGTGTTTTCTTTTCATAACAAACTGATTTTCTGTGAAGCTGCTTTGAGACAACGTTGGTTGTAAAAAGCGCTATACAAGTGAATATTGATTGATTGATTGGTTGATATGGGTATAATAAATTGAGCTACATATAGAGAAGTAGTGTCTCTTAGTATGGTGTTGGGCCGCCATGCTTGCTAACACACTAAGCCAGAGGGCTGGTCATGGAGTTGTAGAGGTTCCTAATGGTGTCCTGAGATAATCCATGCCATGCAGCTTGAATATTCTCACAGTTCCTGCAGTGTTTGTGGTAAGGGTGGTGTGTTGATAGCATTTCCAATAGCCTCCCACACAGTTTCAATAGGTTCACCAAAGGAGTCGACCACGGTGCCTCCACACATGGATTCGTTGGTTGTCTCCACCAATACAAAAGTGGGACTCGTCACTGGAGATGACCAGCTGCCATTCTAAATCACTTCAGGACAGTTTAGCATGACACCATTGCAGTCTGTGGTAAGGTTAAAGTGGCTAAGGGCAGTCGCCTTAATGGTCTGCATGAATGGAGTTTTGAATCATGCAGTCGTCTGCCAACGGTGCCTTCACTAACAAGACGACTCTTTAAGGGCATCACTGCTCGCTGAATGTCCGCAGTTGTGGCTGTTGGGTCATTCTGTGCATGGTTCATTCTCACTCAGTGGTTCATGTAGATCGTCCAGATCCTTCATCTCACTCGTGTGTGCCTTCTTCTGTCCACTGCTGCCAACAGCATGCTATGGTAATATCCGCACGACCAGAACGGTGTGCAGTATGTTGATACCAACCTGCTTCCTGGTACCCTACATACATTGTCTCATAGCAACCTTACCAAGTTTCATTCCATGCTCAGGGACACAGACACAAGCCCAAGTCAACCAAGTGCTTTATATACACTATTATTTAACCACCCACTTTCTCTCTGTCTCACTCTCTTGTGTGTGACCACCTGGCACACATCCTCCTCTCTCAAAGCTGAAGACAGAGAGCCAGTTAATGAAGTGTGTCTGCTCCTTCTCACCAGCTCACCTGTAAATGATGAGAGAGGAAGCATGTGTTGTGCTTGTGGAATAGGCGGTCCACTCTGCCACATCCTCTGGGACGCCAGATAGTGCTCTCAGAGCTGGCGGAGTTTCCTTGCCATCCTCCAGGACACCAATTGGCGCTGTCAACTCAGGCAACTGCTCCAGGGCACCCTCCAAGGCACCTGGTGGTGCCATTGACACTTGCGGATATTCCCTGATCTCCTCCAGGGCTAGGACGACAGTGGGCAGGCTGATGCCCCTGGATGTTGAACTCCACAGGCTTGAGCATGTCTTGTGTGGCGTGTGGGAGCTCAACCACTTTAGATTACACTCTCTGTGTCATCCTCCAGGTTCTTTGTGAAGACACAGCAACAGCAATATGGCGGCTTTATGGGCTCCAAGGGGTCACGGAGGATGTCAACTCTGGCTTCTGCTTTTCTTTGCTTTTGGCATTGCTGTCTTTATTTCAATGAAAACAAAACAAAACTAATGGCACCCATGCAGCTTTTGCGCCATGCCTCAATGCTTCACTCAGTTCCCAGCCAGAGGCACAACTCCGAAAATGGGATTCGGCCAGGGAAGGAGCAGAGCAAACTGACTGGGAAGACCTTAATGAGACTCAGAGACAGACAAACAAACATCTAATGCAAGTGAAACAAAGTGCTTTATTTACACATTACCAATATAGATAGATAGATAGATAGATAGATGAACATGTCGACACACAACATTAAAAACCTTTATGGAAGTATAATGGCATCCTATAAAATATTTTCAAACAATGCAACCACTGAAGGTGGCATAAACTGGGGGTTCTGTAGATAGATTAAGGCCAACAGAGATAACCTAGTCCAGTTCAGTGGTTGAGTAATGTCATGAACTAATGTCTTTTTGGCAAATTTGAGCAAAGCCCCTTACTAAACTATTAAAACTCATTTTAACTACCAACAGTACAACCAAAGTTACCTCTACATACCTCTACCTTTAAATAATAATAAAATAAATGACAGCAATGCAAGTAATTTGTGCCTTTCCCGACCACTGGATACTTGCCTGCAGATACATATGCATAAAATATGCATCTTCATAGAGTGATGCCTTCTGGAGGTTATCTACATCCTAACAGCATATTTGTAATGCACTAATTGACGACTGTGATGTTTTTGATGCATACATGTAAACTCTTCAACACTGTGCACCAATCCTTCTCCATCATTAACAGCAGATACCTCTTATAGCTTTTACTAGCAGTGGTCTGAAAGGTTTTGAAAATACACTGCTCAAAAAAATAAAGGGAACACTTTTAAATCAGAGTATAGTATCAACTCAGTTCAACTTCAGGGATATTGATCTGGTCAGTTAAATAGTAGGGAGGGTCGTTAATCAGTTTCAGCCGTTTTGGTTGTAATGAAATTAACAACAGGTGCAGTAGAGGAGCAACAATGAGACACCCCCCAAAACAGGAATGGTTTAAAAGGACGAGGTCATTGACATTTTGTCCCCCCTCATCTTTTCCCACTGATTTTTCACTAGTTCTGCAGTTGACTTGGGTCAGCGTCACTACTAGTACCATGGTGGGGTACCTGGACCCTACAGAGGCTGCACAGGTAATCCAACTACTGAAGGATGGCACATCAATATGTACCATTGCCACAAGGTTTGCTGTGTCTCCCAGCACAGTCTTAAGAGTACGGTGGAGATTCCAGGAGACAGGCAGTTACTCTAGGAGAGCTGGACAAGGCTGTAGAAGGTCCTTAACCCCTCAGCAGGACCGGTATCCGCTCCTTTGTGCTAGGAGGAACAAGATGAGCACTGCCAGAGCCCTACTGCTGTGAATGTGTCTGACTAAACAATGAGAAACAGGCCTCATGAGGGCGGCCTGAGGGCCCTACGTCCTGTAGTGGGCCCTGTGCTCACTGGCCAGCACCGTAGAGCTCGATTGGCATTTGCCACAGAACACCAGAATTGGCATATCTGCCACATTAGGTTTTGGTCCATCCGACGCCACCAGGTTGCACTTCAGACTGTCCAGGAGCTCAGTGATGCCCTGGTCCAGATCTGGGAGGAGATCCCCATGACACCATTCGTCGTCTCATTAGGAGCATGTGGAGGCCATACAAACTACTGAGCACCATTTTGAGTTGCTGCAATGGAGTTTGGGTTAAATGGACGAGCCTGCTGCATCATCTTTTCTCTTTGATCTTCAGGGTGTCTTTGAATTCAAACCTCTGTAAGGTGATCCTTTTTTTATTTCTATCAAACGATATGGCATCCTTTCATTCATAACACATTACCCAGTCTATATGAGGAAAGATATTCTGCATTATTTTTTTTCCCATTGAGATCTGATGTGTTTTCAAAGTGTTCCCTTTATTTTTTTGAGCAGTGTAATTTGTAGAGTTGAGAAACACTCTTGAGTCTGTAGGGGGCGCTGTTCCCCATGGGACACCGTTTGCCTTCATGGCAGATGTTAGCCGCTAATGTTAAAGAAAGATGATCCGGGCATTCAGCCTGTAAATAATTAGTGTCTTGAACATCTGTAATTATACAGGTTTGTAAAAAGATTACCTCCACTATTCCTCCAGTCTGGGATTGAGGAAGGTGTATTGCCAGTAAGAAAAGGTTGCAAACTGACATGAAATGACAGGTATTTGACTTTTTTCAATGGTGCGTTCCTGCAGTCTCTGAGGCAGTGAATGATTGTCCTCAATTGGTCTCCAAGAGACAAAAAAAATATAGCTGAACCATGTAATGTAGGGTAGTCCATCTTCAAATTTGACAGGGCCGTTTCTCCCTTCGTCTTGTCTCGCAGGAGAGTTGTGAGATTAAAAGCCTGGCCTCTTTCCCCTCCATATGAATTTGGAGATTAGGGAGTGAAGCTTTCCAAGTAGCCCCTCAGGGTAAGGGTGGGTTATTTTGTAGAAGGAAGAGGGATTATGGAAGAGTAAAAAAATGTTTTAGTGAATATATGAGCTTGTAATGAATTTGGGAGGTTCCAACGTCTTTCTAAATATGGCTGCATATACCTTGAAAGTTTTGTGTTGAAGTAGAAGGTGTAGAAGACTCTCAACACTAAGACATCCTAAAGTTATATATTAGTATATGAGAGGGTAGGGTAGTTTTAAATGACTTAGTCGAGTTAATGTTATATCCAGATAGCAGATTGTAAATATGGTGATGAATTAACTACATATCTGGAAAAGGTTATAAAGCCATTTCTAAAGTTTTGGTACTCCAGCAAACCACAGTGAAAGCCATTATCCACAAATGATAAAAACATAGAAGAGTGGTGAATCTTCCCAGGAGTGGCCGACCGACCAAAATTACTCCAAGAGTGCAGCGACGACTCACCCAATAGGTCACAAAAGACCCAACAACAACATCCAAGGAACTGCAGGCCTCATTTGCCTCAGTTAAGGTCAGCATTCATAACTGAACCATAAGAAAGAGACTGGGCAAAAATGGTCTGCATGGCAGAGTGCCAAGACAAAAACCACTGCTGAGCAAAAAGAACATTAAGGCTCGTTTCAATTTTGCCAGAAAACATCTTGATGACCCCAAGACTTTTGGGAAAATACTCTGTGGACTGAGGAGACAAAAGCTGAACTTTTTGGAAGGTGTTTGTCCAATTACACCTGGCATAAAAGTAACACCACATTTCAGAAAAAGAACAACATATCTACAGTAAAATATGGTGGTGGTAGTGTGATGCTCTGGGGCTGTTTTGCTGCTTTAGGACCTGGAAGACTTGCTGTGATAAATGGAACCAAAAGATCCTGAAGGAGAATGTCCAGCCATCTGTTCGTGACCTCAAGCTGAAACAAACTTGGGTTCTGCAGCAGGACAATGATCCAAAACACACCAGCAAGTCCACCTCTGAATGGCTAAAGAAAAACAAAGTGAAGACTTTGGAGTGGCCTGACCTTAATCCTTTGGAGATGCTCTGGCAGGACCTTAAAAAGGTGGTTCATGCTCAAAAACCCTCCAGTGTGGCTGAATTCCAACAATTCTGCAAAGATGAGTGGGCCAATATTCCTCCACAGCACTGTGAAAGACTCATTGCAAGTTACCGCAAACGCTAGATTGCAGTTGTTGCTGCTAAGGGTGGCCCAACCAGTTATTAGCTTTAGGGGGCAAACACTTTTTAACATTAATAAAAATGCATTTTATGTTTACTTGTGTTGTCTTTGACTAATATTTAAATTTGTTTGATGATGTGAAACATTTAGGAGACAAACATGCAAATAAGAAATCATGAAGGGGCCAAGCACTTTTTCACACCACTGTAGGTAAAGCTAGTATATAATATCAGTTAATCAACATTTACTTGTATAGCTCTTTTTACAACTAATGTTGTCTCATAGCAACCTTACAGAAAAGTATTTAAGCTATTCTAAAAAAGCCTCTGATGTCTCGCTGAGTAAAAAGTACATTGTTTAGTCACTGGTTTAATAGTGCAGTATAAGTGTGTTAAACTAAGCACCATGAGAAGGTTCTGGAAGCCTTTAGATTCCCGCAGCTGTGAGTCTAATAAGTGTGGAAGTTTGCTAGTCCTGCTAAATAGCCAGAACTGTCACCATCAGAAGGAGAATGTCCGGCCATCTGTTCATGACCTCAAGCTGAAACAAACTTGGGTTCTGCAGCAGGACAATGATCCAAAACACACCAGCAAGTCCACCTCTGAATTGCATTGAATTGAATTGAATTTAAATAAACTTTCTGCCAACTTTATTGGCATTATCACGCTACTTCTTCAGTGCAGTGATACGCAATAGTGCAAAGACAAAATACACAAGACAATGTGTATGTAGTAAATACCAAAATGTGCATGAGCAGTAACTGCAGATCAGTCTGATGTCTTGTCTTTGTCTCTGTTTCTCCTCTGTCACTTCCATGTGCCTTGTGTTGTCCTGTGCCATGTGCTTCTGTTTGTTTTGGTTTATAGCTCCTCCTGTTCCCGCCCTCTGGTCATGCCCTCACCTGTTTGTAGCTCCGCCCCTTCCCAGGTGTTCCTGGTTAGCCCTCATGTATTTAAACTCCCAGTTTTCGCCTTTGTGCTTGCTAGGTGTTTTGTCTTGCTGTTGGTTGGTCGGTTATGCCGGTCCTTGTTCTTAGTGGTGTGCTGTTTAGTTGGGTTTTGCTGTTACTGTAAGTGTTAGGTATTGCTTGTTCTCATGTTTGTTTATTCGTTCTTTCTGTTGGTGAACAGCAGATGTACATGCAAAACAGTACAGTGCAGGCAGTGTGCACAGCGGCTTACTGTTCAGGACAAACCAAGCTCCAGTCTTTCTTCAGATCTGAAGACTCCATGTGTTTCTGTCTGAGAAGACTATTGAAAAGCCATCGGTGTGAAAGCTGTCAAGAAGCTACTACTGACAAAAGGAAGCAGATCAGTTAAAGAAGCTGTTGATGTTCTCAGAACTACTACCTGGATTGGAAGAAGCAGAAAATACCAAACTAAAAATCTAAGATGGAACTTTTGGAGGAAGAAAAAAAAGAATTCTGCATATTTGATTTTGCATCTTCAACCCAAGAAAATACGGAGATAAATAGCCCCAGCTTCTTTTCACAAGCTAATCACCTTTAATACGGACGGAGATTTATGGAGGTTCTGCACCAAACTTCTACAGAGAAGGAACATGAGCTAAAAAAAAAAAAAAACGGACTGAAATGTACCTAATAGTATATCATACCTCCTGGAGCAGGAATAACAGCTGCAAATTTCTACCTCAGGCAGGAGGTAGAACACCTGGAGGGCTGGTGCAGAAAGAACAACCTCTGCATCAACGTAAAGAAGACGAAAGAGAGGATTGTGGACTTCAGAAGGGGCAGACATGCCCACCTCCCCCTGCATGTCGGAGGGTCTGCGGTGGAAGTGGTCTCCAGCTACGGGTACTTGGATGTTCACCTGAGCAACAACCTCACCTGGAGCAACGATACTTCCAGCCTGGTCAGGAAGGCACATCAACGGCTCTACTTCCTCAGGCGGTTGAGGAGAGCTGGGCTCGGGAGCCCGGTCCTCACCTCCTTCTACAGATGTGTGGTGGAGAGCGTCCAATGCTCCGGCATCAACGTGTGGCACGGAAGCTGCTCTGCTGCAGACAGGAAAGCTCTGCAGAGGGTGGTGAAGGCTGCACAGAGGTCTGTCGGAGTCAGCCTCCCCACCACCACGGACATCTACACCTCCAGATGCAGGAAGAGGGCCACCTGCATCATGAAGGACCCCACTCATCCAGCATACTCACTGTTTGTCCCGCTCCCCTCAGGCAGGAGGCTGCGGAGCATCAAGTGTAAAACGAACAGACTGAGGAACAGCTTCATTCCGGAAGCTGTAAGACTTCTAAACGCCACTTAGTGGAACCACTGCACCGACACTTTGACGACACTAGTCACTTTAAATACACTCTGCTGCTACTTTTTCCATTTCCTGCTGCTCTTTCTCTCCGTTTTATTTTTCATAAAATATTTATGTATATTTTATTTATTTAAGTACTGCTGTCTGGGTAAAACTGGGTCCTTGGGTACCACAATTTCGTTCCACCCCATGTACCACATGTGATGTGAATGACAAAGTTTCTTGAATCCTTGAATTTAATTTGGCACGGACCGGACAAGTTACTGGATGTAGACCACATCCATGTTAAGCTCTCTAGAGTAGTTCATGAAGGGTTTGCCTACCAGCTGAATCCGGTATGTTGGGGCAAGGAATAATTGATATTATGTAGGGCCGGAAGTAGGATTGGGAAACTCCACTGGTGTGGATGTTTCAGTCATGGTGAAAGGCAGCCCCCAGGCCAACAGGGCAGCCTGTTCTCCAGTACCATAGCCATATAGGGAGGACTTACCCCCTGCGAGCAGTGTGAGAGCGTTTCATTTCCTGTCATTCCTGATTGCTCACAGGAAGCACTTTATCTGAGATAAAACACCACCTGTCTGCCTTGAGAAAGGGAAAGGCAGGCCTGTCAGAGCAGGAGAGGAGATCCATGATAACTTCAAGGAGTTGTGAATGCCTTTGACCACAGTTATTTCTGAAGCAGTGATGGAGTTATTGGTTAGATGGATTATTTCTAAAAGCTGCCTCCTTGCTCGGGTTGGACACAACTATTGAGTTTTGCTAAATGACTGGTCGTTCAGAGTGAGATGGTCAACTAATCCACATTACCATGCTTATAAAACAAGAGTGTTGCAGACAGAAAGGTGATGGATATGTGGTTTTGCTAATAGGGGCATTCCCAGTTGGTTCTCCACATCAGTTTTTGTTGCCCACATTAAGCGGTCATTAATTTGATGATTTGAAGACTTTGCACCTCCGTCCAATCAATCAATCAATCAATCAAAGTTTATTTGTATAGCGCTTTATACAAACACAAAGTTAATGTACAGATATCTGAGAGTGGGGGGTGGGGGGAAACCGAGTCCAAGCCCCCCTTGAGCAAGCCAGAGGCAACAGTGGCGAGGAAAAACTCCCTTGAGTAAGGAAGAAACCTCGAGAGGAACCAGGCTTGACCTCCTCAGGTTGAACCCGGATGAGACGAGAAAGATAGAAATAACAGGAGAAGTACATCTATTAGATCCAGTCTGATTAGATCCAGTCTGATTAGTCCAGGATGGAGTAACTGCAAGATGGAGCCGACCCATAGATAGAGTTCATGATCAGAGCCAGACGCTGGTCAGTGTAAAGGTTGTGGTCATGCCGGTTGATAAAACAGGGCAGGAGACCCACGGTGGCGCTGATGCTCAGGTGCCTCAAGCTGTTCTGGGGGTTCTGATGTGATCACTCCGGAGAAATTCTAGTGCTTAACTAAGAAGAAGAGAGAAAGAAGGAAAGAGAGAAAAGAAAGTGAGAGAGACAGAGACTGATTAGGAGGATTAAGAGGTAGATACTGTAACTTGTATGAATTGAGGGCGTGTAGTCCTGAGTCCTGGAGAGAATGCGCTGGTAGCCCCTCAGTGTTGTCCATCAGCAATGATCCGCTCATAGAGAAGACAGATGAGATGGAAAGAGAGAGAGGCAGACAGATGAGAGGGAGAGAAGTTTGGGTGTTTGGTCCATTTATGGAGAAATGTAAATTAGAGCGGTAAGCAGATGGTATCAGCTAAATGCTCATGCAAACAAATGAGTTTTGAGTCTAGATTTGAATGTAGAGAGTGTGTCTGATTCCCGAACGGATAAAGGGAGAAGATTCCAGAGTTTCGGGGCTACACAAGAAAAGGATCGACCACCTACTGTGGTTCTTCAATGCCCCTCTTCTATCGTTGTTTTTGAAGCCTACCTGGCCTGGTCTTCAAGCCTGTATTACTGTGCAGTCTAAACTACAATAACACATGTAATATTTCCACGTTGATAAACTGCTCGGGGTTTGCGCCAAATATAATGCAATATTCCATTAATGTTTTGAGCTGGAACTTTTCTTTTGGTTCCCAGAATGTTCTTTCTGAAGAAGGAGAACATCTTTAAATGCATTCTGTCATCTAAGCTCTCTGATGGCTCATGCACTGCCCCATGGGGACATCGCTATTAAAAGGAGGGGACCCAATACTAACTCCTGGGGGACACCATAAGAAACAGTGGTAGATTTGAATGAGCTGCACATCAGTGGCTCTAAGAACTCCCGAACGCTGGTCTGATTCCAACAGTGCTAGCAAGTAACATCCATAAAACATTTTCCGAGTATTGTGCTGAGAATGAATTCTTATTTTGTCATCATGTAACATAACCTGTGGCTCCGACATCATCCCCAAAACATCCTCTGAATGTTGGTCAGGACATTATGTCCTAGTTAACATCATCTAATGTCTAATAACTTTAAAATGTCCTTTAAACATTTGACTAAATCATCTTTAAAACTTTATTACAACTTGTAGGTAACATTAGCCAAAGTTCTGGGTATGTTCCCTGCTAGCTGGGTGTACTTAGCAAATTTCCGTTCCTCTCCAGCCCATTTACTACACTGCTATATTTTGTGCGCTGTTGCTCACAGCACTCACTAATTTGTGTAGTATTCGATTTATTGATTAATCTTGCCTACCATAAGTATCTATGTTTGCTGCTGAGCATCAAACTGTAAAGCCTGGGACTTGACTTGTGGACTGTGATATATTCAGACACACATCTCGAATATATATAAGTCCAGGGCTTTTATTGATCACCCAACATAACAGGATGGGGAAGGAGGAAACCGAACTTCTTTTAGCTAGCTGAAAACGACAACTCACGAGGCGACTTCTTCTTCCTGTCTTGACAATTCAATCACATAAGTAACAGTGCCCCCTAGTGGCTGAACTCTGCAAATCCAATATAAACACATTCAGTTCTACTATACTACATGCACAAACCTAACCTTTAAACACAATTGTGTTCTTAGTTGTGACAACAGGAACCTTTTATTTTTTTATCACATCCTTCTATACCCAAGCTTCCTACACTCCAATCTATTATTTCAAAGTCCAGCCTTTCTTTCACACTGTGTAGGAGAGAGGCTCACACCGGCAAGCTGCTACACAAAGAAAATTACGTTTGGAACAGTTTTCCTCTCTTAATTACTGGTGTTTATTCCAAACACACTGTGGGAGGAAGATTGTGGGAAAGGACAGAGGGAGGCTGTGAAAGTCAGGGACCAAATAAACTATGAGCAACTGATATTAGTCAGCATTAAGGTTCATTTTTGACAAAATTTTGATGATAGTGGTACCCTGAACAGCATCTGCTATAGCGCTATGTAACTTTGCACATAGGTCGTAGCACTTTTAGGGCACCATGTCCCACTCCAACAACTATGGCTCTTCAGCTTGCTGTAAGAAGTTGCTAGCTCGGTATTCACAGGATGGACTTAATGGTGGAGCCTGGAAAGAAACTAAAGAAGCTGTGGTCAGAGAAAGCAAGAACGAGAAAAAGAGGCCGGGAGAGTACATCCCTGCCAGTTTTGCTAATGGAGTAGGGGTGCGTTGATCTGATATCCAGTGTTGCTATCACTCCTTTACTGGCCAGCATCACTGGATCAGATATTGGAAGAAAAGAGAATACGGGATGCACTGATATGATCTTAGAACGTTCCAGCTTCCTCTTAGGTTACCCCGGCCACCAGGGGGAGAAAGAGATCTTCATCTGAGTGATCAGGACTGACGATGTCACCTGTAAGGAACCCTGTTTATCAAGCAGCTCTGGCTTAGTTCACAGTGCCTCACACGTGTGTTTTAAGACCTAGCCATGTTACCGACCTGTTACCCATCAGCTGTCCACCGGGTGTTTTGGCTAGCATTGCAGTTTCACCAGCCTTTTGTTCCTCCTCCAGTTTAAACAGTTCACTAAATCAGAATCAAGCTTTATTTGTCTGTTTACACATACGAGGAATTTGTCTTTGGTTACAGTAGCTCACAGTGCACAGAGTAACAATATAACACACATTACAGACACACACAGTACACACACACTACCTGTAAACCTTACATTATGTGTAGCTGTATATGTATAATAATGTACAGAGGATGGAGCACCAGCCTAAGACGGTCAGTACAGAAGATAGAGAGATGTGTGATACTGGTTAATGTTCAGCTGTTCATGAGTGTGATGGCATGTGGGAAGAAGCTTCTCTGTAGCCTGGTTGTCTTGATCCTCATTTGGCTAAAGCACTGGCCTGAGGAGAAGGCTGGAACAGGTGATGGCCAGGGTGTGGTGGGTCAGTGATGATCTCCTCTGTGCGCTTCCTGGATCTGAATGTATGCAGGATCTGGAAGTATGCAGATCCAGCAGAGGGGGTAGTTTGACTCCAGTGGTCTCCTCTGCAGACCTGATGATGCGCTGCAGTCTGGGAGTGTCCTGTTTGGTGGCTAAGCTGTCCCACACTGTGATGGACGAGGTAATACCATCAGCTCCCGGGACAGGTTGAACTTCCTCAGCTGATGCTGGAAGTATCATCCTCTGTTGGGCTTTTTTGATGATGGAGCTGATGCTGCAGTCCCTCTTCAGGTCCTTGGTGATTGTCGTACCCAGGAACCTGTGAGACTCCACAGCCATCACAGAGAGAGCAAAGGTAGAGAGAGACAGAGAGGGAGAGAGAGGAAGAGAGAGACGGAGAGAGAGGGGATAGAAAAAGAAAGGACAGAGATGATAAAAAGGAGAGCCAGGAACAAAGGTAAACTGAAATAAAATGAAGAGAATTATATATATATATATATATATATATATATATATATATATATATATATATAGAGAGAGAGAGAGAGAGAGAGAGAGAGAGAGAGAGAGAGAGAGAGAGAGAGAGAGAGAGAGAGAGAGAGAGAGAGAGAGAGAGAGAGAGAAGAAACAGAGAAAAACTCACTCACTCACACACACACACACACACACACTCACGCACGCACTCACTCACTCACTCACACACCCACTCACTCACTCACTCACTACTCACACACACACTCACTCACACACCCACTCTCACTCACTCACACTCTCTCTCACTCTCACACTTACTCACTCACACACACACACACTCACTCACTCACTCACACTCTCTCTCACTCTCACTCACTCACTCACTCACACACCCACTCTCACTCACTCACTCACACTCTCACTCACTCACACACCCACTCTCACTCACTCACTCACTCACTCACTCACTCACTCACTCACTCACACTCTCTCTCTCACACACTCTCTCTCTCTTACTCTCACTCACTCACACACCCACTCTCACTCACTTACTCACTCACACTCTCTCTCACACTCACTCACACTCTCTCTCTCACACTCTCTCTCTCTCTCTCTCTCTCTCTCTCACTCACTCACTCACTCACTCACTCACTCACTCCCTGTCTGTTTGTGTCTGTCTGTCGCTCTCTGTCTGTCTGACTGTGTCTCTCTCTGTCTGTATCTATCTGGCTGTCTCTGTCGTTCTGACTGTCTGCTTGTCTGTCTATCTGTCTTTCTAACTGTTTCTTTATCTCCCTTTTTCTGTTTCTTCTCTCTCTCTCTCTCTCTCTCTCTCTCTCTCCCTTCTTTATTTATTCTCTTTCTGGCGTGCACCCAGACACGCGCGCACACGCGCACACCCTTCAGACTCACCTGACTTTGATCAAGACTGAATTAAGCAAGTTAGGCTTGTGATGATGGGCCTCACATACACGCCTTTCATCCGCCTGCCTTTGCTTTGAGGAAGGACACCTGACTGCCTCCGAGCTCCAGCGCTTCATTATCAGCCACCAAAGCCAAGCAGAGAAAATCTCGGTCTGCTGAGCGCTTAGTGCCTTGTCTTCATCAGCGCTCGCGTGCGTCCAATGAGGCAATTACGGTTTAAGTATTACCACACGCTCCTCCTTACAGTCTCTGCACACTCAAGCCCTTATTATACCACAGCAGAAAAGATCCGGAACACAATTCCATTTTTCCTCACCATCAGTGCGAGAAATGACACTGTGTGATGAGTTTTCACCATCTTTCTCTCTCAGGCTCTGTGATTACGGTTTTGTCGGACACATGTGGAAACGCTGAAGAGCTCTGAAGCTTAACCACCGTGCAACAGCCAATCCCGTTTCTTCAGTTTAAGCATGGACAGCTGCTTAAACAGTTGGCCAGGTTTCAAATAAATGTCCTCTCGCTTGTCTGTCTCGCTTGGCAAGTCTTTGTACGGGACGGTAATTGTTTCTTGAAGCCGATTAGGCGAATATGCATGCGATATTAGGGAGGTGTCATGGGGAAAAAATGACTTGCTGATAATGGGCTGCATTATCATAACAAGCCTTGACACCTTGTCGTGACATGCTGGCTGTTTTGTACGGCACCCCTTCAATCCGTTTGTGATTTGAATTACACTAAATGACCGAATAATTGGGACGGTATTTTTTTCTATTATCGTGCTCTTTGGCAAATGGTCCAAAAGCGCCATCCTGCCAGGATTGCGTAACCCTAATCAGCTCCTCTATATGATCACGGTAAGGAAAATGTGTGCCTATAGGGAAATGGCTGATGGAGTTTCATCAATCATGGGCAAAAGATCTGAGCAGAAGAGCCGTAAAGAGCTTTTCCAGTACGGAGCTTGATAGTGCACTGCTCTTGCGTTTCATACGGGAGGTTTTTGGAACATACTGTGAAACCTCTCCTACAGGCGTACGTACTGGACCAGCCACTCTCACTGCTTTGCATTTATGAATAATGTATTATTATCTGTTATGTAAACTGTACATCACAGGTGCTTTGTATCGAGAACGCCGGTCGTGTACCAGCTCGAGTACGGGCTCATTGTTTAAGAGGACTCTGGGAAAAAGGTACTACTTTGAATCTGCATGATTCAAATGTGTCCGGTGTTCGCAAATGAATAGACTTGGTTACATCGACACACAAAAAAGGAGGACCCTGAAACAGACTGAGGCTGTGGTTGGTATAGCATAGGGGTTCCTGGAGATCTACTAAAAGAGAGATAGAGCGAAGAGAAAGAGAAGAGAGAAGGATAAGAGGGAGAAAGAAAGATGAGAGAATGAAGAGAGTGAAAGGAAGAGAGATGAGAAAAGGGAGAGCAAGAAAGAGAGTACAGCTCCAACACACTGTCGTCCGATGCACCTGTTAAATTCCCAAATGCACCAAAATGTTCCAGAACATTCCAGAATGTACTAAAAAGATCAACATAATGTGAGGAACTAACATACTGTGTTGCTATCTACCGCTGAAGACACTTGTGGTGAGTAAAGAGATGTAGTTTGAGTCAACACTTCCATTAATACAGCGTTTCTGTTCAAAGCTAGGAAGGTTGGGAGAGCCTGGAAAAGCTTCACAGTGTCTGAATGACTGTTAAGGGAGAAAAAGAGAGAGAGAGAGTGATACAGAGTGATAGATCACACTGATGATAAACGGATTGTTTGCTGTTGGTTGATGCATCAGTACAGACAGATAGATCACACTGATGATCAATATAGACCTACATATCACATCAGTGACAGTGGATCATTTGGTATTGGTCAATGCATTGATGCCCAATGATAGGTCACACTGATGACACTGGATTGTTTGCTATTGGTTGATACTGTAAGGGCAGGTTCTGGGACTTGTCCTGCACCAGCCACTAGGGGGCAACGCCGGAGCAGGCCCCATTAAGACAGATTAAATACACCTGTGGGACACTCTACTTAAGAGCAGTGCTCCAGACCAGCGTTGCTCAGTCTTTGTTTTGACTCAGCCGGTAACCTGGTCTCTCATGAGAAAAGAAAAGAAAAGAAAAGAAAAGAAAAGAAAAGAGAAGAGAAGAGAAAACTGAAAAGAAAATAAAGATTCCTTTGTTAAAAGCACATCCCTGTTTTGTTGCCCTGATCCCTTAGTCTTTTGGTTGGGGGAGACTCGTTTTGATTTATTTGTTTGTTGCCACGTGCTCGCCAGCTCCCCACAATCCTTTGTTCTCTTGGCCGCCATATTTGTTTCCCGTGCCTTTTTAGTTGCCACCTGTTTCTGTTTTCCCACCTCCTCTGCGGTGGCGTAGCGGTAACGCCCCGTAGTTACCACACGATAGTTTGTGGGTTCGAATCCCACTGCTGATTACTCTTCAGTCATTTTGTTCAGTTGTCTGCTCCCTTTTTGCTCTGCACTTGGGTTCATATCAAGCTTGCCGGTGGCTCACTCAGTTCACGTTGGACTTGCATGTGGTAGGTCTGGGTTCGAACCGCCTGGAGTGAGTCACCCGTTACAGATACATTAATACAGACCAATAGATCACATCAATAACATGGGATCATTTGCTATTGGTTGATTCAGACCGATAGATCACAAATCCAGGTTGATAGTGTAGTGGATAGCACTGCCACCTTCCATGCAGAAGACTCCTTGAGCTAGACTCCCAACCCTGTGTTTGCTTACCTTAGTAACGTGTGTTTCTGGACTCATTTGATCTTTATAAAAGCATCTGCCAAACGGCAAATATATAAATATCACAAAATACACTGACATTAATTTCAGCTGCATTTTATTTTTCAAGTAACACTTGGAATGGAAATGTGTGGTATCACCAAATTAAGTTCATACAACCATTTGTAGGATTTGTTGAGTGTTCAGTGAGGGACACTTACAAAATGGCAAATGTTAACACTGCTACATCTGTGGTAAACATCCCTACTGGCCTTTTGGAGCATTGGTTGGGGGAACCATTGCAAAACTACAAGAACTTTAGCACTTCACAGAGGGGGTTTCCTTTCGAGCTAGCTGGCTAATGCGGAAAACAGCCAGACTGCTAATGTTACTGCTAGGGTCTTTTTGACCATGAGGAGGATTACCAATGGTTGTGTAATGTATTGGCATACTGCATGCTGGGTATTGTAGCGAGAGAATATTAATGGACAAAAATCAATCAAAGTCATGTCCAACTGATGAGGCTGAATGACACAATGCTGTGCTACATGACAGTACATAATATGACAAATAACATACCAAATGGCTGGAATATCAAACACAAAAGCTAATGCCATATTTAGAACAAGTCAACCATATGGTACACATTCAGGACGATACAAAAATAGTGTTTACAGTGAATTACATTCTGTACATTTCAGACCGGTTCACATCAATACACAAACAGCTAGCTATTGACAACCTAATGAAAATGACTATAAACACATAAATCATTTAACACCAACTGCTTCACTACTTGTAACCAATGTACTTGTTATAATAATGAAAATTAGCCTTATTTACATGTTTACATCTTATATAGTCCATCTGCAAAGTAGTGCAAATGTCAGCAGTGCAGTCAATGTGGTCATGTACTCATTTACTTTCATGCTCATAGCAAAGATCAAAACGGTAGGGCGTTTTCACACTGGCTTCTGGGCTCATTGGGGAACAGTAACTTCAACATATAGTGGTAGTATAAGGAGGTGTAGGGGGGGGCTTATTAAAAAATAAATAAAAAACTCTGAGAACTGCTTGTAGCTAGAAGGCCTTTGTTTATGTGATGGGACCAGCGGGCTTGGATAACAGGGAGTAGCTGGGGTAATGGTGAGGACTGTAAAACTTTGTCATAGGAAACGGAAGGTAGAGATGGAAAATTACAGGGTGTCAGATTAATAGGACAGGCATGGTACTTCCCCAAATTATTCAGACCATGATGAATAGCGGTTATTTTGGGGTTCTAGATCTGTCACAATCATTACATAAGCACCCTAATTCCCACAGCTATTGGCCTTTACAGGCATATAACAAACAGGAAGGTGAATTGGGGGCATTGTCAGCTCATGTCATTAAATCTATTGGTGGAGAGAGTATGGGATGCCGATCAGTGCCTTGCTGCCATGCTAACTGTGTTAGCTATGTGCTAACGTCAAAGGGCCTCTTTATTCTTTTTGTCTCTTTGCGCTGGCTTTCTATGCATCCTTCTTTTGACTTCCCAGATTTAAAAAATCTGCGTTACATACAACTTCTATATACATACTGACAGTTCCAAATACGTCGGTAAAAGTCGTTACATGTTTACTTAACATTAGTTTACTGTTCTAATGTTAACCAGTGTTAATGTATTCATGTCAACAGCCTTGCTTTATGTTAGTTAATCAATAGTTCATGTAAAGTGTGACCGTTATATGTGGTCATCATACAAACCAACAAATTCGTTCTTAGTTACAGTTGCACAGATGGTTTTTAATAGTCTGTGACTTTAAGATTACGACAGGTCTACGTAAGTCATCTCTTTGTGCAAGAACACATTTGACTTCTCGTTATGCAGAAGTGCTTTTTGGGAACGCTTGTAGGGCGGTAATTGGGATATTATGCATTTACTGAGGACCACCACTTAGCAGAATAGAAGGAAAACCTAAAATACGAAGTAGTCACGTCCAGTTTAGGTTTAGGGTTTTCTGGATTGCACCCAAGTTCGGAAATATCTGTCATCCTTGACGTACAAAAGACATGATGCAAACAGCCCTGTATCTGAGAAATAAAAGCCCCAGTGTGAAAACGCCCTTAGTGGTGAGAAAATCAATCACTTGGCACAGAAGCTTTAGAAGTGTCTCTGCGTTTGAGAACCCTTCCAAATTTATATTACAGTCACTTATGACACTTGACAGTTCTGTTGGTCTATTTCATTTCATGAATTTCTGCCATTCTGAGTGAATCGCATGTCTTACGGAGCAGTCTTGGAGCACTCTTGAGTTTCTGTTATCCTAAAAGAAAGCTGTACAGGGCAAAAGTCTTAAGCACCTAAACACACAGTTTAAATTATAAATATGGGCAATAAATTGCATGTGAAACACAATATATCATTTAAATAAAGGCAAAAATAATAATATTTCTTTATGCCGAGCAATAGAGATCTTGTGAGCTAGTCTGAAGAACAGTACCGGCCTTTAGAAGGACGCCCCTGCCATCTCATAGATTTTTTAAGTTCCACCACCAGCATTTAATGAAGCTACATAATGATGCTCCGAGCGTGTTTACATGCACCCCAATAATGTGGTTGGTGTAGCTCAGTGTAGCCACTGCCCACCCAGGAGCCACCACCACATGTGGGAGACTAGGGTTCCAATCCCAGTTTGGGTGACTATGCTGTGCTACACCAATAAGAGGCCTTGGGCAAGACTCCTAACACTACATTGGCCTACCTGTAATATGATTGACCTGGTTCAATGCCGTAAATGTAATCATAATCAGATTTCAGCAGTAATCTGATTACACAAACAGCCATGTAAACAGGTTAGTCTGATATTTTTTGTAGATTGGATTAAGGCCTAAAAAATATGATAACCATCTGATTTAACATGTGCATACCCCTTACTCTGACTTCTTTTATGTCTGCACATGTGTAAAAAACAAAGCACTGTCTGAAAACAGCAACCGCAGGTAATGTTTAACACGACACCAGCAAACTGGCAAAAACCCTCTGGAGCGATGCAGAAACCAATTACGTGCTTGATGAAATGGCAGATATAATATGCTTTTAATATTGATGTATATTATCTACTATTATGGTGAAGCTTGATATCTCTGGATTTGATTCCGGCAGAACATTTTATGATTCATTATTCATGTAGAACAAACTGCAGCACATTTTCCACTTTCATGAGGCAAAGAACCCTTTAATCAGGCAAAGAGTGCTATGTAGAACTATGTACATGATAATGTACCCATGAAGAGCCAACTTTTCAAGTGTGTAGAGGAATAGGCATTGTCGGGTTTGGAAAAATTCCACACTCTGTTACTCTGTGTCAGTAATTCATTCAATTATTCTGTTTCTAAAAAAGTCTTGAGCTGGCTCATGACCGTGGGGCATGTGTGAACAGTGTTAACAGTGCCCCCTTCAGTTTGGGTGTGCTATATCAGGCAAAAACCTGGAAAACGAGCAACAGTTGCAGCGCGAAGTTTGAGTTCACCGTTACACTTAAATACAGTTATCATACTGGCTGGTGGCAGAAATCCAATAACTGACTGATGTTCTCTGATTATTAATCACATCCTGTTATGTAACTCTTTTTTTTTTCTTTTTACCCCAAATCAGCTATTGGATGATAACTACAAGTAGCCTAGGTACCACTTTACAATAACTCCACCCTTATAAATGTTTATGACCAATTTAAAATTAATTTATTAATGGTTGTTAATTAGGTGTCACACACCCTAAACTCATTAACCAAATCTACCTGGGTGTTGGTTGCTGGGTTGCGGGCCTAAGCAGTTACAGCACATTAACATAGAGGACATCAGTGACCCCACCTCCTTATGCTGTTAAAGCTCAGATGTTGATGTTTAGTAATCTTACTTTTTGTGTCTTTTCTTTTCAGTCAGCTACTTATTTATCAGGTGTTACTGTAATAACCATTAATAAACAAATTTTAAACCCTTTATTAAGGGAAGTCTTATTCTAAAGTGGTACCGTATTACTGGGCGTCCTCAAGGAGAAAAGGTAAATGCTCAAACAAACATTAATGTTAACATTCCCGGAATCTAATCTAAACCTAAATATAATATTCTTGGGGCCCTAAAACTTTTACACGGTACAGCATATGTAGGACCTTCTAGACTGAAACTCAGACACACTGTAAAAGGCAGGTGATCTTTGTGCTATAATTTCTTGACATATTAATGAAATGAGAACTACATTTACATTATTTCGCTGACGCTCTTATCCAGAGCGACTTACAAGGTTAATCATATTACAGGTGGGCCAACGTAGTGTTAGGGGTCTTGCCCAAGGACTCTTATTGGTGTAGCACAGTATAGTCACTCAGCCCGAGATTCGGACCCCAGTCTCCCAGTCTCTGGTGGTGGCTACTTGGAGGGTAGTGGTGCTATCCACTGAGCTACACCAACCACTACACATTACAGTATAGAAAGAGAGAGAATAAGCCCTTTGAGTCACTTCATTTCTAATGCTTATTACACTTTCTGTGGTTACTAACAAGTATTTTGATACTGAGTTCTCTTTTTCAGAGCTCTTCACACGGTTAGCAAAACAGGCAAACCATGAACAGCCTTGTCCTTCCTTCAGTATTGTATGAATTCTACTACAATTTGTAATTCTCTATCAATACTCTGAAATACTCCAGTTATTCTGTTCCTGTTGGATGGTTTACATTATTAGCCTAAGAACCATAACCAATTTTTTTTAGATGTTTCTGTAGTGTTTCTATAGCTGTAGAGAATTCCAGGTATAAAGCACATTTGTGATGTGCTTTTGCAACTATGGGAGTAAGCTTGAATGTTGACGGATAGGCTAACTACCAGCTGCCAACCTGCTTAGTAACACGACCTTGTTGGAGTTGGTAGGATTGCTATAACAAACCTTTAAAGATGTGTCGTCATTCTGTAGCTTGTCATTAGCCTGTGCATAAAGCCCTATTCAGATTGGACTAACTAGGGGGATGCCTGCATAAAGATTTTCATGCCAGGCCAGTGACAAAACCACTGCAATTAGAGAGCAGTAAAATGAACTAGAAAAGTGCATTTCCTGAAGGAAATGTGGGATGGTTTCGCAGCTTGCTAAGTGGGCAACAAGGAATAAATAAACAAGTGTGGGTTAGTATAACTGTGGATTAGCATTTGGGGACCTGCTCTTAGTGAGTAGGTGAAGTTTGGTGGCTCTTGGGCAAATGGAAGCATTAGTGCTTGGTTTGGGCCAAAAATGACCGTGACTCTATGGGAGGAACGAGGGATGAATAAATGACACATGGAGGAGGGCAGGTCAGTATCACTGTGGTTTAGTGTTTGGGGACCTGACCTTAGTGTGTATGTGATGTTTGGTGGCTCTCGGGCGAAGGAAACACCTGGTTTGGGTGAGTCCAAAAATGACCGAGACTCTGTGGTAGGAATGAGGGATGAATAAATGACAGATAGACAAGTGCGGGTCAGTATGACTGTGGATTAGCGTTTGGGGAACTGCCCTTGTCCTGAAGTTTGGTGCCTCTCGGACGAAGAAAACAGCTGGCGTCCATAAATGAATGGGACTCTATGGGAGGAAGAAAGGATGCTGTGCCCCGAGCTAGTGTATCGAATATGAAGTCTCTAGGTCGAGAGGAAGTAGGGTAGATGGGCATGCATTTTTCAATCCTATACATTCCCTATGGCTAAAAATTCCAGGAAAATTGCTTCCTACATGGAATCCGTGCATCTGATCAAAAAGCTGTATACAAGGACGCCACCACGATCATATCGGACAATCTGGAGTTGGAGCGTAGTCGATATATCGGGATCAGTTAGGATAGAAATTAGAATTAATGCTTTTTGGGCTGGAACTCCTACAAAACCTGGATCTTTGCATCACACATGGTCACTCTTTAACAAGAAAAGCTCTGAGTGTACTGTGTAGCCGTATGTGAATATAAAGCACCTTACACATGAAGCTGCCATTGTAACTCCCCTAACCTACAAGAGCTCACATCTCTGTCTTCTTCTCCTGCTAATGGCATCTTGCAATTTGCATGCTACCTGATTTCTGGTGCAACTTGACGGTTACACAAAGCAATTACACAACAGTCACAGTTACACACACTAGTTCGGCAAATTAGCATCTGATATTTATATATAGCAGCTCAAATATTTACGTATACACTTCTCATCAAAAAGAATAGCTGCTCCCAGAAGGAAGTGTGGGATGGGAATTCTGTTGGGAAGGATGATAAAGATTACCAGGAACAATACGTGATGATGAATTTAGACTGACATGGGCTATATTTAAGAAGCTACATATATAGAAGTAGAGTCTCTCAGTAAGGCGTTGGGCCGCCATGTTTGCTAACACAACATAATTCTTAGTTCCTGCAGATGGTGTGGTGGTGGTGGAGTGACACCAGACATGTGACAGCAAATCCTTCATCATGTTGCTGACCACGGTGCCTCCACACGCGGATTCGTCGCTCGTCTCCAGCAAGACAAAAACAGGACTCGTCACTGAAGAGGCCCCGCTGCCATTGGGGTCACTCCATCACTCCATTGCAGTCTTTGGTGACACTGACGTGGTGTTAGGAGTAGCTGTCATGACGATTCGTGTGCATGTAGTTCTGCGCCTTGCAGTCATCTGTCAAAGGTGCTCATGGAGTTCATCACTGCTTGCTGAAGATGCCCTGTTGAGGCTGTTGGGTCAGTCAGGCACAGCAGTAAGGCTCGGACTTGCCTACGTCACATGCACAGGTGAGCATAAAACTCGAATCACTTACATGCCTCACAATGTCAACCCTACCCACCAAGTTACATTGCTGTCGGTTGATTCCTTCTGGGTGCAAATATTCGTGCAGCTGTTCTTCTGATGATGAGTATAATTGGTCTATCTGTCTTTTATCTATTCATCTATGTATAGTTCTTTACTATAGATTTTTTCAAGCCTTTGAAAATGGATCTATAAGTAGCCTTTATGTTTGTACTTGATGTCTCATTCATCAGCAGTGCGGGTTAACCGAGGACAACATCCTTCCCTCCGCTTCTGTAATAATGTTCATTATTTGATTCCCGAAGGAATCTTCGATCGGTATAAATTAGAGAGAGGTGAAAATCAATTACCCGGCCATGCAGATAACAGCAAAGGCTAGCAAAGAAGAGCAAACGAGGCACAAGCAGCTGTTTAAACAGCTGTTTCTAGGGACCAGCTATTCGAGACAGCTGGTTACAGAAATGCTAGCTTCGAGAAACTCATTTATTTGTTGTCATGGCAAACTGGCAGTCACTCAATACACCTTCTACTGTTTTATTTTCTCACCCATTACTCCAGTGTAATCACTGGTTTGAAATGATGCTGTTCGCCATGTTCCTGTGATTCTGGATGATGTAAGTTCAGGGCTGCAAAAATTAGTATTCAGTTAAATTAATGGACCATATAACTGATTCATTAGTTTACAAGTGGTTTGTAAATGTGAAAAGCTGAAAGAATAAAACGTTTGACAGTGTTTAGACTGAAGTAGTGTTTAGCTAAATTACCACCAGAGGGTGTTTAGTTTAGGCCACCCATAATAAGTAATAAAGTAATAAGCAATGTCGGAAAATAAATGATATAATAATATAAATGTAGCTTATTGTGGAACTCTTTAGGCTACAGCATCAGTTTACTGTGTTAACTACCCAGCTGTATGGAGTTAGTGATGGGTGAACTGCTGAATCTTCAGTAGTTTTCAACTGTAACTGACAGAAACCGATATGACTTGAAATATTCCGGTGACTAACGTTAACATTAACACGATGAGCTTTCGTGATAATCACAGTCACAGCTGCGTCTAATTGGGTAGTACCTCGATTTGTCCGAACACCAGCATGGACGGAAGGCTACTACAGACTGACTCCAGAATCCACACCAGCATGTCAATACACGCTCCCACGGCATTTACAGCATTTAGCTGACGCTCTTATCCAGAGCGACTTACAAGGTTAATGATTACAGGTAGGCCAATGTAGTGTTAGGAGTCTTGCCCAAGGACTCTTATTAGTGTAGCTCAGCATAGTCACCCAGACTGGGATTCGAACCCCAGTCTCCCACACGTAGAGGTGGCACCCTGAGTAGTGGTGTTACCCACTGAGCTACACCAGCCACCATCACTGGCTTCCTGTAGCTGCCCTTATCAGATTTACAACTCTCATGGATGGATGAACCATGGATGGATGAACCAGCTCCTCCCTACCTTATGCCAGTGGTTAGGAGTCGATCTATACCTCTAGGCCTTTGAGCTTCGAGTACAGCTCGGCTTCCCTGAAGAGGGTGGAATGCTGAGGTTATAGTTTCTCCTCTCTAGGTATGAGCGCTGGCTTGGATTTGCTAGGCAGTGCACCTTTGCTGTATTTAAATCTGAATTCTTTGTCCTAGGTAACAGCACTGGCCTTTTTCGGGCAGCGTCCGAGCTCACCAGGAATTTAGACTCTTAACTGTTTGTTCTAGCTAGGATACATTCTCTGACTGAGCACCAAGAACTTCCCTAAGTCGTTCTGGATAAATGTGTCTGCTTAACGTCATACAGGTAAAGGTAAAAGTTTTCCTTTGAGGTGCTTAAAGGTAACATGGTGCTTCTATGTAGCTTATCCTCACTTTATCTTCAGACTAGCTTTAGCCATGACTGTTCTTTTTCGTTTGTGAACTTGTGAATTGCTGCTTCTTACTTCAGACATCTATCATTTCATGCCTAACCCGATTTAAATAAGTGTCACTATGGAAACCAGCATTAGTTTGCTACGTAGCATGTATCTAGCAGTGTTTGGGTTTTGACTACATAACAAGAAATTCAGATCACAGAGCGGCGTGAGCTCCGAAGTCAAAGCTAACGCTTAGCACTGTGCTAGCAAACCTACCAGTCAAACAGCCTAACAATAATTAGGAATGTTGTGACTCAAAAGATGGCACGGTCCACCTCCTGCTTTATTTCTCTACTGCAATGTACACCAACCAGCCACTTCATTAGGTACACCCCCTTGTATTTACACACTGTCCATGTTATCAAGTCCACCTTCAGGAGCACTTTGTACTTCTATAAATACAGACTGTAGTCCATCTGTTCATAGGAGTAGTTCATCTCTGCATACCGTGTTAGGACCACCACAGAGCAGGTATTATGAAGGCCGTGGATCGTCCCAGCACTGCAGTGACACTGATACTGGGGTGGGGTGTTAGTGTGTGTTGTGCTGCCACTCTATCAGACACTCCTACCTTGCTGCTCCTTCTTGTAGATCTATAGTCAGATACGAAAGCTCATTGGCTGCTTCAGAGATTGTATTGGTTATCCTCTAGTCCTTCATCAGGGGTCACAGGCCACAGGATGCCTTTGGCTGGATACTTTTGGTTGGAGGACTATTCTCAGGCCAGCAATAACACTGACACAATCTGTAACTGTAGAACAACAAAGTGCTCCTGATAGTGGACCTGTTACATGGACAAAGACTGAAGAGACTGGACGGTGTATCTTTCTCATTTCAAACTTTCAGACTACTGTGGAAAAAAGCAGCAGTCGGAAAAACCTAGCTAACTAAAACCTCAACTAAGTTTGGTGCAGATGTGGTGACATTGCCTATAGCTCCTCCTCCTCCTCGTGATCCAGACTGCTGTACCTCACGGCCACAGAATCTTTCAGTTTGAGGTCAACTGCATTTTCTCTGACATTGACATCATCGAGGTTCCTGTTTTCTCTGAAAACTGCAGCGTTCATGTGCTCGGCATCTCCTCCCAGCATGATGTCATCAGCGGGCTTGGCATTGTCTCTACAGGCGTCTTCCTCACTTTCCCTCAGCGTGCCGGTCTCTCTGAGAGTGATGTCATCCACGCGTTTGGCCTCCTCCTCGTTCTCCTCAGGGATGGAGGGCGGCAGGCTCTCCACATCCGAGTTGCTGAAGACATAGCCGGGCAGGGCCACGTGGGCGTGCATGTGCGAAAGTGTGCCATGAGAGAGGGAGGTGCGGGCGCTGCTGGTCCGTCCAGACGAGCGATACACCCGGCTGGACAGCAGGATGGCGCTGCGTGCGGCGGCCGGAAGCTGGGAGTGGACACTACTGCTGCTGTTCAGACTGGTCAGCACTGACCCATAGCGGTAGTTGGCCAGGACGACTGGACCCTTCCAGTCAAATGCTAGCGTCCAGCGCAGCCACATCTTCCGCATCTCCGTCTGCACCTGGTGGGGAGAGGAACCAAAGGGTGCATGTATGACACCACACACTGGTACAGTGTCTTATAAGAGTGTCCCATTAAACATTAACGTCATCTTAAAACCTTAACCCAACCTTAACCTATTCATGAGAGATAGATCCTTGATGCTAAGCTGGATCGTAAATCTGACTCCCCACTTACATTTAGAACCTGTCCCGCAATATGAAATGGCTAGAAGGTCTTAAATAGCGCAATGTGATGCCATGTTCTAATAAGAATTTAAAAACAGATGTCGAAGTCACTAAAATGTATCAGTCTGGAAAAGGTTACAAAGCCGTTGCTAAGGCTCCGGGGCTCCAACAAACCACAGTGAGAGCCGTTATCCATAAACGGAGAAAACGTGGAACTATGGTGAGCCTTTCTAGGAATATCCAGCCTCCTGAGTGCATTGACGGCTCATCCAGGAGGTCATAGAAGAACCCAGACCAACATCTAAAGAACTGCAGGCCTCAGTTAAGATCCCATGTACATGATTCCACAATAAAAGAGACACTGGGCAAAAATGGAGTCCATGAAAATGGAAAACCAGAACATACAAACTTGCATCTCCACATGTAGCGCTTCATACCAACCGTCATACATGGTGGTGTTAGTGTGATGGTCTGGGGCTGCTTTGTATCTGTAGGACCTGGATAACTAGTCATATATGGTGGAACTGGGAATTCTGCTCTCTACCAGAAAATCCTGAGGAATTCATAAAAAAGCTTAAGCACTGTTGGGTTATGGAGTGGGAAAATTATCCACCTCTAAATGACTCAAATGAAACAAAGTTCAGCTTTCGGAAAATCCTGACCTAAATGCCTAGAATTACAACAACTCTGAAAACAGTGCAGAGAGTGGCGCAATCCGTTGTTAGGTATAGGGGGCAATAATTTTTTCACATAGGCAATTTAGGTTTTGCATAAATCTTTCTAGTCAGTTGACTTAATGTATTTAATCAAAACTAAACGTAGCTGTGTTATCTGAAACATTAAAATGTGACAAAATTAAAGGAACCAGGTGAGGGGCAAATACTTTATCACAGCATGGTATGTTATAGCACATGATAGTATATATAGGAGATTAACTAAAAAGTAAACACAGTTGGATGTACGGGTTTGAAACATGCATGCGTTGTTGAATTTCTAGGTGAAGACATCCCTACAGTCTCTACTAAGACACTTAGATAATCCATTTTCAGAATATTCCAGGGCACAATTTCTATTTATCTGCAAAACATATGAGATATGAGATGTGTCATGACTTCTGCGCTGGCCATGCGCATGCTATGTTTGTGTCTGTGCACTGTATATGTGTAGAAGTGTCCATTCTTTAAAACAACGGTTCTTCCTGAGGTGGTTTAATAATGGTTCACTAAAGCACCAAGCCAGTCCTTCTATTGTTACTGTCTTGACATCATAACAATAGATCCACCCTTTTTGGTACGGAACTGTCTCTGAAAAACTCAGATGACCATGCTCACCATGCAAAGCCCCATTTATGCTAAGCATATGAATATACAGGGGTTGGACAATGAAACTGAAACACCTGGTTTTAGACCACAGTCATTTATTAGTATGGTGTAGGGCCTCCTTTTGCGGCCAATACAGCGTCAGTTGGTCTTGGGAATGACATATACGAGTCCTGCACAGTGGTCAGAGGGATTTTAGGCCATTCTTCTTGCAGGATAGTGGCCAGGTCACTACGTGATGCTGGTGGAGGTTCGTCCTTCTTGGTGGTATGCTGACATTACCCTGGATACCGTGGCTCTTGATACATCACAAAGACTTGCTGTCTTGGTCACAGATGCGCCAGCAAGACGTGCACCAACAGTTTGTCCTCTTTTGAACTCTGGTATGTCACCCATAATGTTGTGTGCATTGCAGTATTTTGAGCAAAACTGTGCTCTTACCTGCTAACTGAACCTTCACACTCTGCTCTTACTGGTGCAATGTGCAATTAATGAAGATTGGCCACCAGGCTGGTCCAATTTAGCCATGAGACCTCCCACACTAAAATGACAGGTGTTTCAGTTTCATTGTCCAACCCCTGTACATTAATAGAACCATTGCCTTTACTAAAGAACCGTTGAGGATCTCTGTAGGAAGTTTTAAGTGTAGAGCATGTGCATTTGTTTCCTCTTATTTTAAAGAATGTATTTATTTATTAATATTCTATTTGGATTAAGTGGACAGGTGGATCATCACTACAGTAGCAGTAGTTCTACCTAAGCCAGGATGTTCAGGATTCTTTCCAACCTTGCCAAGCCTTTCATTCGCGGGGGCAGGTGAGCAAAGAGCAGAGGACACAGTGTGAAGAACAGTGGGTCCCAAACACTGGATTTGGGATTTTGCTGTCCTGGAACTTTTATCTGATTTATCCCAGGACACACTAGACCATTTCACATTCAGAAATGTCAAGTTAAAGTGCATGACCTTCAAACCCATATTAATATTTAAGCTCAGACGCTTGACAATTGCAGCTAATGCCTTAGTGCACAGCAAAGTAGTGCACATCCTCAAATCAAATAATTCATAATCCCCCATTCAAATGTTTCCTCCTGCTCAGAACGTGCTAGTGGACACATATACATTCGCTCACTCTGGGATTTCTATTTCCTGCTCCACCTTCATACATCAGTGAAACGTAGCATGTTTGTGTACAGTAACTCAGTAAGTGTAATGCGTTAGTGGACTGTAAGCAGTGTGTTGGTGTACGGTAACTCAGTAAGCGTAACGTGTTAGTGACCTGTAAGCAGTGTGTTGGTGTACAGTAACTCAGTAAGTGTAATGTGTTAGTGTACTGTAAGTATTGTGTTGGTGTACAGTAACTCAGTAAGTGTAATGTGTTAGTGTGCTGTAAGTAGCGTGTTGGTGTACAGTAGCTCAGTAAGTGTAATGTGTTAGTGTACTGTAAGTACTGTGTTGGTGTACGGTAACTCAGTAAGTGTAATGTGTTAGTGGACTGTAAGCAGTGTGTTGGTGTACGGTAACTCAGTAAGCGTAACGTGTTAGTGACCTGTAAGCAGTGTGTTGGTGTACGGTAACTCAGTAAGCGTAATGTGTTAGTGTACTGTAAGTAGTGTGTTGGTGGACAGTAACTCAGTAAGTGTAATGCGTTAGTGTACTGTAAGTAGTGTGTTGGTGTACAGTAACTCTGTAAGTGTCGTGTGTTAGTGTACTGTATGTAGTGTGTTGGTGTGCAGCAACGCAGTAAGTGTAATGCGTTAGTGTACTGTAAGTAGTGTGTTGGTGTACGGTAACTCGGTAAGTGTAATGCGTTAGTGTACTGTAAGTAGCGTGTTGGTGCACGGTAACTCAGTAAGTGTAATGCGTTAGTGGACTGTAAGTAGCGTGTTGGTGTACGGTAACTCAGTAAGTGTAATGTGTTAGTGTACCGTAAGTAGTGTGTTGGTGTGCAGTAACTCAGTAAATGTAATGTGTTAGTGGACTGTAAGCACTGTGTTGGTGTACGGTAACTCAGTAAGCGTAATGTGGTAGTGACCTGTAAGCAGTGTGTTGGTGTACGGTAACTCGGTAAGTGTAATGTGTTAGTGTACTGTAAGTAGCGTGTTGGTGTACAGTAACTCAGTAAGTGTAATGTGTAAGTGGACTGTAAGTAGTGTGTTGGTGTACAGTAACTCAGTAAGTGTTATGTGTTAGTGTACTGTAAGTAGTGTGTTGGTGCACAGTAACTCAGTAAGTGTAATGTGTTAGTGGACTGTAAGCAGTGTGTTGGTGTACAGTAACTCAGTAAGTATAATGTGTTAGTGTACTGTAAGTAGTGTGTTGGTGCACAGTAACTCAGTAAGTGTAATGTGTTAGTGGACTGTAAGTAGTGTGTTGGTGTACAGTAACTCAGTAAGTATAATGTGTTAGTGTGCTGTAAGTAGTGTGTTGGTGTACAGTAACTCAGTAAGTGTAATGTGTAAGTGTGCTGCAAGTATTGTGATGGTGCACAGTTACTCAGTAAGTGTAATGTGTTAGTGGACTGTAAGCAGTGTGTTGGTGTACTGTAACTCAGCAAGCGTAATGTTCTAGTGACCTGTAAGCAGTGTGTTGGTGTACGGTAGCTCAGTAAGTGTAGTGTGTTAGTGGACTGTAAGTAGCGTGTTGGTGTACAGTAACTCAGTAAATGTAATGTGTTAGTGACCTGTAAGCAGTGTGTTGGTGTATGGTAGCTCAGTAAGTGTAATGTGTTAGTGACCTGTAAGTAGTGTGTTGGTGTGCAGTAACTCAGTAAATGTAATGTGTTAGTGACCTGTAAGTAGTGTGTTGGTGTACAGTAACTCAGTAAGTGTAATGTGTTAGTGTACCGTAAGTAGCGTGTTGGTGTGCAGTAACTCAGTAAATGTAATGTGTTAGTGGACTGTAAGCAGTGTGTTGGTGTACAGTAACTCAGTAAGCGTAATGTGTTAGTGACCTGTAAGCAGTGTGTTGGTGTACGGTAGCTCAGTAAGTGTAATGCGTTCGTGTACTGTAAGTAGTGTGTTGGTGTACGGTAACTCAGTAAGTGTAATGTGTTAGTGACCTGTAAGTAGTGTGTTGGTGTACAGTAACTCAGTAAGTGTAATGTGTTAGTGACCTGTAAGTAGCGTGTTGGTGTACAGTAACTCAGTAAGTGTAATGTGTTAGTGACCTGTAAGTAGTGTGTTGGTGTACAGTAACTCAGTAAGTGTAATGTGTTAGTGTACTGTAAGTAGTGTGTTGGTGTACGGTAACTCAGTAAGCGTAATGTGTTAGTGTGCTGTAAGTAGTGTGTTGGTGTACAGTAACTCAGTAAGTGTAATGCGTTAGTGTACTGTAAGTAGCGTGTTGGTGTACAGTAACTCAGTAAGTGTAATGTGTTAGTGTGCTGTAAGTAGTGTGTTAGTGTACTGTAAGTAGTGTGTTGGTGTACAGTAACTCAGTAAGTGTAATGTGTTAGTGGACTGTAAGTAGCGTGTTGGTGTACAGTAACTCAGTAAGTGTAATGTGTTAGTGTACTGTAAGTAGTGTGTTGGTGTACAGTAACTCAGTAAGTGTAATGCGTTAGTGTACTGTAAGTAGCGTGTTGGTGTACAGTAACTCAGTAAGTGTAATGTGTTAGTGTGCTGTAAGTAGTGTGTTAGTGTACTGTAAGTAGTGTGTTGGTGTACAGTAACTCAGTAAGTGTAATGTGTTAGTGGACTGTAAGTAGTGTGTTGGTGTACAGTAACTCAGTAAGTGTAATGTGTTAGTGTACTGTAAGTAGTGTGTTGGTGTACAGTAACTCAGTAAGTGTAATGTGTTAGTGTACTGTAAGTAGTGTGCAGGTGTGCAGTAACTCAGTAAGTGTAATGCGTTAGTGTACTGTAAGTAGCGTGTTGGTGTACAGTAACTCAGTAAGTGTAATGTGTTAGTGTGCTGTAAGTAGTGTGTTAGTGTACTGTAAGTAGTGTGTTGGTGTACAGTAACTCAGTAAGTGTAATGTGTTAGTGTACTGTAAGTAGCGTGTTGGTGTACAGTAACTCAGTAAGTGTAATGTGTTAGTGTGCTGTAAGTAGTGTGTTAGTGTACTGTAAGTAGTGTGTTGGTGTATCTTTAACTACAACTGAAGTCTAATCTCTTACTGTCAGCGTGAGACTGCGTTAGACTCACTCTGTGTAATGTCTATAAAAGCGATGTGTAAGAATTCCCAGTATGTGGTTCTGCTGACCTGCTCTGCAGCATGAACACTGCACACAAATTGGCATTGTGTGTGAGCGAGACAGTTGTTGCCGCAACACTCATGGCATACAGAGGTAACAGTGTGGGGAAAAAAAGGAGCGTCTGACTGATGGGGTGAGGTGGGTCTGGAGCTAGAGAGAATGGTGACAACTTTCTGAAAAGCCACTCTCCACTCTCTCACATCGTTCCGCACCCACTCCGCACCACTCACATGCTCTGCTCCGGCTGAGCCACCCAGGGGCCATCATCGCTGATTGTGATGGAAAGTGTCGGCTTTATTCTCTCAGAGTAAAAGACATTTGAAGCTCACTGTGTGGAAAATCCAGCAAAACTACTAGCAAATAATGCACATGGCGAGGCCTACAAGCAGACCCGGGTTACGATTTGGTGCATGGCCACGCCTGAATATTCAGTGCTTAGGTCACAAGTAGCATAGCTTTGCTAACACTTTCAGTCTCTTAGTTTTGTTATTCTCTTTGCTAAAGCTGTTGCTACTGTAGTGATAATTAACTTGCTAATATGAAGAACAGAAGCGCTGATCAGCTGTCATGATGCCTTCAGTCAAAAACCAGATCAACAACTCCAGATGATGTCATACACGCCCAAACGAACACAGACCCTCTCCACATCTTTGATTGCAGGCGAGTCTTTCACTGCTTTGGTGGATCCCAAATTTAGACTCATCAGTCCACAAAAACCTCAGTTCCACGTCTCAGATGTCCAGTGTACCGCCTTCCCTAAGAAATACATTCTTTTAATTCATTCTCCAGAGTAGTTTTCCTGTAGGGGGTTAGATACTGCCTCCTTGTGGTCATTTTATATAGCTGAAAGTAACAAAAACCCTGGCCCAACCTACTTCCTGGTAGCGGAGACCACATTTCCAAAGGCAGCAGCTTTCCACTTTGAAAAGCAGCATAAACGTTTGAGTTCTGGATATTGTTTGTCTGTAGGTAATGTTTCTGTCTTAGTAAACTAGATTCCAGATTCAGATAATTCAGAATTATTTCCAATTTCTAGGTTTGCCTAGCTTAGCCGCTAGTGATGCTAGCTCTACGGGCTTTGTGTGCTGTTAGCATTAGCGTGTTTATGCACTTAAACGTATAGGGCTAGCTACCATGCTACTTCAGTATTTCTCATATGTGAAGTTCCTGTATCTTTTCCTTGCTTTGGGTTCTGCAGTTTTACCAATTACCACGACCAATGCCTCTTCTATTACTGCTACTTCTTCTAAAGACCTGTATAAATGTAAATGCTGGTTGATACCTCAAGTAAACATGAGAAAAGTACGCCTTGTGGAGTCTTTTGAATTTTAACAACTTTATTCAGGACCAGGGGTTAGCTAGCTGTCTAGCTAGCTCAGGAGAACACAGCGCGGGGGCAGCATATCCAGTTTCAGTGTTCTAAAGACTGTTTACTTTAACTCTACTATGAAGTCTAATGTCTTACTGTGTACTCACAGTAAAATCACAACCACAATCCAAATGAAAGAACTGTTAAGCGAGTCCACCAGTCAGGGTGGTCACTTTGTTTTAAGCTTGGTTCTAGCTAATAGAAACTGTTCTCCTTCAGCGTTTTGTGCTTATGGCTATTTGCTTAGACATCAGTGTCAGACTAATTGACAGTCCTTCTATTAAAGACTGGTAGACGGAGAGACACTAGAGTCCCTTCACCTAGAATGAGTTGATTTAGTCTTGTTCCAGAAATGATCATATGTCTGACACACCTTTGATTGCAGTTCTAGTGAGTTTCAAGTGCTGGATGCCTTACATGATGCAACCCACGGGCAAATTAGCTTCTGGAAGGTTTTACCGTCTAAAGCCGTGTAAAGCTTTGGTGTCTCTTTGAAGGGGAACATAATGCCAGTGCTTCCTTTGGGTACAGCTTTTGTTGAGACACAAAAGTAAGGAGTAGACTCATTTGTGAACGGAGAATTTTCAGCATATGTCGGCATAAATGTGAGCTAACACAATCCGAGTTTCACGCGAGTCATCAAGGTAGATAAAGAGAATCTTGTTGAACAAAAGAGACAGAATTACGTGGTCATTTATTATTGGGGGAAATGAGCCAATCATGTGTGAGTAGCAGATGGGAGTTTTACTTACTCAAAAACATTCTGAGGGCAGAAAGAAAAATGATTGGTTCAGAGAGACAACCAATCAAATTGCAGAGGAGGCGGGGCTAAAAACGGCGGGACGGGGAAATGGGCGGGGCTAAAAAAATGAAAAATAACATCTTTAGCAGCGGGAGACTGTGGTTGTGCAGCTAAGAAATTTGGAACAAACCTTTGGCAAAGGTAAGCACTTTTTCATTTTTATTTGTCATATTTATTTATAATGTGGGTTTATCGTTTTGAGGCTAGATGCACTAAAGTGGGACCGTTTATTAGGCTAGCTAGCTGAGTTAGCTGCTTAACGTCCAAAGCTAACAGTCATTTCAGACACATGTCAGCTTGCAATTAGAATTATGTCAGTTTTTGCCAGCAAAATTAAAATACTTGTACAACCTAGCTAGCTTGATTTGGTAGGAACCATGGGGGAGAAAAAAGGAGGGATGAAGGGGGGGAACAAGAGTTACAGCCTGCTTTTGAGAGCTTAGCTAGCTAGCTAGATTAGCTGTTTATAATGGCAGTCAAAAGTTGTTAGCTGTTTGGTTTTTTGCATAAGCATGCTTAGCAGCCTTACATAATTTGGGAGCAAGTTGTTTGTATTTAGCTAAATTTATTGCACTGCAGCATAGCCATGATAGCTCGCTCATTAGCCCATATATTACTACACAGTTTTGGTCTTTGTGAGCAGAGCTACTTTGGAACTACACTTAGGGCAATAAAACTGTAAACTGTGTGGTCTAGTTCTGCTCTTAAGGCAGGAGAAATGTGCTGTATAGTGTAGTTCTGCTCTTAGGGCAGGAGAAATGTACTGTGTAGTCAACTTCTGCTCTTAAGGCAGGAGAAATGCTCTGTGTAGTCTGGTTCTGCTCTTAAGGCAGGAGAAATGCACTACACTGTGTAGTGTTGTCTAGTTCTGCTCTTAAGGCAGGAGAAATGTGCTGTATAGTGTAGTTCTGCTCTTAGGGCAGGAGAAATGTACTGTGTAGTCAACTTCTGCTCTTAAGGCAGGAGAAATGCTCTGTGTAGTCTAGTTCTGCTCTTAAGGCAGGAAGAAAATGCATTACACTGTGTAGTGTAGTGTAGTTCTGCCCTTAAGGCAGGATAATTGCACTGTGTAGGTGTAGTTCTGCTCTTAGCGGCAGGAGAAATGTACGTGTAGTCAACTTCTGCTCTTAAGGCAGGAGAAATGCTCTGTGTAGTCTAGCTCTGCTCTTAAGGCAGGAGAAATGCACTACACTGTGTAGTTTAGTGTAGTTTCTGCTCTGTACAGGAGGAGCAGATGCAACTGTGTAGTGGTAGTATCTTGCTCTTAGGTCAGGAGAAATGTACGTGTAGTCAACTTGCTACTCTTAAGTCAGGAGAAAGTGCACTACACTGTTAGGTGTAGTGTATGTTCTGCCCTTAGGTCAGGAGAAATGGACCGTGTAGTCTAGTTCTGCTTCTTAAGCAGTAGAAAATGCATACAATAAAGATGATGTCCAGTGGTTTACTGTACTGGACACA
>JAMWET010007763.1:35000-129692 GCA_024036415.1 Prochilodus magdalenae | reverse complement strand
GAAGTAAAGGGGGATGGGAAGGTGGTGGGATGGGTGATGGGAAGAGAAAGGTGAGGAAGAGAGAATAGGGGTGGAAAGAGTTTTTTGTGTAGTGATGGAAAGAGGGGAAAGAGGTAAAGAATGGGTAGGCAGGATGTGTATGAAACGATCACTACGCCAGAGGAATAGGATAAGGGAAAGGAAAAGGCTGGACATGTACACTCCACTATTACCATCTCGCTAAATGAGAGTCCATGTGTGTAAGCTAGGTTAGAGTGGCTATGTATTTGCTCTCCTCGTTAACCGCCTACCTGGTCCATCGTATTTACTGCTGTAACGCACTCAAAGCTGTGAATGTGGCTACCCATGAGCGTAGTGTTTACTTTCTTGCCTGACCATTATCTTAGTATCGTTGGTGCTTGTCCGCTCGCTGTGCCCCTTGAGGGACCCTAAATTTCTGAGATTTGCCAGTTAAATTTTCAGTTTTCCCTGCTTAATTGTAGGTATCACCCTCACGCGCCAGACGTCTCGTATGGCCGTAGAGTCCTATGGGTCCTTGTTTCCATCCCATGCAGCGTGAACATCCTCCACGTTCCTGGCGATGTGCGTGGTTAGGGAGGACCCAGCCTTCTGGACGTGTGACGAAAACCGTCATCTTTGTGCTGACCACGGTGCCTCCACACCGGATTACTTTTGGCGTCTCCACCACGACTAAAGCAGACTCGTCACTGAGATGACCCCGCATGCCATTCTGATCACTCCATGACAGTCTGCTACGAACCCCACCACGCAGTTCCCTTGGCGACGGTGACGTGGTGTTAAGGACAGTCGTGGTAACGGTCTTGTCAGGAGGCCACCACTACTCACTGCATGTCTGTAATTCCGCTGTAGGGTCTCGCTGACATGTCTCCACGATGCAAACCCACCCACGCAAGTTTTCTTCCGGTAGGTGGATTCCCTTCTGGATGCAAGCTGTTTTTGGTTTGGTTGCTAAGACTCCTCATTCTTAGCCGAAAGCCGGATCAAACAGGAATGTCTTCAGCTGGATTTAAAAACTTATCTACCTACTGAGAGCTCTGCTCGTGCCTCATCAACTGCTTTATCATGTGTGTGTAGATCATGCTGGTCCTGAGCAACTGAGACATTTATGGACCAGTACCAGGTTTTTTGAATCGTATTCTGAATCTGCTCATGTGCCCGAAATTGGCACTATGGAAAACAACGTAGATGCCTATGCGCTATGTGGTTTTAAATATGACCGTGTGGTTGGTAGGGCACACAGAACTGTTTGTCTCTCATTAATCTGTTATTTATTCACTTTATGACCCATTCCTGGGGATCTTCGACTATCTACTGAGGCGGGTGTTAACTGTAGGTACAGGGGTTCAAGTTAGATTAAGCACCTTCTCAACTGTTTCCTGGGTTTTTATCGCTCTTTTCATGGGCATCAAATATTAGGAAGCTCTGAACACATTTACAGACTTGCACATGTGTCTCTGAATGTGTACTCAGCTGGATCTTTGCGCTCGAAAACCCAACTCGGATTTTAACATCAGGTGCACACTGACATCACTTTTCCGCGATACTGCAAGACAGTTCATGAAGCCCGGCTATAGATCTTGTGTAATAATTAGAAGATTACAACATAAACTCACATTTGGTGGAGGGTATTCTGTGTTAGGTCAAGAAGTGGGATACTAGCTGGTTTTAATACACAACCTCAGCTCAGCCGGCGGATGCGAATGAGGATGCACAGGACAACTATGATGACTTATGTGTACTTGTACATTCTATGCCCTGTGTACCCGCTTAACGAGTTGGGACTTGTGTGAAGGATTTCTGTTTATTGCCCCTCTCGACAGTAAGAAGAACCAAAACTGCCGTGACCAACGATGCAACAGAGAACCAAAACTGTGTGGCCAGTGGAGAGAACCAAAACTACGATTGCCCAGTGGAACGCGAACAAAGACTCTGTTGGCCCAGTGTAGAGAACAAAAACTGTGGCCAGCGGAAAGACGCAAAACTTGTTGAAAAAAAAAAACCATGTGGAAGAGAACGCCAACTAGTGACCACCCGGACAATGAACCAAACTGTGACCACCGGAAAGAACCACAACTCGCGAGCCTACCGGAAAGAACCGAGATAACTGCGATCACCTACGTGAAGAAGCCTCGCACAAACTTGACGACCACCGGAAAGATACCAAAACTGTGGCGGTCTAGTCTGGAGAGAACCAAAACTGTGGCCAGCAGAAAGAACCAAAACTGTGGCCAGCAGAAAGAACCAAAACTGTGGCCAGCGGAGAGGATCAAAACTGTGGCCAGCAGAAAGAACCAAAACTGTGACCAGCGAAAAGAACCAAAATTGGGGCCAGTGGAGAGAACCAAAACTGCTACCACCGGAAAGAACCAAAACTGCAGCCAGCGGAAAGAACCAAAACTGCAGCCAGCGGAAAGAACCAAAACTGCGGCCAGCGGAAAGAACCAAAACTGCGACCAGCGGAAAGAACCAAAACTGAGACCACCGGAAAGAACCAAAACTGCGACCACCGGAAAGAACCAAAACTGCGACCACCGGAAAGAAGCAAATCTGCGACCACCGGAAAGAAGCAAATCTGCGACCACCGGAAAGAACCAAAACTGCAGCCAGCAGAAAGAAACAAAACTGTGACCACCGGAAAGAACCAAAACTGTGACCACCGGAAAGAACCAAAACTGCAGCCAGCGGAAAGAACCAAAACTGCAGCCAGCGGAAAGAACCAAAACTGCGACCACCGGAAAGAACCAAAACTGCAGCCAGCGGAAAGAACCAAAACTGCAGCCAGCGGAAAGAACCAAAACTGCGACCACCGGAAAGAACCAAAACTGCAGCCAGCGGAAAGAACCAAAACTGTGGCCAGCGGAAAGGACCAGAACTTGAACCAGCAGATGGAACCAAAACTGTGGTCTGGAGAATAAACAACCATTTTGCAGCAGAATGGTGCCAGACTTATTGGATTTGGCTTCATCAGAGAGTAAGTCAGTAAACATCGTCAGACTCAGACCTATTTAGCTACACTGAAAGCCTCTCATGGTTAGTTCTGGAGGACTGGTCAGAAATTCCCATAACCACATTCCCAACCTTGTGGAAAGCCTTCCCAGAGGAGCTGAAGCTGTGATAGCTGTAAAGGTGGACCGACATCAGATTAATCCCTATAGATTAAGAATGGGATGGCACTCGGCTCATATGCGTGAGGCCAGTCGGGCGGGTACTTTGGGCAGTGTAGTGTACTTGGCAGGCTCATTCCGCGTGTGTCAATCCGAAAGTCTGTGACGCAGGATTTTGCTCGGAAGGTGTGAGGAAGAGTCACCAGTGCCTCGAGGCTGAGGAAGGGCTTAATGAAACACATCCTCCTTGTCCTCTCTCCTGATGAATCAATCAGACAGGCTAATGAATGACTCCCCATCCTCACCATCAGAGCTCCATCACACCCAATCAGCGACTCCACTCTCCGACGCATGTTAATTCCGTGCGGTTGAAAGCCGGATTGTATGTTAATAGGGCATTCTGAAGTATATTAAATGGAAGAGCGGCTTGTTTCCAGGCCACGGATCCATCACAGCCAGGTAGCCCCATTAGCGACAGTAATTATGAAAAAGCTAGACGCTAACAATCCAAAGATGCAGCGTAATGCTGAAATATAACGCAGCAGCAGCACATGCGCCTTTGCATTAGCAATGAAGGGCAAAGGCTTCACCAAATGCTTGTTGGCTCGGCTCCGTGTTTACAGTAGCATGGTAAACATCGTTAGCGCGTGCACCGGCGTGAATTCATCATCGTTCGCTAATTAAAGTGCAGGACAGGAAGCTGTTGAAGCATCTGGTTTCATAAACCCATCTAAGGAGAAAAGCAGATTATCATTGATTGACGGCCCCTAAAAGCCACGGCCATCGATTAACGCCAAGCGAAGGTGCGTGGCGCGGTCCGGGGGAAGGCAGCTGCCGATGCCGTGTTTGACCTTCAGCCTCTGATAAAGTCATGGCTGGGCTAGGTGTGGGAGCTTTTGTCTTTACCTGTAGTTACAGCAGCTCTTGGTTTAGTTTTCGATCACCCCTGGCAGTGAGCTACCAAGGTAACGCAGCTAACGGGTCATCGAGTCTGGACTTTCTATCAGCTGTTCTATCAGGTCAGACTACAGCCCCATCGTACAAACAAGCATTTAGATCTTAAACATAAACCCAGAACATTAATACAGACAATAATAAACTAAATATGCACACATTTATAGCATATTTACTATTGTCCCAAACAGTCTAACCCCGTCATTTACACTAACCCCGTCGTTTACACTAACCCCTACATTTACACTAAACCCCTTACCCCTACATTCACACTAAACCCCCTAACCCCTACATTTACACTATAACCCTAACCCCTACATTTACACTAAACCCCCTAACCCCTACATTTACACTAAACCCTAACCCCTACATTTACACTAAACCCTAACCCCTACATTTACACTAAACCCCTAATCCCTACATTTACACTAAACCCTAATTTTACACTAAACCCAAACCCCCAAATTTACACCAAAACCCTAATCCCTACATTTACACTAAACCCTAACCCCTACATTTACACTAAACCCCCTAACCCCTACATTTACACTAAACGCCCTAACCCCTACATTTACACTAAACCCCTAACCCCTACATTTACACTAAACCCCTAACCCCTACATTTACACTGAACCCTAACCCCTACGTTTACACTAAACCCTAACCCCTACATTTACACTAAACCCCTAACCCCTACATTTACACTAAACCCTAACCCCTACATTACACTAAACCCCCCTAACCCCTACATTTACACACTAAACCCCTAAACCCCTACATTTACACTAAACCCTAACCCCTACATTTACCACTAAACCCCCCTAACCCCTACATTTACACTAAACCCCTAACCCCTACATTTACACCTAAACCCACCCTAACCCTACATTTACACTAAACCCTAACCCCTACATTACTACTAAACCCACCTAACCCCTACATTAACACTAAACCCCGTAACCCCTACATTTACACTAAACCCTACCCCCCTACATTTACACTAAACCCCCAAACCCCAACATTTTACACTAAACCCCCTAACCCCTTATAATTAACGATACTAAAACCCCCGTAACCCCTACACTTACACTAAACCCCAAACCCCAACAATTACAACTAAACCACTAACCCCTACATTTACACTAAATCCTATACCCCTACATTTACACTAAACCCCTAAACCCTACATTTTATACAAAACCCCCTAACCCCTACACTTACACTAAACCCCCTAACCCCTACATTTACACTAAAACCCAAATCCCTATTACATTTACACTAAACCCCCGCTAACCCCTACATTTACACTAAACCCCTAACCCCTACATTTACACTAAACCCTAACCCCTACATTTACACTAAACCCTAACCCCTACATTTACACTAAACCCCCAAACCCCCTACATTTAACACCTAAACCCCATAACCCCTACATTTAAACTAAAAGCCTAACCCCTACATTTACACTAAACCCTAACCCCTACATTTACACTAAACCCTAACTAACCCCTACACTTCACACTAAACCCCCTAACCCCTACATGTACACTAAACCCCGCTAACCGTCATACATTTACGCACACTAAACCCCCTAACCCCTACATTTACAACTAAACCCCCTGTCTAACCCCTACATTTACACTAAACCCCCTAACCCCTACATTTACTACTAAATCCCTAACGCCCTACCTTTTACACTAAACCCCTAACCCCTACATTAACACTAAACCCCTAACCCCAACACTTAAACTAAAAACCCCAAACCCCTACAATTACAATAAAACCACAAACCCCTACTACATTTACACTAAATCCTAGATACCCCTAAATTTACACTAAAACCCCTTAACCCTTAATTTTAACTAAACCCCCTAACCCCTTAATTTTCACTTAAACCCCCTAACCCCTACATTTACACTAAACCCTAACCCCGACATTTACACTAAAACCCCAAAACACCCTAACAATTTACACACTAAAACCCTAACCCCTACATTTACACTAAGAACCCTAACCCCCCTTACATTTACAGACTAAACATAACCCCTACATTTACACTAAACCCCCCTAACCCCTACATTTACACTAAACCCCTAACCCCTACATTTACACTAAACCCCTCACCCCGACATTTACCCTAAACCCCCTACCCCCTTACATTTACACTAAACCCCTAACCCCTAACAACTCACACTCGAAACCCCCTAACCCCCTACATCTACACTAACCCCCCTAACCTCACTTACTCATTTACACTAAACCCCCTAACCCCTCTACATTTACACTAAAACCCCCTAACCCCCCTACATTTACACTAAATCCCTAACCCCTTTACATTAACACTAAACCCCTAACCCCTACTCACTTACACTAACACCCCTAACCCCTACACTTACACTAAAACCCTAACCCCTACAGTTACACTAAATCCTAAACCCTACCGTACACTTTACCACTAAAAACCCCTACCCCCTAAATTTATACTAAACCCCCAACCCCTACACTTACACTAAACCCCCTAACCCCTACATTTACACTAAATCCTAACCCCTACACTTACACTAAACCCCCTAACCCCTACATTTACACTAAACCCTTACCCCTACATTTACACGAAACCCCTAACCCCTACATTTATACTAAACCCCCTAACCCCTACACTTACATTAAACCCTAACCCCTACATTTACACTAAACCCTTACCCCTACATTTACACTAAACCCCTAACCCCTACATTTACACTAAACCCCTAACCCCTACATTTACACTAAACCCCTAACCCCTACATTTATACTAAACCCCCTAACCCCTACATTTACACTAAACCCCTAACCCCTACATTTATACTAAACCCCCTAACCCCTACATTTACACTAAACCCCTAACCCCTACATTTACACTAAACCCCTAACCCCCAACATTTTAACAAAACCCCTAACCCCTACATTTACACTAAAACCCTAACCCCTACATTTATACTAAACCCCCTAACCCCTACATTTACACTAAACCCCTAACCCATACATTTATACTAAACCCCCTAACCCCTACACTTACACTAAACCCCCTAACCCCTTCATTTACACTAAACCCCTAACCCCTACATTTACACTAAACCCTATCCCCTACATTTACACTAAACCCTAACCCCTACATTTACACTAAACCCCCTAACCCCTACATTTACACTAAACCCCCTAACCCCCTACATTTACACTAAACCCCCTAACCCCTACACTTACACTAAACCCCCTAACCCCTACATTTACACTAAACCCCCTAACCCCTACATTTACACTAAACCCCCAACCCCTACATTTACACTAAACCCTAACCCCTACACTTACACTAAACCCTAACCCCTACATTTACACTAAACCCCTAACCCCTACATTTACACTAAACCCCCAAACCCCAACATTAACACAAAACCCCCGAACCCCAACCATTACACTAAACCCCCAACCCCTACATTTACACTAAACCCTAACCCCTACATTTACACTAAACCCCTAACCCCTACATTTACACTAAACCCTAACCCCTACATTTACACTAAACCCCTAACCCCTACATTTACACTAAACCCTAACCCCTACATTTACACTAAACCCTAACCCCTACATTTACACTAAACCGTAGTGGACACACATGAGCAAACTGAAGAAGCTAGCGTGCTCCTGTTTAAGGGTACTTGGCGATGACTACTTGTGCCCTCCAGCGTTTCACTCTGTCTTTATAATGTCCACATACAAAAGGGGGAACTGGACTAGGCCTTTCCCTAGAATCCCACTGGATGTACGGTGTCATTCTGGCTGATTGACTACCTTTGGAGGAGCAGAGTTTTTTCTCCTTGGATGTCCGAGGAGGCCTGACCTGATGTGTCCTGCACTGGATTGCCAATCAGTAGCCCACTCAGACTTGGTGTCCCCGCGCGGTGTCAGGAGCCGGTCCCTGCAGCTGGATCAATGTTTCTAACTCTGCCCTCAGCCTGAGCTTGCACGCTCCTTTCTCCTGGACTCTGCACTGCGGGCTCCGTCTCCTCTTCCCCGCGGCCCTGCTGCAGGGAGGCGCAGCCTAATGACTCCCCCCAGCCTGCTGGCCACACAAACGTTTAAACCACTCAAATCAAATATGGATTTCTCCCCCACCTCCTCCACCACCTCAGCTCCCACAGTGGAGCGACGGAGGATGGTTTGGTTTTAGAACGACTGATGTTTAGCTTGCAGCTCAGCACTAAAGCCAGAGACAGGAAACAGGGAAGGAGCTGGGGTAGAAGGGGTGCAGCTCCGGTGGAGCCCTGATAGAATTCCTAGATAGGTAGACAGACAGACAGACAGACAGACAGACAGACAGACAGACAGACCAGTATACATACATACACATGGACAGACAGATCGGTACATGTATATATGGAAGGCCAGACAGACAGATGCACACGTACATACATACATTACATAGGTACATACACAGATACACAGACAGACAGACAAATACTCATAGAGAGATACATATACATGCATAGATGGATAGATTGATGGGTGGATAGATGGATGGGTGGGTGGATGGATGGGTGGATGGGTGGATGGATGGATGATGTGGAAAATGTTGGAGACAGGTCACCTCCTCTGTGCTGGTCTGAATGGAGGCTCTCCCTCACCTGAGGATCAGTCTCTGCTGCTTGCGGGTATCTCTATTTCTCTCGCTCTCTCCCTCTCTCTCTTTCTCTCTCTTTCTTTCTCTCCCCCTCTCTCTCTCTCCCTCTCTCTCTCTCTCTCTCTTTCATGCTCTCTTTCACGATCTCTCTCTCTCTCCCTCTCTTTCTCACTGCCTCTCTCTCTCTCTTTCATGCTCTCTTTCACTGCCTCTCTCTCTCTCCCTCTCTTTCTCACTGCCTCTCTCTCTCTCTTTATCTCTCTCTCTTTCTCTCCCCCCCCTCTCTCTCTGTCTCTGTCTCTCTCTCTCTCTCTCTCTCTCTCTCTGACTCGCTCTCACTCTCTCTCTCTCTCTCTCTCTCTCTCTCTCTCTCTCTCTCTCTCTCTCTCTCTCTCTCTCTCTCTCTCTCTCTCTCTCTCTCTCTCTCTCTCTCTCTCTCTCTCTCTCTCTCTCTCTCTCTCTGTCTCTGTTTCTGTCTCTCTCTCTCTCTCTCTCACTCGCTCTCACTCTCTCACTCTCTCTCTCTCTCTCGCTCCCTCTTTCTCCCTCCCTCTCTCTCTCTCTCTCTCTCTCTCTCTCTCTCTCTCTCTCTCTCTCTCTCTCTCTCATTTCTCTCCAACAAACATGAGGATGATTTATAAGTTGTCCAGCCAAACCTTTAGGAAAAGTGGCAGCTTGGCACTGGAGTGTTTGAATTGTCTTTATTTCTTGCCACCTCCTTTAAAGCAGTCTCTGGCCTTAATGTGGTGGACTGACAGATGAATGGATGGATGGACATACAGAAAGACAGGTATGTACATTAAATCTAACTTTGTGAAGCTAAATAAATCATTGGAGACTGCAGTGGTGTCGTACCAGACTGTCATGGAGTGACTCAGAATGGCAGCGGGTCATCTTCAGTGACGAGTCCCGCTTTAGTCTTGGTGGAGACGCCCAACGAATCCGTGTGTGGAGGCACCGTGGTCAGCACCAAGATGAACGGTGTGCTGTCACACGTCCAGAAGGCCTGGTGTCCCTCCACCTCCATCCCTACCGCACCATCTGCAGGAACTGTGTGAGGATGTTCAAGCTGCATGGGATGGATTATCACAGGACTCCATTAGGAACCTCTACAGCTCCATACCGAGACGTCTGGCGTGTTGGGTTAGCGAACACAGCGGCCCGACTCCACCATACTGAGAGACAGACTTCTGTATGTGTAGCTCAATAAATATTGATCATATCAGTCTAAACTTATCATCAGTTACTGATCCTGGTCTCCTTTATCTCCCTTCCCAACACCACCGAACTCCCACACCTCCGCCTGGGTGCAGCTGTTCTGTTGATGATGAGTGTGATTTCTGAGGTAGTTGGGTTATGTACTTGGTAATTGGGTTTATGTTCTGTAGTTGGATTCAGCTTTCCAGACACAGACAGCTCAGCGAGACTCCCAGCTGAGAGATCTAGCTTCTCCAACCAGATGGTTACTCTGCCAGTGTTCATGACCCTTCCTGCATCTTGACCTTGGTGTGTGTGTCAGCTCATCTTCCAAACACCTTCTGATGACTTTGAGCAGATCTGACTCACAGCGCGGCAGGACGGGGCCGCTCTCGTCCTGGGAGGCCCGCATTAAAGCGGAAAGCTCGCTGATGGAGGGAGCGGCTGTCCTCTGATAGCCAGGAGATTGATGTCAGGCCGATCAGAGACAGAAAGAGAGAAAGTGTGATGGTTTCCTCGCAGGGGAGCCGCCCACAGCTGTGCTCCCTGACAGCGGCCGGAGATGGACAGGGCCCACAGCTCGGATGCTGCCTCGAATGCAGAGGGTACTGGCAGGTTGGGGGTTGTGGAGAAATAGTCGGCCTTGGCCCAGAACAGCACGGGTCCAACATCGCCATGGTTAGCTGTGACTGTGCGTTTGATGGAGGTGCTGGAGAGCTGCTCGGAGAATATGTTCCACGGCTAAAACGTGGCTTAGCTCTGAAAAGGGTTGAACTGTTTTGGTTGGTGTTGATCGTTTTGGGAGGGGCTTAAAATGTGATTATGCTCTGCGGAATGAATCCCATTCATCAAAGGAGCATATCTGGGTACAAGGAAGTGGCTTCTGGTGGCATCTAGCTCTTGCTCTGTCTAGTTTAAACGCTCACAGCGGTGGGGCCAAGACTCACAAGCAAAACTGTGAATGCCACCAAGAACCAAACCTAAATAAAGAAACCCTCTAAGTATAAGAAGAACCAAAACCATACTCTAAGAGGAACCACTGAGAGGAACCAAATCTCAAAAGAACAAACTCTCTAAGAGCCTAAAGAACAGCCACAGAGAAGAACAGCCACCAGACTGAAAAGGAGGTGCCCTCCAAGTATAAGAGAAAGAACCACGGAGAGGAACCAAACCTCAAAAGGAGAAGCTCTTTAAGAGCATGAAGAACCATAGAGAAGAACCTGGACTCAAAGGAGAAGCCTTCTAAGAGCATTTAAGTGGAACCACTGAGAAGGAACCAAAACTCCAGAGAAGAAACTATCTAAGATCATAAGGAAGAGTCACAGCGGAGAACCAAGACTCACACTGAGACATTCTTGAACAACATGAAGAAGAACTAAACTTAAAAGGAGAAACTCTTCAAGAAGAAACCCAGACTCAAAAGTAGGGGAGCCAAGTGCTTGAGAAAGACATTGAGAAGAACCAAGCCTCAAAGGAGAAACTTTCTAAGGGCATTTAAGATGAACCACTGAGAGGAACCGGAACTCAGAAAAAGGAACTCTCTAAGATCCTAAGAAAGAACCAGAGAACAGAACCAAGTCTTACAAGGAGAAACTCCTAAGAGCACTAAGAAGAACCAAACCCAAAATGAGAAACTCTTTAAGAGCATGAAGAACCAAGACTTGCAAGAAGAAAACCTCTTAGTGCTTAATGAAGAAACATTGAGAAGAACCTAGTTCGAAAGGAGGAACTCCTTAAGATCATGAGAAAGAACCACAGAGGAGAACCAGGTCTCACAAGAAGAAACTCCCTAAGAGCTTAAAGAAGAAACACTGAGAGGAACCAAGACTCAAAAAGATCACCCCAGGAGAATTAGGAAGAACCGCAGAGAAAAACCAAGGCTTGCAAGGAGAAACTCTTTTAGAGGTTAATGAAGAAACAGTGAGAGGAACCAAGACTCAAAAGGAGAAAGTCTTTATGAACACACAGAACCATAAAGAAGAACCAAGACTTGCAAGGAGAAACTCTCTTAGAGTTTAATGAAGAAACACTGAGAGGAACCAAGACTCAAAAGGAGAAACTCTTTAGGAACACAAAGAACCATAGAGAAGAACCAAGACTCAAAAAGATCTCCCCAAGAGGATTAGGAAGAACCATAGAGAAGAACTAAGCTCAAAAGGGGAAACTCTTTAAGGAGCATGAAGAACCATAGAGAAGAACCATCACTTGCCAGGAGAAACTCTCTTAGAGCTTAAAGAAGAAACACTGAGAGGAACCAGGACTCTAAAAGATCTCCCCAGGAGAGTTAGGAAGAACCTTGGAGAAGAACCACGACTTGCAAGGAGAAACTCTCTTAGAGCTTAAAGAAGAAACACTGAGAGGAACCAAAACTCTAAAAGATCTCCTCAGGGGAATTAGAAAGAACCATAGAGAAGAACCAAGACTTGCCAGGAGAAACTCTCTTAGAGCTTAATGAAGAAACACAGAGAGGAACCAGGACTCTAAAAGATCTCCCCAGGAGAGTTAGGAAGAACCTTGGAGAAGAACCACGACTTGCAAGGAGAAACTCTCTTAGAGCTTAATGAAGAAACACTGAGAGTAACCAAGACTCAAAAGGAGAAACTCTTCGGGAGCACAAAGAACCATAGAGAAGAACCAAGACTCAAAAGAGGAAACTCTTCAGGAGCATGAAGAACCATAGAGAGATTAGAGGATTAGGAAGAACCATAGAGAAGAACTAAGCTCAAAAGAGGAAACTCTTTAAGGAGAATGAAGAACCATAGAGAGGAACCAAAGAGAAGAACCAAGACTCAAAAATATCTCCCCAAGAAGATTAGGAAGAACCATAGAGAAGAACCAAGCTCAAAAGGGGAAACTCTTTAGGAGCACAAGGGACCAAAGAGAGGAACCAAGACTTGCCAGGAGAAACTCTCTTAGAGCTTAAAGAAGAAACACTGAGAGGAACCAAGACTCAAAAAGATCTCCCCAGGAGAATTAGGAAGAACCATAAAGAAGAACCAAGATATGCCAGGAGTAATTCTCTTAGAGCTTAATGAAGAAACACTGAGGGGAACCCAGTTTAAAAGGAGAAACTCTTTAAGAGCATGAAGAACCAATAAGAGGAACCAAAATTAAAAAAGGAACCCTCAAAAACTTGGAGAAAAAGTAATGAGAGGAACCAAACTCTCTAAGGGATTACTATGGAGGAGAACCGAGACTCACTAGGACAAACTCTCTAACAACATAAAGAGGAACCATTACCAAGAACCAAACTCAAAAGGAGAACCCCTCCTCCTCTGGGGAACCCCTGATAGTGGAATTAGGATACAAGTAGTACGAGATCGGAGGGGAGGTGGAAGCACAGAGAGGAGGTAGGCCTAGATGATGAGTTCTCTGACGGGTTTGTTGGGCTGCTGTGTGGGACACACACACAGAGTGATAAGCACGGTGCGGGGGCTTCCAGAAACAGCCACCAACCACAGAGAGTAAAACACAGAGTGCAGTATTCATGGCCAGACCCCGCCGAATGAGATTCCTGACATTCCGCTTTAATGGCAGGTGCAGGCCCGGCCCGGCCCGCGCGGGCCCTGTGGAACAGCACCATTACAGGTGATTTTCCGTCCGTGATAGCGGCGCGCTTTCATTTAGCGTCTGAAGCAGGGCAGGAAATGTGGGTTTCATGCCCCACTACGACACACGCGCTCCTCCCTCCCTCCCTCGTCGGCCGCTGCTCCGAGTCTGATCCCATTTTCTCTTTCATGTCCCTCCCTATTGGCTTTTGCCTCCCCTCACCTGTTAACCTGCGTGTCCTCACCCGAGAGAGAATCGTTTCCAGGCAGGAAAGTGATTTGGAGAAGCAGGTAATGGGACGCAGTAGGTGTGGATGATAGGGTCCGTGTTCGGATATGGAGGCTTGCTGCCGTCTGACATTGCAGCAGGTCAGGACGACTGTGTCATGCACGGCTTAAGTTGAACAGAGGACAGTGTCCTGTACTTCCATGTAATGAGTTCCACTGTTTCAGTCTGTTGCCAGTTTAGGAGGTACTAGATACTAGAGGAGACGTTACAGATATCGCTGTGTTTATATTATCAGGGTGGAGCTGTAGAACGGTTAGCGGTGGATGCAGCTGGTTGCAAGCTCATGGTTTCCTGTACGGGTTTGTGCGTCGTGGTCGCCTCTGTCTCCAAATTCCTCCCACATTCACAAACCAATTATGTACCACTGTCAGTGACTGGCTGAAAGTGTGGGAGGGGTATACTGTGATTGACAGGGTAGGAGGAGTTTACTGTGATTGATGGGCAATGTAGGAGGAGTTTACTGTGATGGACAGACAGGTTAGGATGAGTTTAATGTGATTGATGGACAGTGAAGGAGGAGTTTACTGTGATGATGGACAGGGTAGGAGGAGTTTACTGTGATTGACAGACAGTGTAGGAGGAGTTTACTCTGATTGATGGACAGTGTAGGAGGAGTTTACTGTGATGGACAGACAGGGTAGGAGGAGTTTACTGTGATTGCTGGACAATGTAGGAGGAGTTTACTGTGATGGACGAACAGTGTAGGAGGAGTTTACTGTGATGGACAGACCGGGTAGGAGGAGTTTACTGTGATTGCTGGACAATGTAGGAGGAGTTTACTGTGATGGACGAAGAGTGTAGGAGGAGTTTACGTTGATTGATGGACAGTGTAGGAGGAGTTTACTGTGATGGACAGACAGGGTAGGAGGAGTTTACTGTAATTGCTGGACCATGTAGGTTTACTGTGATTGATGGATAATGTGGGAGGGGTTTACTGTGATGGATGAACAGTGTAGGAGGAGTTTACTGTGATTGATGGGCAGTGTAGGAGGAGTTTACTGTGATTGATGGACAGTGTAGGAGGAGTTTACTGTGATTGATGGGCAGTGTAGGAGGCGTCCTAGTACAGAGTCCAGTGAGTGTATGTTTAGGACGAGGGATGGTGCCGCTCATACGGATCGGGCCCATGTCCGTAGAGTCTGCAGGATTCCGGGGAAGCCCAGAAGTTTGTTTCGAAGTCTTTACTCTAAGAGGAATAACGAGGACGGATCGTGTTATTCCTCTGATACCGAATCCCCACCTAGCGTCCCCACCCACAGTCTCCCACCTAAAGCCCCCCACCTAAAGCCCCCCACCTAAAGTCCTCTTCCTGGGAGCTAAAGGTGGAGTAAGGTTTGTTCAGCAGGATCGCCCTAAACCCCTCCGTGGTACCTGGGAACTTGTGGAGCGCTCCATGTCTTCCCTTTGATGGAGAGTTTTGGGATTAGGGAGTCGCGCTTCCTATAAAGAGCCTGCTGGTGAAGGTGCTGGTGGCGCTGTCTCCTCAGATCACAGAGGCTGAAAGCCCTTTGTTTGAAGTTCAAGCCAGTCTGTGGCAACTTTGTTCAGATCCCCCCTGATCTCGGCAGACGGGGTCCGGAGTGGGTCTGAAGCGTGTGAAAGTGGCTCAGTGCCGCTTTTCATTAGGCCTACTGCACACACTTCATCAGAGATCCAGCAAAGTGCTGCTCCCCCTGTAAACGAGCGCCCTTCAAACCCCGTATGATCCACCTCCCTCTGTACTTCGTTAGTACGCCTGGGCAGCGCAGTGCGCTCGACTTGAGCAGTCTCGGTGCTGAAGCTGTAAAGATGGTCCGGAGGTGTTTGGTATGGAAGTGGCGGGTGAATCTCGGCGTGTGGTGTAGAGACAGGCCGGGATTAAGCAGCGTACCTACTAGGGTGTCCTACCTCCACCAGCACCGATAACAGATGTGATCTGGATTGGGCATGTACTGGACAGGTTTCTGGGTGTGGCTCACATCAGTGTTCAGACACTCTTACACCAAAGAATTGGTCAGGTGGTCCAGATTTGGTGGATGCCTTCCCTGGCACAGTTCCGAGGAGAATTCCCTGTAGACTGGGATTGTATCCACTGCTGGTAGACCCGTATGACCGTACGCCTCCATACACCTGCAGATTCAGCTACTTCCTTCACACTATGGTCTTTGGCCACGCCCACATGCAGTTACTCCTTTTAGCCAATCATTGACATCTGCTTTGGAGACATGTGGGCAGCGTCCTGTGGGCGGCGTCCTGTGGGCAGCGTCCTGTGGGCAGCGTCCTGTGGGCAGCGTCTTATGGGCAGTGTCTTATGGGCAGCATCCTGTGGGCAGTGTCTTATGGGCAGCATCCTGTGGGCAGCGTCTTGTGGGCAGCGTCCTGTGGGCTGCATTCTGTGGGCAGCGTCTTGTGGGCAGCATCCTGTGGGTAGCGTCTTGTGGGCAGCTTCTTGTGTGCAGTGTCCTGTGGGCTGCATTCTGTGGGCAGCGTCTTGTGGGCAGCGTCTTGTGGGCAGCATCCTGTGGGCAGCGTCCTGTGGGCTGCGTCCTGTGGGCAGCGTCCTGGGGGTAGCATCCTGTGGGCAGCTTCTTGTGTGCAGTGTCCTGTGTGCAGTGTCCTGTGGGCAGCGTCTTGTGTGCAGTGTCCTGTGGGCAGCGTCTTGTGTGCAGTGTCCTGTGGGCTGTGTCCTGTGGGCTGTGTCCTGTGGGCTGTGTCCTGTGGGCAGCTTTTTTGTGTGTAGCGTCCTCTGTGCAGCATCTTGTGGCCAGTGTCCTGGGGGCGGCATCTTGTGGGCAGCATTCTGTGGGCAGTTTTCTTGTGTGTAGCGTCCTGTGGGCAGCATCCTGGGGGCAGCGTCCTCTGTGCAGCGTCCTCTGTGCAGCGTCCTGGGGGCAGGGTCCTGGGGGCAGAGTCCTGTGGGCAGCGTCCTCTGTGCAGCGTCCTGGGGGCAGCATCCTGGGGGCAGCATCCTGGGGGCAGCATCCTGGGGGCAGCGTCCTGGGGGCAGCGTCCTGTGGGCAGTGTCCTGTGCCCACTGCTGAAGGGCTAGAGGATGACCAACACTGCACTGTGCAGCAGCAGATGAGCTACCGTCTCTGACTGTCCATCTACAAGGTGGAGCAGCAAGGTAGGAGTGTCTAATAGAGTGGACAGTGAGTGGACACAGTGTCTCAACACTCCAGCAGCACTGCTGTGTCTGATCCACTCACACCAGCACCACACACACTAACACACCACCACCACGTCAGTGTCTCTGCAGTGCTGAGAATGATCCACCACCCACATCATACCTGAATAGCCACTGTAACCTAGCGTTCCCACAGCTCCCTCGGTGAACGGTTCCTCTGTGTCCTTTATGACTTACTTCCTCCATACTTTCAAATATGTGTCACGTCCACGCTGCATGCTAATGGCTGTGAGCCCGGTGCGGTGCGGTGCCACCGTAGCCCAGTTCTGTCAATAACAGGTCTCTTTTCCCGTCCTCCTCCCTGGGGAGCAGGTTTCTCTCTCCGAGACAGCTACCAATCTCCTGCTCAGAGTCTGTATTTTTAACATCTAGTCTGAACCTTAGTCAAACCGGCACGACTGAACCATGGACTCGCCTATCCTGGCCCCAGTCGCGCTTCGGAAAACCCAGGAATAGAGCTACGGTGCTTGTGAAGGCGAATGAGGAGGAGTGGGCTCTGGCAGGGCTGGAGTCAGTCCAACAGTTTGGAGCTGAAAATGCGGAATGCAGTCCGTTACTCATCCCTGAGTCTCGTTAGGAGGAGGAGCGCACCGATGAGTGCTTAATAAGTACATCCCATCCCGTGGGGTGGCGAGGCCTACGGCGGGGTTTGGTGACCAGTGGGTGAGAGGGCAAGGAGCCACCCGAATGGGATTTGAAGTCAGCACAGCAGAGAGGATGCCAGCTGGAGGGTAGAGGCACCTTAAAACTGTCTAGCATTTGTTCTAATATTGGTTAGTTGCTTGTGTGGTTGATGGAACCGTACATCCACAACTTCTAACATGCACAATATGGCCAGAAGTATGTGGACACCCACCCTTTGCACCTGAGATTTGCGGGGCTGAGGTCAAGACCCACCCTTTGGCACCTGAGATTTGCAGGAAGTGTTCTACGAGGTCAAGACTCCGCCCATTGGCCTCCCAGCCCACCCATACACACCGGCCCGCCACCTGGATCTCCTCTAAACCATGTCCACCTCTTATGGAGGGCTACCCTCCCAGACAGGACGGGGTTCCCGTACCCAAGACTTGAAGGAAATAACATAGATACCAAGACACACCATAACTCCCAGCCCACCCATACACACCACCCCTCCCAGCCCACCCATACACACCGCCCCCACCCTGGATCGCCCCTAGACGTTGCCCCTCTCTGCACACCCTGAAATGCTACCCCTCCCAGCCCACACAGATATGCCACCACCTGTCCCGTCCCCAAAAGACGCTGCCCCTCTCGGCACACTCTGAGATGCCACCCCTCCCAGCCCACACAGAGATGCTGCCACATGTCCCGCCCCCAATAGACAACGCCCCTCTCGGCACACCCTTAGATGCCAACCCTCCCGGGCCACACAGGGGCTCTGGAGTGCCCCTAGAAGTTACCCCTCTCTGCACACCCTGTGATGCCACCCTTCCCAGCCCACACAGAGACGCCCACACATGTCCCGCCCCCAATAGACACCGCCCCTCTCAGCACACCCTGAGATGCCACCCCTCCCAGGCCACACAGAGACGCTGCCACCCGTCCTGGCACAGAGACGCCAGCCCACCCATAGTCACCCAACACCTCTCAGCCCGCCCATAGACACAGTACGACCTCTTCTACACCGAATGTTGGTCTATCGAGGCTGCATGACCATGTGCTTGTTTTGATGTGGCTGTTAGTAACTGGTATAACCAAAACTCAGTAATTGGTGGGGGGTGTCCACATACTTTTGGCCACAAATGCAGCAACAAATAGGCACAAAAGAGTTAGCACCATGCCAACAGGACCACCAAATACCGTACCCCAGTAGTAGCCCTCCACAAAAGCACCAGCACCTCTAGATATCTCATTAGAGTCAGAGAGTTCACGCTAATTGTTATTTCAGGAAAATGCCCAGTTGTCCACTGCTCGGGCAGAATTCAATATCGGTGAGGTACTTACTGCATGCATATTGGCTACACGAGCCCTGGATACCCAACACCCTAATGAAGCCTTATCTAAAATCACTTCCGCCTGACTCAGACCTTAAAAAGCCTCTCAGTGTCCCATTAGCGGGGACGAGAGGGGGCCATCGTGGCCAGCGCGCTGCCGTTCTTGCATTAATGAAGTCACCGATATCCGTATTTGGCGGCCAGGCAGCTAAAGGCCGAGGGGTTGGTGAGGCTTGCCAAAATCTGAGCGGTTAAAAGAAGCATTAATGTTGGGCCAGAGACTGTCGGGCCAGAGCCGTGTGTGGAGGATGGAACAAAGACTTCGGCCCTTTTGATAAGATGTGCCTTTTTTCCGGGTATGTGCATTCACATGCAAACCTTCCAACTTAGAACCGCATTAGATTAGATCTGCATTAGGTTATTGGATATGTCATTCAGAAATGAAGCAAGAACGGGATACCGGGCCAAAAGTATGTGGACACCCCTTCTAAATGCTGGATTCCAGCCATGGAATCAAACAAATGTTTGCCCTGCTAGAGCCGCTCCAGTCAACTGTACCTGCTCTTATGTTCAGTGGAAACATCTAGCAGCTGGTTTTGTGGAAGCGGTGGTCCACAAAAGCTCACGTCTGGACCCACGGACACACAATGCCAAGCGCTGCCAAAGCATGGACCCGATAGTAGTGGAACCCTCTGTGTTGTGATGATCTCTCAGGAAGGCAGGAGAACTCTACTTCCCTGAAAGTATTCCCTAAGTGTTTGGTGGAGGGGAAATAATGGGCTGGGCTCCTTTGCTTTGATGAGAGGGAGGCTTCCAACTTCATGGAACGGTTTGGGAAGGTTCTTGATTATGCTGAGCATGATGATGTCTTGTACCTTCCAAGCTCATAAGCTCATAGGAACTGTTTGGGAAGGTTCTGCTTGGGTTGCATGCAGATGTTCTTGTACCCAGTTATGTGCTCATTTTTCTGATTATTGGCTAGATATAGGGTTCCCACCTTTCCCCGAAATGAAAATAAAGGACGTGGGGGGGCGTGGTCATGTGTGAGTGACATGTGTTTGAAATCGCATCCTGTATGTGATCTGATTCCTGGGGGTGGGTAAGGGTAGTTGTTTGGGGGAGAGTGTGATCATTCATGTGCGACACACGTGTTTATCTGACATGTACGGGAATACGGAACACATTTACGGACATTTACGGAAATAAGGAACAAAACATGTCCTGTATTTGAGTCTGGGGCGGGGGGCGTGGAATGTGATCATTCATGTGTGTGTGACAGATGTGTATATCGGACATTTACAGAAATACGGAACAAATTTACAACATCTATGGAAATACGGAACAAATTTACGGACATTTACGGAAATACGGAACAAATTTACGGAACAAATTTACGGAAATACGGAAACAAATTAACGGACATTTACGGAAATACGGAACAAATTTACAGACATTTACTGAAATACAGAACAAATTTACCGACATTTACGGAAATACAGAACAAATTTACAGACATTTACGGAAATACGGAACAAATTTACAGACATTTACGGAAATACGGAACAAATTTACAGACATTTACGGAAATACGGAACAAATTTACGGACATTTACGGAAATACGGAACAAATTTACGGACATTTACGGAAATACGGAACAAATTTACAGACATTTACGGAAATACGGAACAAATTTACAGACATTTACGGAAATACGGAACAAATTTACAACATCTACGGAAATACAGAACAAATTTACGGACATTTACGGAAATACGAAACAAATTTACGGACATTTACGGAAATACGGAACAAATTTACAGACATTTACGGAAATATGGAACAAATTTACGGACATTTACGGAAATATGGAACAAATTTTTCCGACATTTACGCAAATACGGAACAAATTTACAGACATTTACGGAAATATGGAACAAATTTATGGAAATATGGAACAAATCGCGTATTGGCTTAATACGGGACACTACATTTAATTTAAAAGGACGATTCCGTATTTTACGGGACGGGTGGAAACCCTAGCTAGATACATTGTGAAGCATCCACCTATGTGCACTGAGCAGCAGTGTCCACCACTTGGTGAATAGATGTAGCATTAGCAGAGTTAGCGATGGTAGCATTCGATTACAGGACAAACAGTCCTCTAGGTCCACATCGCCATCATGGAGATCATCATCGTGTTAAAGCCCGAGATTTGCTTTTGCTTGCTGAAGTGAAGGTCATAGTTGGCTTAGCCCACCAGTATTCAGATCTACAGTCGCAAGTCCAGCAAGTGAGCCCACCATCCACCATCTTCTCCCCCTGTTTTCCTTCATGCTCGAGTTTCTCCTCCACCTCAGGCCACATGTCTGCGGCGGCTTTGAGGGAATTCAGCAGTCTGTTTTCTGAATCTCCCAGGAACCGCTCAATCAATGCAGCCCTCCTGCTTCCATTCTCGGCGCTTCCCCGGCGCTGTCTACCAAGACGAGCCTCGGCCTGGTTTGCATGCAAGCCGCGGCTCGTCCAGGGCCATATGGGCGCCGTTGACCCGCGAGCGTGTGTTTACCGAGCTGGAATAGTTTGTGCTCCGGCTCTGAAAAGGCCCCACGCCTCCTCCATGGCTCGTGTTAATTAGTCCGTAGCGGAATTCACCCGCCTGCTGAAAACAAGGACAGTTGGAAGGGCTCCCAAAGGAGTGAGCAGCGTCTGTGTATTCAGGAAGCAGTCGAGCAGGTCAATTGGTGGCACCACAGTTTGAAAAGCACCCGGTTTCAGCAGATGCCATGGTTTGGAACGTGTGCAAGTTCTCTTACCCCAGATAGATGTTTACTTTTGCTCTACAGCTACAAAGCTAATGTAATTAATTCACTCATCATCCAAAGGATAGTCGTACAAGTAGCTGCACCCAGAAGGAATCAACCAACAGAAGTGAAACTTGGTGGGTAGGTTTGACATGGTGAGACATAGCAATGATTCAAGTTTGATGCCGGGGCACGCATGTGATGTAAGCAACGACGAGCCTTATCTCTGTACCTGACTGACCCAACAGCCACCATTACAGACATCCAGCGAGCAGTGGTGTCCTCCATGAGTCCTCCTGTTAGTGCAGCACCATTGGCAGACGGCTGCACCACGCAGGACAACATGCACACAGACCGTTACCACGACTGTCCTTAACACCACGTCACCAAAGACTGCAGTGGTGTCGTACCAGACTGTCATGGAGTGACTCAGAATGGCAGCGGGTCATCTTCAGTACAGAGTCCCGCTTTAGTCTTGGTGGAGACGCCCAACGAATCCGTGTGTGGAGGCACCGTGGTCAGCACCGAGATGAACGGCCTGTAGTCACACGTCCAGAAGGCCCGGTGTCCCTTCACCTCCACCCCTACCACACCATCTGCAGGAACTGTGTGAGGATGTTTAAGCTGCATGGGATGGGTTATCACAGGACACCATTAGGAACCTCTACAGCTCCATACCGAGACTTGGACCCGAAGCCATTGTGGGCTGGAGGTTAGGGAACCAGCCTTGTTCCCGGAGGGTTGCCGGTTTGATTCCCTGAACTGACAGTAACGACTGAGGTGCCCTTGAGCAAGGCACCTAACCCCCAACTGCTCCCCGGGCGCTGTGGATAGGGCTGCCCACTGCTCCGGGTAAGTGTGCTCACTGCCCCCTAGTGTGTGTGTTCACTAGTGAGTGTGTATGTGGGTGTTTCACTTTACGGATGGGTTAAATCTCGTGTGAAAATCACAATTGGCACAAACTGAATGATCCTGAATTACCTGAAATGATATAAAGCGGTTTCTGTTCGGGACTGGCCGCCCTGTGCACCACTCTAGAATCACGCATGTCATTGTTACTAAGGTGCGAGACTAAACAATCACATTTCAGACATCACACATGCCTTGACTGATTACCTACATGTGGCCTACAGGTCAGATCTCTTCGGAAGCCTGTGTTCATCTCCTCTCCGGTGCTCTTTAGGGATTGTCTGGCCGGGATGCTGGCACTGACTCCGTTGGAACAGTCAGGCTCAGTTAAGTCTAAAAAAGAGATTACTTTGCAAAAGAGTAGAAGCCTCATTCAGCACTATGTGGAAACCCTACGCTCCCTGCAGTTGTAGAGTTTCTTGGCCAATCCATCCCCATTTCAGTAACGGTGGAATGACACTTTGTTTGTAGGAGATCTGCATGAACAGAGAGCTAAAAGAAAATCTCTCCCAGTTCTGTCAAAAAGTCTACCCACTGCCTCCAAAACAATGACCTCAGCAGAAAACCCCAAAGTGTTCAGGCTGTACTTCTTCACCCCCAGTGCTACAGAATGCACAGTGAGCATGAAGAGAAGAGTCAGCCTTGGAGTTCGAAAATAAACCGTTTCCTAGTGCACTTTAAACTAGAGGTCTGAGTATTTGATTGCATTAAGCCACAAAAGCAAAACTGCTCAGGTACGGGTGTTGGATGGGTAGTTCTGGACCGTGAACGGCACTTCAGCACATCCTGAAGGTGAAGATGGCGCTCAGTCACAAAGTAAGGTCAGGGACTGGTACTAGATGGGTAGTACTGGATCCGAAGTGCCACTTCAGGGCATCCCAAAGGTTAGGGTTGAGGTCAGGGCTATGCCGGTTCTTCCACACCAAGCTTAGCAAACCATTTCTACTGTTGATGTTGGGTGGCCTGGTCTGGCTCATGGTTCCACTTCATCTTGAAGGTGTTGGATGGGGTTGAGGTCAGGGCTGGGCCGGGTCTTCCACACCAAACCCAACGAATGATTTCTTCTGTTGATGTTGGGTGACCATGTCTCAGTCCTAGTTCATCTTGAAGATGTTGGATGGGGTTGAGGTCAGGGCTGGGCCAGTTCTTCCACACCAAACCCAACAAACGATTTCTTCTGTTGATGTTGGGTGACCATGTCTCAGTCCTAGTTCATCTTGAAGGTTTTGGATGGGGTTGAGGTCAGGACTAGGCCGGTTCTTCCACACCAAACCCAACAAACGATTTCTTCTGTTGATGTTGGGTGACCATGTCCCAGTCCTAGTTCATCTTGAAGGTGTTGGATGGGGTTGAGGTCAGGGCTGGGCCAGTTCTTCCACACCAAACCCAACAAACCATTTCTTCTGTTGATGTTGGGTGACCATGTCCCAGTCCTAGTTCATCTTGAAGGTGTTGGATGGGGTTGAGGTCAGGGCTGGGCCGGTTCTTCCACACCAAACCCAACAAACGATTTCTTCTGTTGATGTTGGGTGACCATGTCCCAGTCCTAGTTCATCTTCAAGGTGTTGGACGGGGTTGAGGTCAGGGCTGGGCCGGTTCTTCCACACCAAACCCAAAACAATTTCTTCTGTTGATGTTGGGTGACCATGTCCCAGTCTTAGTTCATCTTGAAGGTGTTGGACGGGGTTGAGGTCAGGGCTGGGCCGGTTCTTCCACACCAAACCCAACAAACCATTTCTTCTGTTGATGTTGGGTGACCATGTCCCAGTCCTAGTTCATCTTGAAGGTGTTGGATGGGGTTGAGGTCAGGGCTTGGCCAGTTCTTCCACACCACAAACCCCCAACAAACCAATGATTTTCTTTCTGTTGATGTTGGGTGACCATGTCTCAGTCCTAGTTCATCTTGAAGGTGTTAGACAGGGTTGAGGTCAGGGCTGGGCCGGTTCTTCCACACCAAACCCAACAAACGATTTCTTCTGTTGATGTTGGGTGACCATGTCTCAGTCCTAGTTCATCTTGAAGGTGTTGGATGGGGTTGAGGTCAGGGCTGGGCCAGTTCTTCCACACCAAACCCAACAAACCATTTCTTCTGTTGATGTTGGGTGACCATGTCCCAGTCCTAGTTCATCTTGAAGGTGTTGGATGGGGTTGAGGTCAGGGCTGGGCCAGTTCTTCCACACCAAACCCAAAAAACGATTTCTTCTGTTGATGTTGGGTGACCATGTCCCAGTCCCAGTTCATCTTCAAGGTGTTGGATGGGGTTGAGGTCAGGGCAAGGCCGGTTCTTCAGCACCAAACCCAACAAACCATTTCTTCTGTTGATGTTGGGTGACCATGTCTCAGTCCTAGTTCATCTTGAAGGTTTTGGATGGGTTTGAGGTCAGGGCTGGGCCAGTTCTTCCACACCAAACCCAACAAACGATTTCTTCTGTTGATGTTGGGTGACCATGTCCTAGTTCATCTTGAAGGTGTTGGATGGGGTTGAGGTCAGGGCTGGGCCGGTTCTTCCACACCAAACCCAACAAACCATTTCTTCTGTTGATGTTGGGTGACCATGTCCCAGTCCTAGTTCATCTTGAAGGTGTTGGATGGGGTTGAGGTCAGGGCTGGGCCAGTTCTTCCACACCAAACCCAACAAACCATTTCTTCTGTTGATGTTGGGTGACCATGTCCCAGTCCTAGTTCATCTTGAAGGTGTTGGATGGGGTTTTTCAGGGCTGGGGCCAGTTTCTTCAACACCAAACACCAACAAACGATTTTCTTCTTTTGATGTTGGTTGTGACCATGTCCCAGTCCTAGTTCATTTGAAGGTGTTTGGTTGGGGTTGAGGTCAGGGCTGGGCCGGTTCTTCAACACCAAACCCAACAAACGATTTCTTCTTCTGTTGATGTTGGGTGACCATGTCCCAGTCCTAGTTCATCTTGAAGGTGTTGGATGGGGTTGAGGTCAGGGCTGGGCCGGTTCTTCCACACCAAACCCAACAAACGATTTCTTCTGTTGATGTTGGGTGACCATGTCCCAGTCCTAGTTCATCTTGAAGGTGTTGGATGGGGTTGAGGTCAGGGCTGGGCCAGTTCTTCCACACCAAACCCAACGAATGATTTCTTCTGTTGATGTTGGGTGACCATGTCCCAGTCCCAGTTCATCTTGAAGGTGTTGGATGGGGTTGAGGTCAGGGCTGGGCCGGTTCTTCCACACCAAACCCAACGAATGATTTCTTCTGTTGATGTTGGGTGACCATGTCCCAGTCCTAGTTCATCTTGAAGGTGTTGGATGGGGTTGAGGTCAGGGCTGAGCCGGTTCTTCCACACCAAACCCAACAAACCATTTCTTCTGTTGATGTTGGGTGACCATGTCCCAGTCCTAGTTCATCTTGAAGGTGTTGGATGGGGTTGAGGTCAGGGCTGGGCCGGTTCTTCCACACCAAACCCAACAAACGATTTCTTCTGTTGATGTTGGGTGACCATGTCTCAGTCCTAGTTCATCTTGAAGGTGTTGGACGGGGTTGAGATCAGAGCTGGACAGATTCTTCACCACCAACTCAACAAACCCAACAAAACCATAGTCTTCTGTGCATGGATGTTGGGTGACCATGTCCCAGTCCTAGTTCATCTTGAAGGTGTTTGGACAGGGGTTGAGGTCAGGGCTAGGGCCGGTCTCCACACCAAACCCAACAAACCATTTCTTCTGTTGATGTTTGGGTGACCATGTCCCATCCTAGTTCATCTTGAAGGTGTTGGATGGATTGAGGTCAGGTGAATACCAATACCCAACAAACGATTTCTTCACTGTTGATGTTGGGTGACCAATGTCCTCTCCAGTTGCATCTACTTCCCAAGAGAGAATTCAATCATTAGGAGGGGCGTCCACATACTTTTGGCCATGTTTGGCCATAGGGAAACCATTCGCTAGGCAGCATATCAGAGAAAGAGTTCATCAAAGAACAAGGGAATGCCCAGAAGGAGGAACCGAAGCTGCATATCAGCAAATTCATGATGCAGCTCCTCATAGTTAACCGAGCTCTTAGGCGAGAGAATGATCGCTCCTGTCCATCTCCCCTGCACCTGGAGGTCTGAGAACCAAGAGAGCGAGGGAGGAAACGGAGAAGCAATGAATTACTGGACTGAGGGAGGGCAGTTAGGAGTGCTTCTGGAGATCGCACATGGCCGTTAAATGTCAGTCTGAGTGACTGTGTGAGCGATAAGGGTGCTGAGAGCGGACGGCGAGGTCAAGCCTCAAAACAAAACAAAGCGGAAAGGAGAAGCGGCTTTAAACTGCGCCGCATGATCCGCGAAACGCGAAAACGCTGACCCGGACGCTTCCAATGGAATACAGCAAGATCTCATAACCGCAGCCGCAGGAGTGCAAACAGATTGAAAGGTCCGGAATGGTAAAGATTGGGAATGAGAGAGGCTAAGCTCTCGTAGCAGGCTCGGCGATGCCGTTCGTTCGAAATCCATCAGAAGCTTCACCGCTTGACGTCCTTCAGGGGGCTTTAGGGGGTTCAAGGCTTCATAACGGGAGCTAGAAGACAGGTTAGTGAAAGCTTCATGATGGGGAAAAGTCATTCCTGTTTAAAACAGCGTACCAGTGAGGGTCTCTGTGCTGGCTTAGCGTTCTCGAGGTGAGGGAGGTTCTAGCTTGCGCCGCCTCTGGAGGCTTCCCAGCGAGGGCTGTTTACTGCGGTGCTGGCGCCGCTGTCCTATAGTTCGGGTTGCGGATGTTAGGTGGGTTGGTCTGTTTTGGGGCCAGACCAGTGGGGTGGGACTTCCAGCCTTTCGGCACTGGGACAGGCGTCGGGTGGACATGTCCTGACTCCGGCGTAGTGTCTGGACGGACGCGTCTTAGTCCTCTTCTCAGGATGAACTCTTTAAAATGTCCACACTCCAACAATAGTATGTGTTCCATTGGCTCACGTCCGTGTCAAAGACATTCCTTGCATTTCATTGGTTTACCAAGGTCATGTGACATCGTGACTCGCCTACTGGCTAACCACAGCCAGCCTCTAAATGCTAGTCAGCTAGTCAGTTCTGACTCCCGAATGTCCTCCATTCCACCCAGTTTCTCTCTCTCTCTCTCTATCTCTCTTCCTTCTCTCTCTCTTTCTCTCTGCATCTCTCTCTCACCCTGTCTCTCTTTCCCTCTCTGTCTCTCCATCTTTCTCTCTCTCTCTTTGTCTCTCTCTCTCTCCTTCTCTCTTTTATCCCTCTGTCTGTCACTCTCTCTCTGTCTTTCTTTCTGCCATCTCCTTCCATCTCTCTCTTTCTCTGTCTTGCCATCTTTCTTTCTCTCTCTTTTCTTCTCTTTCTTTCTCTCAAAACAAAACAAAAAGTGGGGAGAAGGAAAGCGGCTTATAAACTGCGCCCGCATGATCCGCGATACAGCGAAAACGCTGTGCTCCGGAGTTGCTTATGGGCCGGAAGCTTGCCAGTGGCATACATGCAATTGATCTCATAACCGCAGCCGCAGGAGTTGCAAAATAGATCTGAAAGGTCCGGAATGGTAAAGATGGGGGATGAGACTCTCGAGGCTAAGCTCTCGTGCCATCTCGCCGCTATGCCGTTCTCCAGCATCCCTCGTCTCTCCCTATCCCCTCATACGAGTATCATCAGAAGCATCCACCGCTTGACGTCCCTTCTCCCCCTCTGCTTTAAAGCTGGTTCAACGCAGTGGCTCTCATCTACAACGGTCAGCTAGGAAATAACAGGTTAGTGAAAAGCTTCATGATGGTGGAAGATAAGTCATTCCTGTTTAAAACAGCGCTACCTCTCTCAGTGAGAGTCTCTGTGCTGGCTTAGCGTTTCTCCTCCTGTGGGACTCTTCTAGCTTTTGACGCCGCCCTCTGGAGCCCTTCCCCAGCGAGGGCTTGTTGTTACTGGCGAGTCTTAGGCGCCCTAGCTGTCCTATAGTTTCGGGTTTAGCGGATGTTAGCCCTCTGGGTTCTGGTATCTGTTTTTAGGGGTCCAGACCAGTGGGGTGGGACTCTCACCCTCATCGGCACTGGGGACAGGCGAGCGTTCGGTCTGGACATGTCCTGAACGCCGGCGTAATGTGTCTGGACTGGACTCGCGTCTTAGTCCGTCTTCTCAGGATTGAACCTCTTTACTCTAAATGTCCAACACTCTCAACAATAGTTCATGTGTTCCCCTTGGCTCATTCCGTGGGTATCCTAAGGACATTCCCTTGCATTTCATTGTTTTGTACCAAGGTCATGGTGACCAATCGTCGATCTCTCTCCTCTCTATCTTAACACACATGCCAGCCTCTAAATGCTCAGTCATCTATAGTCAGTTTCTCGAGGCTTCCTCTATTGGTCCTCCACATTCCACACCCATTCATATGCTCTCTCTCTCTCTCTCTATCTCTTTCTTCCTTCTCTCCCTCTCTCTCTCTTGCATCCTCCTCTCACCCTTACCCTGTCTCTCTTCCCTCTCTCTGCTGCTCTCTCCATCTTTCTCTCTCTCTCTTTGTCTCTCTCTCTCTCCTTCTCTCTTTTATCCCTCTGTCTGTCACTCTCTCTCTGTCTTTCCTTCTGCCATCTCCTTCCATCTCTCTCTTACTCTGTCTTGCCATCTTTCTTTCTCTCTCTTTTCTTCTCTTTCTTTCTCTCTTTTATCCCTCTGTCTGTCACTCTCTCTCTTTCTCGGTCTGTCTGTCTTTCTCTCTGTCTCTTCATCTCTCTCTTTTTTTTTGTCTTTCTCTTATCTCTAACTCTCTCTCTTTCCTCTCGTCTCTATCCCTGACTCCCTCTCCCCTGTATCTCCTACTCTGGTCTCTATTCTTTTCTGGCCATCTCCTCCTCTCTCTCCTCTCTCACCTCTATCTCGATCTCCATCTCTCGCGTCTCTCTCTCTCTCTCTTGTCTCCCCTCCAATCCCCTCTCCTCTCCCCGTCTCGGCTACTCCCTCTCTCTCTCTCTCTCTCTCTCTCTCTCTCTCTCTCTTTCTTTCCCTCCCTCTCTCTCTCTCTCTCTCTCTCTCTCTCTCTCTCTCTCTTCCTCTTTCCCTCCCTCTCGCTCTCTCTCTCTCTTCCTCTTCCTCTTCCTCTCCCTCTCCCTCTCCCTCTCCCTCTCGCTCTCTCTCTCTTTCTTCCCCCCCCCCTCTCTCTCTCTCTCTCTTCCTCTCTCCCTCTCCCTCTCTCTCTCTCTCTCTCTCTCGCTCTCTCTATCTCTTTCCCTCCCTCTCGCTCTCTCTCTCTCTCGCTCGCTCGCTCGCTCGCTCGCTCTCTCTCTCTCTCTCTCTCTCTCTCTCTCAAGGTTACAGGACTCCAGCCGGAGGTAAATTGGTTTGTTTTGTTTTCCTGCTTTTCCCTGTCTGAAGTCCATTAGGTATATTCTGTATAATAACTCGGCTCGCTCCGGGGGGGATTCTCATGAAAGCTTTGCCATTTGCTCAGCAAGTCCGGAGCGCCGGGAGCTTGCAGGGATCAAATCGATTACTTATTATGAATAGCTATTCATGACTTACTTGCCTGAATGAGCACACGACGTGGGCCTGCGTTTGTGGAGCGTTCTACAGATATGTCATTAATAATGCACGGGAAGAGCGAGAACATGCCTGGATCTAACCCAATAAACCGGGCCTGTTATAGAATTCCAATCAGGAGAACACGCGGGCCTGCAGAACCACTTGGCGGGGAGATTTGCTGAGGATCCGCTTTTGTTGACATTATACTTCTGGAGCGCCGACTGCAGACGTTTCAATTCCGTGTGGCTCAGAGACAGAAAAGATCTACACGCTGTGCAGCTTTGCCCATCCCGGAGCGTTCGTCTCTCCCTAAATGGGAATTAGATTCGGAGAAACTGTTCGTGGCTCGACCTCTGCTGTCAGGCCGGTGAAAGGTCAGCCCATCACGGTTGATTCAGTGGGCTCCAGAGGGGGATCACGCCGCCTAATCTAAATGGAATGGCGCTAGCGTTCCAGACAGGCTGTCCTGGGCCACAGCTTTATGTCAGCCCAGGAGAAATGGAAGCCTCTGCACTCTTATCACTGCCAGGTCTAATGAGGTGGCACATCAGGCTCGCTCCAGGTCCACACCTGTGAAGGTTCTGCAGGTGTTCTCAGGTCTGAAGCTGGACTGGAGCTAGACGTTCTCCTCTCTCAGATTTAGGTGCTGTATTTACCCTATGGGGGCCGTACTGGTGGTCTACCACATCTTCCAGCTGGTTTCTTTCTTACGCTGTCATGTCTTTGAGTCTTGGTTCCTCTGAGTGTTTCTTCCCAATGCTTTTAGAGGGTTTTTGAGTCTTGGTTCCTCTCACTGGTTTCTGCTTATCCTAATCCAGGTGACTCCTCGTGTTCCAGGTGATTCCTCTCAGTGTTTCTTCCTCACGCTTCTATGAAGTTTTTGAGTCTTGGTTCCTCTGAGTGTTTCCGGAGTCTTGGTTCTTCTCACTGTTTCTTTCACATGCTTCTATGAAGTTTTTGAGTCTTGGTTCCTCTGAGTGTTTCCGGAGTCTTGGTTCTTCTCACTGTTTCTTTCACATGCTTCTATGAAGTTTCTGAGTCTTGGTTCCTCTGAGTGTTTCCTCTCAATGCTTTTAGAGGGTATTTGAGTCTTGGTTCCTCCAAGTGTTTCCGGAGTCTTGGTTCTTCTCACTGTTTCTTTCACATGCTTCAATGAAGTTTCTGAGTCTTGGTTCCTCTGAGTGTTTCCTCTCAATGCTTTTAAAGGGTTTTAGAGTCTTGGTTCCTCTTAAAACTTGTAGAGAGTTTTTGGGTGGTGGTTCCTCTCAGTGTTTCTTCCTCATGCTTCTATGAAATTTTTAAGTCTTGGTTCCTCTGAGTGTTTCATCTCAATGCTTTTAGAGGGTTTTGAGTCTTGGTTCCTCTGAGTATTTCCCCTCAATGCTTTTATCCAGGTTTTCCTCGTTGTCTTGGTAGTTCCTCTCAACTGTTTCTTCCTCATGCTACTATGAAGTTTTTGAATCTTGGTTCTCTGAGTGTGTTTTCCTCTCAATGCTTTTTATGAGGGTTTTTGAGTCTTGGTTCATCTTAGTGTTTCCCCTCAATGATCTTAAGAGGGTTTTGAGTCTTTAGTCTCCTTCTCAGTGGTTTCTCCCTATTTATACATGAAGTTTTTGAGTTTTGGTTCCTTTCAGTGTGTCTCAGTCATGGGAGGTTGTTCTTTTGAGTCTTGGTGGTTTAAGTGTTTCCTCTTGTAAAAACCTTTTAGAGTCTTGGTTTTGGGGTAGTGGTTCTTCTTTACTGTTTTTTAAGGGTTCATTTTTAGAGAGTTTTCCTTTTGAGTCTTGGTAGTCCTTTGTTTTTCAGATATGATAGAGAGTTTCTTTGTTTCTTCCATGGTTGAGTCTTGATGATATCAGTGCTTCTCAATCATGGCCTTAGAGGGGTTCTCCTTTTGAGTCTAGGTTCCTCTCAGAGTTTCTCAATCCTGGTCTTCAAGAGTTTTTAAGTGTTGGTACTTCTCAGTGGTTGTTGATCATGTTCTTAAGTTTCTCAGTTTTAGTCTTGGTTCTTCTCACAGCCGTCTTCGTGATCTTAGAGAGCTCACCTGTTGAGTCTTGGTTACTGGTTCCTTTCGGAGTTTCTGTGTCATGGTTTTAGAATTTGTGAGTCCTGGTTCCTCTCAGTGCTTCTTAGTCATGATCATGAGTTTCTTCTTTTAAGTCTTGTTTCTTCTAGGCCATTGTTCCTTGTGTTTTAAAGTGTATCTCCTTTTGAGTCTTGGATTCTCTGATCTTCACGGTCTTAGAATTTTTGAGTCTTGGTTCTTCTTAGTGTTTTTTAGTCATGATCTGGGAAAAGATGTGGCTCCTCCCCACACTCTGAACGTTTTTGAGTTTTGGTTCCTATCAGAGTTTCTTCTTCATGATGTTAGAATCTTCAAGTCTTGGTTCCTCTCAGTTCTTCCCATGCTCTTAGAATTTTCAAGTTTTGATTCCTCTCAGTGTTTTTTTAGCAATGATCTTGGAGAGTTTCGTCTTTTAAGTCTTGTTTCTTCTAGGCCATTGTTCCTTATGTTTTTAGAGTGTGTCTCCTTTTGAGTCTTGGATTCTCTGATCTTCATGCTGTTAGAATTTTTGAGCCCTGGTTCCTCTCAGAGGTTCTTAGAATTTTCGAGTCTTGGTTCTTCTTAGTGTTTTTTAGTCGTGAACTGGGAAAAGATGGGCTTCCTCCCCACACTCTGAAAGTTTTTGAGTCTTGGATCCTCTCAGTTCTTCCCATACTCTACGAATTTTTGAGTTTTGGTTCCTCTCAGTGTTTCTTGGTCATGATCTTGGAGAGTTTCTTCTTTTAAGTCTTGTTGCTTCTAGGTCATTGTTCCTCATGTTTTAAAGTGTATCTTCTTTTGAGTCTTGGATTCTCTGATCTTCATGCTGTTAGAATTTTTGAGCCCTGGTTCCTCTCAGAGGTTCTTAGAATTTTCGAGTCTTGGTTCTTCTTAATGTTTTTTAGTCGTGAACTGGGAAAAGATGGGCTTCCTCCCCACACTCTGAAAGTCTTGGTTCCTCTCAGTTCTTCCCATGCTCTACGAATTTTCGAGTTTTGGTTCCTCTCAGTGTTTCTTAGTCATGATCTTGGAGAGTTTCGTCTTTTGAGTCCTGGTTCCTCTGGGAGTTTCTTCTTCATCCTCTAATGAAGTTCTTCCTGTCACTTTTCCTGTCTTCCCTGTAACACCGGGTGACCTGATCCAAATAAAACCGGAGTGAACCGAAGTGCGACTGTCAGGTAAACAGACACTCATTAATTTGTTCCCTCGTACTTGCTGTAAGAATGGATATTTGCCATAAGTAGGCTTTATTAGGTGTGGAGGGCGGCAGGGACAGAATGAAATGTGCTGTAGGAACAGGCCGTTGCTGAACAGAGATGAAAGATTTGATTTCGCTCATTGTAATGGCTGTCAGACACGGTTCTATTGCAACCGCAGGGTCAACACCAGAACAAAAGCCAATATCTCCGGGATGCTTTGAAAGGAGTCATGCAATATTCTCTCCTAACTACACATTATTGCTCGAAGGATCTTCCTCCTGGTACCCCGTGCCTTTTCGGAAGCGCTCTCCTTAAAATGAAATTGTCAGAGAAAGGTTACGGACGCGGATTACGTTAGGAGAACGTGTTCATTTGTTATGGAATAAGCCACTATAGATGTGCTATTTGTCTTTTTGCACTCTCTCCGAGGCTGGCTTTAAAGGGAACAATCCAATCTTCCGCGTCCAGCCAGCCGGGACCGGGAGAATTTCAAGCAAGTGTATTACAAGCATTTGTCTCCCATAAGCTCGCGAGGCACAGGAGGAAATAAACTTTATGAAACAGGATTCGGATGGTTATATATAAACTACAGATGCCCTGAACCACGGGCTACGATGCCTCCTAGTAAAGTCGAACATCGAGTACAGCCATGATGCAATAAAGGGCTTGATTCATGAGCTTCCCTGGCAGAGGAAATGCGTGTTGGCTAAAAGGAGACCGCCCAAACATGAGGCTATGCCACATGATAGCTTACGCGTCATTACATCAGGGGAAAGATTGTACACTAAGAACACGGAAACTGGGGTGCATAATGCAATTAAGCTTTTAACATCCTCGGAATAGTGTTGGGTTAGTGAGAGCGATCATAATCCTGAAAAGTAAAATTTCCATGGCCGGCTCATCCTCCTGGGGAGCCCAAGGAGGATGTCGTGGGACCCCACCCTGCTTATTGGGATATATCAATATATATTTATTGATTGTCAATCAATAAATCAATTGGAAACAGTTAATTTGCACTTATACCATTGGCCATTTGTTAGATCTTTGTATTACTGTGCCAACGCCACATTGGAAACACCTTGTGGCAGTCATGGCCACTTTATTAAGATTTAGAGACTGGAGGTCAGGAAACCAGTTGTGAGACTTTAGGGTGGAGTTCAATTCCATCCACCAACCTTGTGACCTTAGAGTTGTGGGTTCGATTCTCTAAGCCAGTGGCCTTTGCACTTTCCCCAACGCCATTTTATTAGGCACTACCTTGTATTACTACCTGGCCACTTTATTGGATTGACAACCTGCTTTATACTTCTTGAGATTAGGGTCGCCGGTTGGATTCCCTGAGCCAACAGGACATGATTGAAGTGCCCTTGAGGAGGGCACCTAGTCCCCAACTACTTTTTGGGCGCTGTGGCTAAGGCTGCACAGCAACCTTAGAGTTGCGGGTTTGGTTCGCTGAGCCAGAGGGACACCTAATCCCCGACTGCTCTTTGGCCACTGTGGATTAGCCTGCCCACTGAACATGTGAGATTAGGGTCGCCGGTTCGATTCCCTGAGCCATTGGAAAATCACCAGTATTAACCAGATGGAATTAGAAACCACCTACCCACTTTATTGGAAACACCAACCTTGTACTTCTTCCACTCACTGGCCACTTTATTAGAAACACCTACCTTGTATTACTACCAAATGGCCACTTTATTGGAAACACCAACCTTGTACTTCTTCCACTCACTGGCCACTTTATTAGAAACACCTAGCTCGTTCGTTCCACTCAAGCCATTGGGACCAACCTAATCCCCACCAAATGGCTCTTTATTGGGCACCAACCTTGTATTACTAAAATTGGCCACTTTATTTGAAAACCCAACCCTTGGTACTTCTTCCACTTCTGACCTTTAGTAGAAAAACACCTAGCTCGTTTGATCACTGGCTCTAGCACAGCTAGAGACAGTGGACTGGTAGGTACCCAGTGGCTGAGAGAGAGGTCGGGCTTTCTGCTAGAAGGTCCTCAGTTAAGCATCTTTGGCCGCCGGGTGGATTTCCACAAACGCCTAGCCTTTCACCACTAAGCTTGTGAGATTAGGGTGCCTCCGGTTTGATCTACAACCTGGGCGGAGAAGTCCAAATGACTCAATCAATATCTATTTATTGATAATAAATCAATCAATCAGTCAATCAATATATATTAATTGATTTATTAATTTTGTCCATGTGCCAGCGCATACCTTTGGTGGCAGTCATGGGATTTGGGAACTGTCATGGACTGGAGGTCATCCAGGCAAGTGTGGGTTGCCACTGCCCTGAGCCAACTAGTGTATGTGTTCACTAGAGTAGTTTTGTATGTCTGGTTAAGTTTCCTCTTATCATCTGGTGAATTCCAAGAACACGGTGAGATTCCAAGAACACTCTGGTGAGATTCCAAGAACTGTGCGGAAATTCAAGAACTGTATGGCAAGATGATTCTGGTGAGATTCCAAGGTCCATATCTCTGGGAGATTAAATCCCAGGTGATTCCAAGGTCTGTATCCTGGAGTTCCAAGGTACTCTCTGGTGAGATTCCCAAGGTCTGTCCTCTCGTGAGATTCCAAGGTCTGTATCTCTGGTTGATATTCCAAGGGCACTCTGGTCTCGCTCTGTCTGACCTGAGGAGATTGGTCTGTATCTTGGTGATATTCCAAGAACTGCCTTCGGTGAGATTCCAAGGTCCGTATCTCTGGTGAGATTCCAAGGTCCGTATCTCTGGTGAGATTCCAAGGTCTGTATCTCTGTTGAGATTCCAAGGTCCGTATCTCTGGTGAGATTCCAAGGTCCGTATCTCTGGTGAGATTCCAAGGTCCGTATCTCTGGTGAGATTCCAAGGTCCGTATCTCTGGTGAGATTCCAAGGTCTGTATCTCTGGTGAGATTCCAAGGTCTGTATCTCTGGTGAGATTCCAAGAACTGTATCTCTGGTGAGATTCCAAGGTCCATATCTCTGGTGAGATTCCAAGGTCTGTATCTCTGGTGAGATTCCAAGGTCTGTCTCTCTGGTGATATTCCAAGAACTGTATCGCTGGTGAGATTCCAAGGTCTGTATCTCTTGTGAGATTCCAAGGTCTGTATCTCTGGTGAGATTCCAAGGTCTGTATCTCTGGTGATATTCCAAGAACTGTATCTCTGGTTAGATTCCAAGGTCCGTATCTCTGGTGAGATTCCAAGGTCCGTATCTCTGGTGAGATTCCAAGGTCTGTATCTCTGTTGAGATTCCAAAGTTCGTATCTCTTGTGAGATTCCAAGGTCTGTCTCTCTGGTGATATTCCAAGAACTGTATCGCTGGTGAGATTCCAAGGTCTGTATCTCTTGTGAGATTCCAAGGTCTGTATCTCTGGTGAAATTCCAACGTCTGTATCTCTGGTGAGATTCCAACGTCTGTATCTCTGGTGAGATTCTTTCTTATCTCTTGTGAGATTCCAAGGTCTGTAATCTCTGGTGAGATTTCCAAGAAACTGTCTGTGAGATTCCATCTCTCTCTGGTGAGATTCCAAGGTCTGTATCTCTGGTGAGATTCCAAGGTCTGTATCTCTGGTGAGATTCCAAGGTCCGTATCTCTGGTGAGATTCCAAGGTCTGTATCTCTGGTGAGATTCCAAGGTCTGTATCTCTGGTGAGATTCCAAGGTCTGTATCTCTGGTGAGATTCCAAGGTCCATATCTCTGGTGAGATTCCAAGGTCCGTATCTCTTGACAGATTCCAAGGTCCATATCTCTGGTGAGATTCCAAGGTCTGTACTTCTGGTGGGATTCCAAGGTCTGTATCTCTGGTGAGATTCCAAGGCCTGTATCTCTTTTGAGATTCCAAGGTCTGTATCTCTGGTGAGATTCCAAGGTCTGTATCTTTGGTGAGATTCCAAGGTCTGTATCTCTGGTGAGATTCCAAGGTCCGTATCTTTTGTGAGATTCCAAGGTCTGTATCTCTGGTTAGATTCCAAGGTCCGTATCTCTGTTGAGATTCCAAGGTCCGTATCTTTTGTGAGATTCCAAGGTCTGTATCTCTGGTTAGATTCCAAGGTCTGTATCTCTGGTTAGATTCCAAGAACTGTATCTCTGTTGAGATTCCAAGGACTGTATCTCTGGTGAGATTCCAAGGACTGTATCTTCGGTTCCCCAACGACTAGCAATGCCATCCAGGGCTTGTTGGAAAGGGCACGTTGCTCTCTACTGGCCCACCAAAGCCTGGCTTCATCCTGGATATACAAAGCCAAATCGCTTTTTGCAATTATTCAATGATGACTCGGCTTTCCTCACATAGCTGTTGAATTTTGGGAAAACCTCCGAACCCAAGCTACCCATAGTGCACCCTACCTCAGCTTCTGGGTACAGTCAGTGCTATTCTGGACAGCCTGAACCTGAACTATGTTCCCACTGGATTAACCAGCCAACTGACTAATGTTAGATGGGATGGAAGTTCTGTCTGGTAGCTCCACGGAATGCCTCAGCGGTTTGCTCTACCATCTCCCCCTGCTGCTCTTGCTGCGCCTCCTTCCTTCGACAGCCATCTTGTTTGCATTTGTATGACTCCCATTTTCCCTCCACTGTTTACAAAGCAATCACTACACATGTGCCCTCTGCTTAACTCCTGCCAGTCTCCCGCCAGCATGCCGGGGCTTATTTGAGCTTGTTACTGCCGTGGATAAAGTCCACTGATTTACAATGAGGCCCAGAGCTCCGGTTGCCAGATCCTCTGGAAATCTAACAAAGAAGCCTCCCAGCGTCTCAAACAGCCTGCATATGGCGCACTAATGCGAAGACAAATATTTGAGGGAGGAAGAAGAGTTGATTCCAACCAACTTTACAACTTTCCCTCTCGTCTCTGTTCCACTGTAGAACAGAGAGCTTCCCCGGAGTAGGAGCTTTTGATTAGTGTTGTGAATGCTGCCAGCAGATACTGTCTGACTCACTCACAGTTTATTTCTCCAGAAAATAATTGACATTCTGAATAGCTAATGTTACCGTATTAGCTGCAGATGGCTCTCGGAGCATCTATCGAGAAGGAATCCATCATAACAGTGCTACGCTGCCGTGTTGGAGCCTGCTCTACACAACACAGAGCTCAAGCGTTTAGCTTCCTGTGACAAACAGCCTCGGTCTGGTGAGGGAGCCTAAAGCTAACCAAACATTCCACAAACAGTACGGATACAATCAACACCCGCTTTATTAGAAACAGCAACCTCGTATTACTACCAACTGGCCACTTTATTAAAAACACCAACTTTGTATTGCCACCATATGGCCACTTTATTGGAAACACCTACCTTGTAGTTCTTCCACTCACTGGCCACTTTATTAGAAACACCTACCTTGTATTACTACCAAACGGCCACTTTATTGGAAACACCTGCCTTATACTTCTTTCACTCACTGGCCACTTTATTAGAAACACCTAGCTCGTACTTGTTCCACTCACTGGCCACTTTATTAGAAACACCAACCTTGTATTACCACCAAATAGCCACTTTATTGGAAACACCCACCTTGTACTTCCACTCACTGGCCACTTTATTAGAAACACCTACCTTGTATTACTACCAAATGGCCACTTTATTAGAAACACCTACCTTGTATTACTACCAAATGTCCACTTTATTGGAAACACCACTTTATTGGAAATTAGAAACACCTACCTTGTAATCTTCTGTACAACTGGGCCACTTTATTGTGAACACCACCTTGTATTCCTTCCATGCATGGAAACACCCACCTTGTACTCCCACGTACTGGCCACTTTATTGGAAACACTCACGTTGTATTACTACCATCTGGCCACTTTATTAGAAACACCTTCCTTGTACTTTTACTCACTGGCCACTTTATTAGAAACACCTACCTTGTACTTCCACGTACTGGCCACTTTATTGGAAACACCCACCTTGTATTACTACCATCTGGCCACTTTATTAAAAACACCAACCTTGTACTTTCACGTACTGGCCACTTTATTGGAAACACCCACCTTGTACTTCCACTCACCGCATTATTAGAAACCTCAACCTTGTACTTCCACGTACTGGCCACTTAATTGGAAACACCTGCCTTGTATTACTACCATCTGGCCACTTTATTAGAAACACCCACCTTGTACTTCCACGTACTGGCCACTTAATTGGAAACACCTGCCTTGTATTACTACCATCTGGCCACTTTATTAGAAACACCTACCTTGTACTTTTTCCACTCACTGGCCACTTTATTAGAAACACCCACCTTGTACTTCCACGTACTGGCCACTTTATTGGAAACACCTACCTTGTATTACTACCATCTGGCCACTTTATTAGAAACACCAACCTTGTACTTCCACATACTGGCCACTTTATTGGAAACACCTACTTTGTATTACTACCATCTGGCCACTTTATTGGAAACACCCACCTTGTACTTTCACTCACTGGCCACTTTATTGGAAACACCTACCTTGTATACCTACCATCAGGCAACTTTATTAGAAACACCTAGCTTGTCTGTCTACAAACTGGTCACTCTTTTACAAACACCAACTTTGTATTGCCACCAAATGGTCACTTTATTAGAAACACCCACCTTGTACTTCTTCCACTCACTGGCCACTTTATTAGAAACACATTTGTACCAGCTGGTTCAGTGGAGCTACAAGGTAGGGGTTCTAATACAGTGGCTGCTGAGTGTAGGTCGGGCTTTCTGTAGAAGGTTTCAGTTAAGACATACTGTGACATTCCCTCCGGAGAGCTGTTCCACAACGCCTAGCTCTTTCACCACACCAGGCATCTTCTCCCAATTCCCAGTCTGCCTCCGGCTGCACTGTGAGTCTACAACGGAGCGGAGAAGTCCAAATGACAACCGAGTATAGCTCTCTTGCTGTGATCTCCCTTTCTTATGGGCTCATCATAAATGCACCGAGCACTGTACAAACAGACAAAAAGCAGAGGAATGAAAGCGGAGGAAAGAAAAAGAGCACCATCCGCGGCCCTGATATATGGCTGTGCTTTTCCCGCAGAGTGCCGAGCGCAGTCATTGCTATTCCTGAGCCGTGATTGCAGCATGCAGCAAGGTGGAGGGAGAATCCCCAGAGGAGGACGAGAAGGTCTATCTCTCTTTCTCTCCCTCCTTCTCTCTCTCTCCCTCCCCTCCATTGAATTAGCAATAACTCCTTTTGACTTTGAAGGAGGGAAAAAAAAGAAACACAACAATTGATCTGTGCATCGGTGGCCTCATGCGGGTGAAGGAGAGAGGGAAAGCGAGTGAGAGAGGAAGAGAGTGAGAGAGAAAGAGGGAGAGAGAGAATTCCTGAAGGAAGCAGGCATTGACTCGGCTGAGATGGATCAAAGTTTTGCTCCGTAAGTGACGGCTCTCTCCTCCCCAATCAGGAAGGATAAATCACTGGCTACGGTTAATGTTTTATTGTTCTAGCGCTTCCTCGGAATCGCGGCGCTCGCTACGGTTTCGGAAAATTAAGTAGATTAGCACTAACGGAGAGGTACCTGATTTACCGGCTCCTGCTAGCTGATGTATCCCGCCAGCGTGTGGCTCTAAAACCCTTCCCTGGTGAACGCAAGGCTCTCTTCGTCTATTGATTGGCTTGGAATCTATAAAGAAAGAAAACTTTATTGTTTGTAGCAATTGAATCCCGCTTGATGGGATATTTCGGGGTACGTAAGTGTCTACTTGTCCATGTCGCGTTATGCTATGCCGTATTGGCTGAGGGCAGCGTTTCCATGTGCAGAGTTGAAAAGAGAGTGACAAGTTATGCTCAGGAGAAATGCAATGCGCAGATCAACGTGGAATTAAAACGCTCGGCGTTGGCCGAGGTCCACGAGCCTGTAAATGCGCTTTGTCCCTATTCCCGCCGGAAAATTGGATAAACTTAGCCGTAAGATTAAGTGGGGTCGAAAGCAGACACTGCAAAAAAGAAAGAAAATGAAGTCATCCCGGACAACCTAACACGTGCTCATTGTGGGGTAGGACGTTACACTGGATGACGCTCGTCGGAGAACTGACAAATGCACCAGACCCCCTCATAAGTACCTCATGAAGCGAATAAGCCCCCCGGACGGTCTCCTGTGTCATGTTCTGTGATAAGTGACGAGGCTCTCTCTTGGTGGGGGGGACCGTAGACTGGCTTGGAACATAGACATTTCTACCGCTGAGCTGCCAGGATTTTTGCTCGATCATGCCTATGAATAACCCGGTATTCCAAGATGGGGATTCCCATTCCGTTCAGAGAGGTGCTTGCTGCAATGGTGATGCGATCTGGGAGTTGCTTGACTTTATACAATTCAAGCTCGATGCGTTGGCAACATGGTCCTGCCACACGAGCCTCGATCTTCGGATGAATCGCCGTAAAGATTTGGACTTTATTGTGGTGCAAGACCAGCTCTCCCACGGACAATCTGAGCTCGTGCAGGCTTGTGGAACAAGCACTACTGAGAATATCAACGCCAACCATACGATTGTGCCGAGGTCCGACGAGCCTGCCACCTCAGCTCCAGAGGAATGGCCGGAATAACGGACCGTGCTCCTATACACATGTCCTGAGTTCTGTCAATTGAACGAGCCCCAGCTCTGGGTTGTCCAAACTGGGTCTCTCATGTGTCTTGACGGGGGGTCCTTTGGTGGAGGGGACCGTAGACTTGGACCATAGTGGCTACACTGAGCTGCCAGGCTTTGCCTATCATGCCTATATATCCCGGTATTCCAAGATGGCGATTCCCATGTTCACAGGGCTGCAAATGTGACTGATTGGCTTGATGACCATTCAGGAGCATTGGCACATCTGGACTGCACCACAAAATGCCCAGATTTGAGTCCTCCTGGAAATCTGTGGGCACTACCTGGAACAACCAGTAAACTGCCAGGGAAGGCATCCAACACATATGGACCAAAGCTGGCCCAACTGAACATGGATGTGGCCTACATCTAGAAACTTCCAGTCCTTGCCCAATCCAGTCCCAGCTCTTATTGGTGCTGGCGGAGGTGTTACCCGCTATGAGGAATGTTTCCGTCACAGGGGACTCCTTTTGTCCGGTGATCTACCTTGAAAGAATGCCCCATGCCAGGGACTGGCATATATCACAGCTGGTTCTCAGAGGCGGGTTGGAAGCAGGAGAAATGGGCAGATATGAAGACCAGAGGAAGCAAATCACTGACCAAACAAGCTGAGCCAGAGCAACTGAAGCAGCAGGGTCATTGAGGTCGGTCAAGGCCTTTTGGGCTTCTGTCTTGGTCAGCAAAGCCGCCGGTGTCCTCTCTTGGTCAGCATTGGCAACGGGATGTTGGGCACCCAGAACTCATCAATGTGCAAATGCAGTGGAGGCTGTCTTGTGTGGTGCGGGAGTACCGTGACACCAATGGCCTTCAAAACTGGTGTTTTTTATGTTTTTGAGTCTGTGAGCATTACACTGTGATTGGTTAAGTCCAGTGTCAGTCAGGGTTTCCCATGTTCTGATTGGTTGGTGGGGGAAGGGAAGAGGAAGTGAGAGAGGGTGGAGAGGAGGAGCGAAGGGCAAGGAAGACGAGAGAAAAACGGCACGGACCTTGCGGGGAAGAGTGGATTAAAAGTGCGGTTGAACAGTCTACATATAGTTTTCTCTAGATAAGTGAAGGCTGTAAACAGTTTTCTGGCTGTGTTTTCGAGTTATAGACAGTTTTGTTTACCGTATCATCGTGTGTTGGGTGCGGACACGTGATGGCGGTTGGTTGGTTGGTTGGTTGGTTGGTTGGTTGGTTGGTTTGTTGGCTGGTTGGTTGGCTTGTTGGTTGGCCGGTTTGGTTGGGTGGTTGGTTGGCCGGTTTGGTTGGGTGGTTGGTTGGCCGGTTTGGTTGGTTGGTTGGCTGGTTGGTTGGTTGGCTGGGTGGTTGGCTGGCTTGTTGGTTGGCCGGTTTGGTTGGTTGGTTGGGTGGTTGGTTGGGTGGTTGGTTGGCTGACTAGCTAGCTAGCTCGTTGGCTGGTTACGCTTGTGAACTGGGTACATGCATCTGTCGTTCATGTGCACGGACTAGCCGGCTTTTCGTTATGTGGATTGCGGATCAGCCACAGTAGAGGTGACCGGAGAAGCGGTGCAGGGCTTCTGCATCCCGTTCTGCCCAAGAAGTGGAAGGCAAGATTTGTCTACCAGGCTTCGTCAGCTCCGCTCTCCAGCTACTCTCCGAACTGTTTGTTCTTTTTTTCCTCCGTGGCCAAGAAGGGGCTAGATCGTTAGCCACACCGCCCGCTAGCATCCAGCCGGACTGCTCTGGGTTGTGTGAGTGTGGGGCCCCTATCTAAGTGTTTATATGTTGAGTGAGTGAGTTGCATGGTAATGTCTGTGTAACTTTGTGTTCCAAGGGAAGATATCCTCCATTTCAGAGTAATAGCACTTGACGGGTTCAGATCTAGTTACCATCTGCACCCTATAGCTGTTGGTCTGTTGTTTGTCTATAGGAACTGCATGGCAGATGTCATAGTCGAGCTGTTGGAGGTAGGAGGGATGGGCAGACGTGAAAGTCTGAGGGACTTTGACAAGGACCAAGTCATTAACCTCACCTGGGTCACAGTGTCTCTGAAACGCCAAGGCTAAGGAACCCAAACCCCAGCTTGCAGCTGAGCTGTTGTTCCTCCTAGATGTTCTGTTTAGTGGCACTCACAGTTGACTGGGTCAGATCTAGCAGATGTAGAGTTACCAGCTGCTTCCTATGCCAGTCAGGGACCTGTTCCTGACGACCCACCCTGCTGCCAGTGTGTTTTTTATTTGGTGTAGTTAAGTGTTCCTGCCGTTTGGGCCTGTCTGATTGTCCTCCCGGTTTTTATTGTCTGAGAACACGCCTGGTTCATAATGCATGCTCTCCTGTGAGCGCTTGTATGTGTGTGTGTGCCAGGCGGACCCTCGTCCTGTGCTTGTTTGTTATTATCGTGTACCTGTCTGTCTGCGGCGGACCCCCCTCTCCCAGCCCGCGTGGTGCTTTAAAGGGCAGGTTGCTCTTGGCTTTGAAGGCGTCCGTTGGGGCGGGGGAGCGTGTGATCGGAAGCCATCCCCGGCGAGAGTGTGTGTGGGCTGCTTCAAAGGCAGGACGCTCTGACCTTTTCCACACCACAGAGATGGTTCGGCCCAGCTGGACTGTCCGGGGCCCCTGACCGGGCAGGACCTCACAGCTAGGGCTTATCCACCTTCAGATAACTTAGTTTTCACACCTGACAAGATTGGATCATACAGCCGCCGCCCTGAGGGACAGAGATGAGTATAGGGTGGTGTAGGACGGATCTTATCCACAGCTTGCAGGTCTGGTCCGGTCCACAGCCTTAAAGGGGATTTTTCTAAAAATGTCTTTCAGGGTTGTCTGGTGTGAAATGCCGTGTGCTGGAGGAGCTGGCTCTTTATGATGGAGGTGATGGAGGTGATGGAGGTACCCACAAGGTACACATTTTATTTGCTATCCAAATACGGACCGAGCTCCTGATTCCTCCTGACTGATTCCAGACAGTGAAGGGTGATTCAGCACTCCAGAGAACACATGTCCAGTCCAGTGATGGCGCGTTACACCACTCCAGCTGATGCTGGCTGAGCTGTTGTTGCTTCTGGATCCTAGACTTTACAGTTATAGCATTTACAGCTGACCGGGTCAGATATAGAAGACCTGGGGTTACCAGTAGCTTCCTAAAACAAGAGAGAGAGAGAAAGAGAGAGAGAGAGAGAGAGGGAGACAGAGACAGAGACAGAGAGAGAGAGGATAGATAGGGAGAGAGAGAGAGAGAGAGAGACAGAGACAGAGAGAGAGAGGATAGATAGGGAGAGAGAGAGAGAGAGAGAGAGAGAGAGAGAGAGAGGATAGATAGGGAGGGAGAGAGAGGATGGATAGGGAGAGAGAGAGAGAGAGAGAGAGAGAGGATAGAGAGAGAGAGAGGATAGAGAGAGAGAGAGAGAGAGGAGAGGATAGAGAGAGAGAGAGAGAGAGAGAGAGAGAGAGGATAGATAGGGAGGGAGAGAGGATAGATAGGGAGAGAGGAGAGAGGAGAGAGAGAGAGAGATAGGATAGATAGGTAGAGAGAGAGAGGCGAGAGAGAGAGAGAGAGAGCGAGAGAGAGAGAGACAGAGAGAGAGAGAGAGAGAGAGAGAGAGAGAGAGAGAGAGGATAGATAGGGAGGGAGAGAGAGAGAGGATAGATAGGGAGGGAGAGAGAGGATGGATAGGGAGAGAGGAGAGAGAGAGAGAGAGAGAGAGAGAGGAGAGGATAGAGAGAGAGGATAGATAGGGAGAGAGAGAGAGAGAGAGAGAGAGAGAGAGAGAGAGAGGATAGATAGGGAGGGAGAGAGAGGATAGATAGAGAGAGAGAGAGAGAGAGAGAGGGAGAGAGGAGAGAGATAGGATAGATAGGGAGAGAGAGAGGAGAGAGAGAGAGAGAGAGAGAGGATAGAGAGAGACAGACAGAGAGAGAGAGACAGAGGATAGATAGGGAGAGAGAGAGAGGATATAGAGAGATAGAGGATATATATATATATATAGAGAGAGAGAGAGAGTATAGGTAATATACATATATATAGTGAGAGAGAGAGAGAGAGAGAGAGAGAGAGAGAGAGGGAGAGAGATGTGGCCTGTGTTTGTCTATGCAGACTTGAGTCCTCTTGGACACCTGGGGGGACTACCTGGAATGACCAGGGAAGCACCAGGGAAGGCATCCACCAAATCTGGACCAACTGCCTTTGATGCAAGGCTGTCTGAACACTGATGTGGCTACATCCAGAAACATCCAGTCCATTCCCAATCCGATCACAGCTGGTACTGGTGCTGGGGGAGGTGTTCCTCACTGCTAGGCAGGTTCCAGTCTCAGGTGAGCTTAATCAACACGACATCATTCGGACTAAACATAGCTGCAGGTTATCGCTAACTGTGCTGAGCAGCCTTGGGTCAGGTTTCTGTTAAGTCAGGAACCACCCGTGAGCGTGCTCAGGATGCGGGAGCGCGGCTGGCCCAGAGCCGTTCGGTACAGCAGAAGGAAGCGCTGTTTTCACACACGGCTCCTCCGCCGCGTTTATCCGTCTGCAGCACTTTGTTCAGCAGACTCTTTCCATCCATAAACAGGATCTATTATTCAGTGGCGCTTTGTTCACAGCGCGTGAATTATGGATATGATATGCTCCTTGTAATCACCCTCGGTTGTCGTAATCGGGAACGTGACGGATGGAAGTCTGAGGTTCTGAGCGGCAGGGACGATAAGGTGCCAAAGACAATAAGCTGGCAGGGCTATTGTTCTTACTTGGGTCTAAACAGAGCGGGGGGAGCGTACACGGTCGCTCACGGTGTTTGTAGGAATTCGAGGAGCGCCGTATCATGCTTGGCAAACTTCTCGAGCCCCACTGCTTTCTCAGGCTTCAGTGATGTAGTAGAAGCAGGTTTTGGCTTCACCAGGTTCTGCAGAGTGTTAAAGTGCTTCCTGCAATGTTCTATTAAAGGTCACTTTGGCTTCATAACTCATCCAGTTCACTGTATTGTACTGTACCTATACAATAGAAGCAGCACAATAGTTCCAATATCTGAAATGCAAATATAGCCATTAGGATCATATACCGTCACTCCAACACTGAGTAATTCCCAAATGGTAAACCAGGAAAATGAGATTTATTTGGGAATTTTTTTCCTAATAACAGCCTGCATGTGCCTTTCCGCCATGACGGTTTGTTAAATGCACATGCTATGCCAAAGCTCTATTGCAGAACTGGCATAAACCATGCACCATATCTGTGTCCAATTCATGGAGTAACTTCCTGTGAGGAAGCTTTTGGAGGTGGACGTCTGGTTCCATTGACCACCACAGTGAGAACGTCTGACTCTGGGCATGCAATGTAGGCAAGCACTGACCCAACAGCCATCATTGCAGTGAGCAGTGGTGTCCTCCATGAGTCGTCCTGTTAGTGCAGCACCGTCGGCAGACGGCTGCACCACGCAGGACTCAATGCACCGTTACCACGACTGTCCCTAACACCACGTCACCGTCACCAAAGACTGCAGTGGTGTCGTACCAGACTGTCATGGAGTGACTCAGAATGGCAGCGGGTCATCTTCAGTGACGAGACCCGCTTTAGTCTTGGTGGAGACGCCCAACGAATCCGTGTGCGGAGGCACCGTGGTCAGCACCGGGATGAACGGTTCGTCGTCACACGTCCAGAAGGCCTGGTGTCCCTCCACCTCCACCCCTACCGCACCATCTGCAGGAACTGTGTGAGGATGTTCAAGCTGCATGGGATGGATTATCACAGGACACCATTAGGAACCTCTACAGCTCCATACCGAGACGTCTGGCGTGTTGGGTTAGCGAACACGGCGGCCCGACTCCACCATACTGAGAGACAGACTTCTGTATGTGTAGCTCAATAAATATTGATCATATCAGTCTAAATTTATCACCAGTTATGTATCACACGTCCTTCTGGGTGCAGCTGTTTAATTTCTGAGGCCAAGAGGTCAAATAGAGGGTCCCAGGCTCTCTACTCTCTACTTTTTGCATCTGTGCTGCCTCTCATAATGTAAACCCAGCTCCTCTCCCTGGATGTTTCCTTCTGCTCGTGTCAGTTTGTCATACTGTGAAAAAAATATCCCGGAGAAAACAACATGCCTCAGAGTACAGTCTCCTTCCTGGGTCAATAACCTCCACTGCTGTGTTGGGGCTTACCATCCCACCTGCATTTGGCTTGTGTAATGCTCAAGCAGAAGCTCCTCTCCGGAGGGAAATGGCTCTGGAAAATCCAATATTGCAGTTATTGTTGTGTGGGCTTAGGGTGATTGAATGGGGGCTCCGGTGGATGGGTCACTTGACCGGGCAAACTGAGGAAAGGAGACTGACAAAGAGGCGCATGGGGAGATAAGCATGACATAAGAGCTGATCATGTATCGCCGTGAAAAATGCGGAGCAAGTTGGCGGTGATAGCTGTGTGCGTTCACAATGATGACGGTGGTCTCTTGTGTGTGTTCAGTGGCAAGATGCTGACGGAAATAGATCGGGACCTACCCAACAAACCTGGACATGTTTCTCAATGGGATTAGGTCCACAAAGATCAACTCCGCTACATCACTTGGAGGTAGAGCTAAGACGACTGCACGTGAGCTAATGGTAGTCGAATTTTGATTGGGAATGAGCAATGGAATATTGGGACCTTCGGATATTCGCTTGTTTAATGCTTCCAGGTGCCGGAACGTCTCGCTCCCCAGAAAACAGGAACATGGTAGCATAGGTTTGCAATCCTTACCGGTCAACAAGAGAAGGTCAGAACAGCTTGAGCAGCTTTCCAATGCCTTGGCTTCTAACCCCCTAGGAACATGGTCGAGATTGGGCACCCTGTTGCCCAGAGACACCCTACGCATAGCAAACTCTGCATGGTAAGGCTTGGCAAGGTGATCTACCAATTTACCAATTTTGGGAACCATATGACCATCCTATGTGCTGTTGCGGCCAGGCTTTCACCTATAGTCCAGTTTTAGTTGCCCTTGGTGAGAAACCACCTATGGTGGTCTATTGCACCATACACAACCAAACAGAGAACACACTAGTGCCTTTGATGTTTGGTTTAATGTGCTTGTAGTTCCATTGCAACGCTAATTAAGACATTTGACACCAAGCATTTCTTGGTCGACTGGCTACATTAAGGATAGTATGTTGTGTAAATTGTGTATTTATGCTAAAACTGTTACTATAAACTAGAAATTAGGCCTAATTCGTGTTTGGAGACCCAGTCAACATCTGAACAGATGACCATATGTTCCCTCTCAGCACTCGGTAAACCTTAGTTTGGAGCCCAGGCATCTGTGCCTTGCATTTGCTGAGAGGACGAGTTCTGCAGTGCTGATGATCCCTACTCGCTATCGAAGAAACAGATGAAACATCATCCATGCAATCATTTACATCGCAGCGCGTTTGGATCAGTATGATAAAGTGCCCAGCCTCGCACGCCAAATGGCTGCTTTGACCACGCCTGGCGCTCCGTATACATCAGCGTGACAGCTCCGTATGCTGCCTTGGTAGCTGGAGATGTAGGGTCATCCATCAATGTGGTGCACCTCGCCCGAGGCACAGTCCGCCATCATCTTTCAGAGATTGCAGAAGCAGAGCCAACCAGGTGGAACAAATGGGCTGCTACTGTCCTTTAACTCTCCGCTTACTTCCTCTTGCATATTCAGATGTGCTGTGAGGGCCCAAACCTGGCGGAAGCTTGTTCCAGTTGGGCATCGTTGGCCAAAAGTCAGATCTACATGGTTTTCAACTTAAACCCCAAATGGTTGGCGCTCAGGTTTGGCTTCTTGGGGTGCTAAGCTAATGGAGCTAACAAACATAGGAAGTAAATAGTAACCGAAACCACAGAACTGGCTTCTAATGACCTCAAAGATACTAAACAAGTCGGTATGGATAGAGCCAGCCACATAGCATCCCACTTTCAGGTACCGTTAACTCTGGGAGGTAATAGTGCTAGCATGATTCAGCTACATAGCATTAGCACAGTACTATCTGTGGCCTGCTTATGAGAGATAGACCGCTCAATGTTTTTTGGGCTGATACTGATCACTGTCTGGCTTCAGCTCGATAGACTTGGGGCCAATACCGATCAAGGGCGGGTCTGGACCGCTACGCTGCACTCACACCTTTGTGTTGACGAGCCCGATGGCAAAATATAGCCACACAAATGTTGGCATGGTGTCTGGCATACCGGTAAAAACTTGATGACCAGAGAAGCCCTGTACTCTTTTATGTTTTCGGTCCATCTGGAATGGAAACATCAGGTTTGGCGTCAATGGCTCCCAAAACGTTCCCAAAACATCAACATCCGGTTTATTCCCCCTTTGTGTTTGACGACAGTAGTTGGGAAAGCTGACAGTCTATGGAATATTGTCAATTACAGTGACAGATATGTGAGCATTGATCATGCATGTTCCTACATGGGGTGTATTTAGGGGGGACGCTTTCATTACCCCTCAAAGGAGAACATCCCACCCCGAAAAGGAGGACATCATTAAGGGGGTGGGGTGGGGGGCTCACCTAATTGGGTAGTATTGGACATTCATGAGTCAGAAGGGAGCTTACTAACTGACTAGCGTTTAGAGGGCTGACCGGCAGTTAGCTGGTAGGCAAGTCACAACGTCACATGACCTTGGTAAACCAATGAAATGCAAGGCATGTCTTTTAACACGTACGTGAGCCAGTGGCGCACGAATATTTTTGGCGAGTGAACATTTTAAATAGTTCATACCGAAAAGAGGACTAGTGGTCTTACATAGGATGTTGTGCCTCCATGACTAAACGTAAGCGGCTTTGATTTAAGTGCTAACAGTGCCCCCTTGTGGGCAATCTTTGGGTTGCTAAATGTGAGTGAGTGAGTCTTTTAATGCCTGTGGTAGTTCGGACCACCAGGTCATCTAACTCTCTTCCCTCTTTCTCTCTTTACCCTGCAGTGCACTGAATAGCCTCCGTTCAGAACATTAGCTCTGGCGCTGCTAATGTTTCTCCCGGCCCATTCTGTTCTCCATTACTCTCCCATCCACCATGACCTCTTCTAGTGGCTTGTTTCCATCACTGTCCAGCACTCTGTCAGAGTAATCCCCAGGCACGAGGAACCTCTCGTCAGTTCATGCAAACCCCGTTATATGAAGTACCACCTAAAGCCAGGGAGGGTCTTTTCCTTCGTTTTCCCAAAACTGATAGCTCACAACAGCCATGGCTGCAGATGCAAGCCTCCTGCAAGCTGTAGTCCTTTAGTTCACCTTGCGGTTACCTTGATTTGTGCGGTGCCTGCTGCAGCAGATGTATAGCGCATCAACCGAGCACTTGTATCCTTGGTCCCTCAACAGGGAGTCTATGGATCGACCAGTGGTCCTCCATCAGCTAGCTGCTAATGAATGAGATGAGAGGGGTAGAGAGGGGCTGGGGTCCAGGCTCTGCGTGATATTGCTTTCCTCAGCACAATTCTCTTTTACCCTCACACCTGATTTGACGGCACACCCTGCCTTGCCTGCAGCACAAGTCCCTGTCCAGTCGTTATCAATTACGGCACTTTGACAAATCTCCCCCCCTAGAACCCGCTAGTAACCCTGCTGGTTTCTGAACTCGGTGAGAGAGTGTGCAAACTAGAGCTTGAAGTGCAAGTATCTGTTCGAGTAGGCCCAATAAGTGCTGACTATGCCTGGCTGGTTTGGTCAAGTTATATTTCCCCAGTATTTGGCTTGTTTAAATTTCACCGTCAGGTTTTACTCTCTTTCAGCTTCTAACCTGCAGTAACTGTTTATGAGCAACTAATATCGTTTTATCTTAACGTCATTCTCGCTCCCTGCATTTATTACCTCAAATGTCAGACAAAATGGGCTACAGTCAGTTCATACAGATGCTGGGTTACAGCTGGTTCAGACAGAATTCTGTTGGGCTACAGTCAGTTTGGATAGAGTTTTGTTGGGCTATGGTCAGTTTGGATAGAATTTTGTTGGGCTACAGTTGTTTTCAGACAGAATTTTGTTGAGCTACAGTTGGTTCAGACTGAATTTTGTTGGGCTACAGTTGGTTCAGACTGAATTTTGTTGGGCTACAGTTGGTTCAGACTGAATTTTGTTGGGCTACAGTCGGTTCAGACTGAATTTTGTTGGGCTACAGTCGGTTCAGACAGAATTTTGTTGGGCTACAGTCGTGTTCAGACTGAATTTTGTTGGGCTACAGTCGGTTCAGACAGAATTATGTTGGGCTACAGTTGGTTCAGACAGAATTTTGTTGGGCTACAGTCGGTTCAGACTGAATTTTGTTGGGCTACAGTCGGTTCAGACTGAATTTTGTTGGGCTACAGTCGTGTTCAGACTGAATTTTGTTGGGCTACAGTCAGTTTGGATAGAGTTTTGTTGGGCTCCAGTCGGTTCAGACTGAATTTTGTTGGGCTACAGTCAGTTTGGATAGAGTTTTGTTGGGCTACAGTCATGTTCAGACTGAATTTTGTTGGGCTACAGTCAGTTTGGATAGAGTTTTGTTGGGCTACAGTCGGTTCAGACTGAATTTTGTTGGGCTACAGTAGTGTTCAGACAGAATTTTGTTGGGCTACAGTCAGTTTGGATAGAGTTTTGTTGGGCTACAGTCATGTTCAGACTGAATTTTGTTGGGCTACAGTCAGTTTGGATAGAGTTTTGTTGGGCTACAGTCATGTTCAGACAGAATTATGTTGGGCTACAGTCAGTTTGGATAGAGTTTTGTTGGGCTACAGTCGGTTCAGACTGAATTTTGTTGGGCTACAGTCAGTTTGGATAGAGTTTTGTTGGGCTACAGTCGGTTCAGACTGAATTTTGTTGGGCTACAGTCAGTTTGGATAGAGTTTTGTTGGGCTACAGTCGTGTTCAGACAGAATTTTGTTGAGCTACAGTTGGTTCAGACTGAATTTTGTTGGGCTACAGTCGGTTCAGACAAAATTATGTTGGGGTACAGTCGTGTTCAGACAGAATTATGTTGGGCTACAGCTGGTTCAGACAGAATTTTGTTGGGCTACAGTCGTGTTAAGACTGAATTTTGTTGGGGTACAGTCGGTCCAGGCTGAATTTTGTTGGGCTACAGTCGGTTCAGACTGAATTTTGTTGAGCTACAGTCGTGTTCAGACTGAATTGAATTGAAAATTGAATTGAACTATGAACAATTTGGAACAGAATTTCTTTTGGCTACAATCAGGTTTTTACAAATGTGTCAAAAACTGTAATTTGGGACAGGTCTGGACAATTTTTTGTCAGGCTACAGTGTGGACACAATTTTGCCAGTCAGTTTGGATAGAGTTTTGTTGGGCTACTTTTGTTGAGTTTAGACAAAATTTCAAAAGACTATGAACAATTTGGAACAGACTTTTTTTGGCTACAATCAGGTTTTGACAAATGCGTTGGGCTACATATAAGTTGGGACAGAATTTAGGGATCGATCTGGCCAGTTTATTGCCAGCCTACATTTAAGGACTGGACAGAATTTTGTCAGTCTTTAATCAGTGTGTGACATGTTTGTTGCGCTATAGTTGAGTTCAGTCAGAACTTTGTTGGGCTGAGAAAAAAGTTTTGTTAATGCTGCAGGTGAGCTGGGACAGAGTTGGTCTACAGTGTGGGTTGGACCACACTTGGGACGAATGTTCTTGGACCTCATCCATCCTCAGACCAAAGCCATGATAGGTTGAACAACCAAGTTTGACTTCCAACTTTAACAGCCCATATATAAAAGCCCAGTGCTCCTGATTGACACCTGACAGGGTTTCAAACATAATGTAAACGGCACGTCTAATTCCTCCTCAAAATCCCCCTCGGATCTGTGTACGAGTCTTCCTATCTTAATCCCTTCCAGTTGTCTGCTTGGAGAGCCAAGCAGAGGGAATTTGATTGCTGAAGCTGCGGTGGGGAGACTTACTGATGAAAGAAATTTCACGTTTCATTTCCAGAACTCTTAAGCAGATGGCACGTCTTGGCAATTTTCCCTCCAGTATTAATGGAGAGGCTCAGCTGGGCCTTGAGGAGTGGGTGCGACAGGCAGAGCAGGAGGAGGATAAGAGAGGAAAGGCACGGTGCTTTGGAAAGGTCATATTGATAGGAGAGTGCTCAGGTTATGATGGACTTGTTCAAAGATCTGGCATCAGCTCCACATCCTTTAGAAGTACTGCTACGACTTTTAAGTGCCACTAGTCAGCAGAGATCATCTCACTCACAGCTGTACTCAGGGCTGAACAATCGGCCATGTCAGCACTGGTGACCGTAGCTCATTTGTTTATGCATCAGGTGTGTTGGAAGCAGGGAAGGAACTAAAATGCACCAGGCTGGGTGTCTCCAACACCAAGGTTAAGGGCTCCACCCCTTCATCTAACCTGTGTTGGGGGTAACACATTACTGAAGGTAATGAACGAATGACTGGAAATGCAAGGCAGGTGTTTCTAATAAAGTGGCCAGTGAGTGGAAGCACAATGTAGGTGTTTCCAATATAGTGGCCAGTGAGTTGAAGCACAATGTAGGTGTTTCCAATATAGTGGCCAGTGAGTGGAAGCACAAGGTTGGTGCTTCCAATATAGTGGCCAGTGAGTGGAAGCACAATGCAGGTGTTTCCAATAAAGTGGCCAGTGAGTGGAAGCACAAGGTTGGCGTTTCCAATAAAGCGGCCAGTAAGTGAAAGCACAAGGTGGGTGTTTCCAATAAAGTGGCCAGTGAGTGGAAGCACAAGGTGGGTGTTTCCAATAAAGTGGCCAGTGAGTGGAAGCACAATGTAGGTGTTTCCAATATAGTGGCCAGTGAGTGGAAGCACAAGGTTGGCGTTTCCAATAAAGTGGCCAGTGAGTGGAAGCACAAAGTTGTCGTTTCCAGTAAAGTGGCCAGTGAGTGGAAGCACAATGTAGGTGTTTCCAATATAGTGGCCAGTGAGTGGAAGCACAAGGTTGGCGTTTCCAATAAAGTGGCCAGTGAGTGGAAGCACAAGGTTGGCGTTTCCAATAAAGTGGCCAGTGAGTGGAAGCACAAGGTTGGCGTTTCCAATAAAGTGGCCAGTGAGTGCAAGCACAAGGTGGGTGTTTCCAATAAAGTGGCCAGTGAGTGGAAGCACAAGGTTGTTGTTTCCAATAAAGTGGCCAGTGAGTGGAAGCACAAGGTTGGTGTTTCCAATAAAGTGGCCAGTGAGTGGAAGCACAAGGTAGGCGTTTCCAATAAAGTGGCCAGTGAGTGGAAGCACCAGGTTGGTGTTTCCAATAAAGTGGCCAGTGAGTGGAAGCACAATGTAGGTGTTTCCAATTTAGTGGCCAGTGAGTGGAAGCACAATGTAGGTGTTTCCAATAAAATGGCCAGTATGTGGAAGTTGCTGTTTCATAGGAGGCCACAGGAGAGTGACACCTGGCTCTCACCATCCCTGCTAATCTCCCGCACACTCTCACCCCTCCCTCTCCTTCGCTGTGTGGGATTCTGGCCCGGCAGGGAGCCCCAGCCTCGGGTCCTGATGAGGGCCGGGAGAGCCGGTGCATCCTGATTGCTAGTGCTCTTCAATCAGAGAACCACACGAGTGATTGGAAAGCAGCGGCTTTGCCAGAGACCCCCTGATTGGGTGTGAAAGTTGAAGTGCGGCTGCAGCTGCGGTTTCAATGTGTGCGGAGGGAAAGGGAGCGGGAAGGGAAGCGGGATGCAGGCCGTTAGGGAGGTTGTTGGTTTTCTCGTTCCGGAGTTTATTAAACAGGCTGGTTTTGCGCGGCTTCGGGCGATACCGCAGTCGTGGGGTAAATGGCTCCAGCGACTTTTGTGCAACCAGTTTAAATAAAAATGTCTAATTTTCGGCAATTCCCGCCGAGATCAATTCCGCGCTCCTTATCCGGTGTGATAGATGCACACGCACGGGAACTGCCGCGTGGTCCTAATGAGGCATCCCGATGATATAGCTTCCATTAAAGTTCTGCGAGGACATTCCTGGAGTTCATTTATTTTAATAGGTGTCTTTTCTGCGGTTGTTCCGGTCGCCATAGAACCAGTCGGCGTAACGCTCCCCGCTATAATCCGTGTGTGATAATACGGTAATTAGAGGAGTGCGGCGCGGCGCTGCGTTATACGGCCGGGCGCGTAAAAGGTGCGGTATATTTGTAGTACAATATAATTAATCCCTCTCACCGCGTCCTTAAATACGGAGGCCTGCCTGCGCTAAGTGCTCTTTGTGGAACTTCAGCTCAGTGGTGGAGAACTTTTCCTCCCCTCCCCCTCCCTGCGGTGTGAACGAGGCGTTAATCCCTCACCACCACGAACCAGGCTTACAAAGGGCCTGAAATTACCACCACACCTCCGGCGGCGTGGGGCGCTACACATACCCACACATTTGTTCTGAGCGCGCGCTCGCACGCTGAGCCAGGAGTCATTAACTTTTGAGCCGGGCTCTGAAATCCTCCTCCAGCCCTTTCATACCCAGCTAATTGCCTCTAATCATGCTCTCGGTGGGCTAGCATGCTAACGTGCTGTGGTGAGCTTAGCCACGTTAGAAACACCTACCTGCTACCTCCAGTTACTGCCCGCTTCAGAAGCCCTGCCCACCTTGTGTATCTACCACACAGGAAGACTCTATGCCAAGCACTGCTGACCTCCAGTCCCTTCATCATTGGTCAGATTCTTGGCCATTGGCTGGTGGACTACTCCAACACCACAGCGGTACTGGCGTGCTGATAGGTACTCAGACTATGGGTAATCCAGGTTTAGATACCCAGACTGGGATTAATCCAGGTTTAGATACTCAGGCTGTGATTAATCCAGGTTTAGATACTCAGGCTGTGACTGATCCAGGTTTAGATTCTCAGGCTGTGATTAATCCAGGTTTAGATACTCAGGCTGTGATTAATCCAGGTTTCATAACTCAGACTGTGGTTAATCCAGGTTTAGATATTCAGTCTGTGATTAATCCAGGTTTAGATACCCAGGCTGTGATTAATCCAGGTTTAGATACTCAGGCTGTGATTAATCCAGGTTTAGATACTCAGACTGTGATTAATCCAGGTTTAGATACTCAGGCTGTGATTAATCCAGGTTTAGATACTCAGGCTGTGATTAATCCAGGTTTAGATACTCAGACTGTGATTAATCCAGGTTTAGATACCCAGGTTGTGATTAATCCAGGTTTAGATACTCAGACTGTGATTAATCCAGGTTTAGATACTCAGGCTGTGATTAATCCAGGTTTAGATACTCAGACTGTGATTAATCCAGGTTTAGATACTCAGACTGTGATTAATCCAGGTTTAGATACCCAGGTTGTGATTAATCCAGGTTTAGATACTCAGACTGTGATTAATCCAGGTTTAGATACTCAGACTGTGATTAATCCAGGTTTAGATACTCAGGCTGTGATTAATCCAGGTTTAGATACTCAGACTGTGATTAATCCAGGTTTAGATACTCAGGCTGTGATTAATCCAGGTTTAGATACTCAGGCTGTGATTAATCCAGGTTTAGATACTCAGACTGTGATTAATCCAGGTTTAGATACTCAGGCTGTGATTAATCCAGGTTTAGATACCCAGGTTGTGATTAATCCAGGTTTAGATACCCAGACTGTGATTAATCCAGGTTTAGATACTCAGACTGTGATTAATCCAGGTTTAGATACTCAGGCTGTGATTAATCCAGGTTTAGATACTCAGACTGGGATTAATCCAGGTTTCCATACTCAGGCTGTGATTAATCCAGGTTTAGATACCCAGGCTGTGATTAATCCAGGTTTCCATACTCAGGCTGTGATTAATCCAGGTTTGGATACCCAGGCTGTGATTAATCCAGGTTTCCATACTCAGACTGTGATTAATCCAGGTTTGGATACCCAGGCTGGGATTAATCCAGGTTTAGATATTCAGACTGTGATTAATCGAGGTTTACAACATCAGACTGTTATTAATCTAAATTTAGATATTCAGCCTGTGATCTATCAAAGATCAAGTACTCTCACTATGATTAATCCAGGTTTAGAACCTCGGACTGTGATTAATCCAGGATTAGAACCTCAGACTATTATTAATCCAGATTTAGAACCTCAGACTGTGATTAATCCAGGTTTAAAACTTTAGACTGTGATTAATCCAGGTTTAGATACCCAGGCTGGGATTAATGCAGGTTTAGAGACCCAGGCTGGGATTAATCCAGGTTTAGATACCCAGTCTGGGATTAATTCAGGTTTAGATACCCAGACTGGGATTAATCCAGGTTTAGGTACCCAGGCTGGGATTAATCCAGGTTTAGATACATGGGCTGTAATTAATCCAGGTTTAGATATTCAGGCTGTGACTAATCCAGGTTTAGAACCTCGGACTGTGATTAATCCAGGATTAGAACCACAGACTATTATTAATCCAGGTTTAGAACCTCAGACTGTGATTAATCCAGGGACATGAAGGTGACTAATGCCATTAGGTAGGTGTTCCTCTCTCGTATGGTGTAGTATGATGGAGCAGTGCTTCGTCCTAGTTCTGTGGAGACATCAGCATTCCTCCTCCATGGCCCTTGTGGTCTGTACCTAACCATGACCATATTATGGGCGTGGCCTGTTGCCCAAAGGCCTGGCCTCATGTCAGGGGCCTTTAAATCTAAACCTTGTTCTCATCTCCTGGTTGTTTCCAGCGCTTTAGCGCTAGCGCTGAACTGTACTGCCTCATAGCTCGAATTTAGACAGGCTGAAGCCAATATCCCGTCAAAGGCCCTCCTGGAAAATTTAGGAAACCCATAAAGAGGGAGTTCTATTATCGGCCGCTTGACCTTTAAAACCTAATTGCCTTTTCTTTACAAAGGAGTGAAAAAGCCTTAAAGGCTGGAAATGAAAATGAGACCCACTTTACAAGCTCCAGTAAACCCACCCATTAAAATACGCTCGTCCACGAAAGCGGGGAGCTCTACGGTCGGAAAGATCTCTCCAGTATTCCGGGAGTAAAAAGGGGGAGGAGCTGCTATTTACAGCATTCCTCCTCCAAGTCCCTTCGCCGAGTTGTCTTGCCTCGTAAAAGGCGCCATATCCAAACGCGCCCAGCTCTCTTTGTACGCAGATGAACCGAGTGTGGCGGTCACTTTCACGAGTCGCGGTTGCTGGACCGCTCCATGTCTCAGGAAGGTTTTAAGGAAGTCCTTGAGAATGAAACGCTCCGTGGCGCTTTACAAAGTGACTCCGGGTTTCGTTCGGTTGTTTATGAGGAGTTTCTGGCCGGAGCTTTAAAGGCCTCGGCGGCAGCCGTCATGAAAGCGGGACTTTGAGGGAGATTTCTGCAGACTATTGTCACTTCAAAGAGCCGATCCTCTCCGTGGAGTTTTCCTCCTGTAATGGTGGAGGGCGAGGCGAGGCGAGGCATATATATAGAGGAGCAAACCACATCATCCAGAAAGCCTTCAAAGCGGAGCACGCTGTAAGGATGAGGACCTGAGAAAGTGGCTCCATATCAGTGGACCAGGTATGCCTTTTTAGACAGCCCAGACAAATAGAGTCACATATCGAGGCCTGTGACTCAATACTGCCTCGCCTGATTCACATTGGAACTTTAAACACAGAATTATAAGACTACATACACTCACTGCCCAGTTTATTTAGGACACTTCTACAGCGTACTGGCCACTTTATTGGAAACACCTACATTGTGCTTCCATTCACTGGCCACTTTATTGGAAACGCCCACCTTGTGCTTCCACTCACTGGCCACTTTATTGGAAACACCCACCTTGTGCTTCCACTCACTGGCCACTTTATTGGAAACACCCATCTTGTGCTTCCACTCACCGGCCACTTTATTAGAAACGCCCACCTTGTGCTTCCACCCACTGGCCACTTTATTAGAAACGCCTACCTTGTACTTCCACTCACTGGCCACTTTATTAGAAACGCCCACCTTGTGGTTCCACCCACTGGCCACTTTATTAGAAACACCCACCTTGTGGTTCCACTCACTGGCCACTTTATTAGAAACACCCACCTTGTGGTTCCACTCACTGGCCACTTTATTAGAAACACCCACCTTGTGCTTCCACTCACTGGCCACTTTATTAGAAACACCCACCTTGTGCTTCCACTGACTGGCCACTTTATTAGAAACACTCACCTTGTACTTCCACTCACTGGCCACTTTATTAGAAACACCCACCTTGTGCTTCCACTGACTGGCCACTTTATTAGAAACACTCACCTTGTACTTCCACTCACTGGCCACTTTATTAGAAACACCCACCTTGTGCTTCCACTCACTGGCCACTTTATTAGAAACACCCACCTTGTGCTTCCACTGACTGGCCACTTTATTAGAAACACTCACCTTGTACTTCCACTCACTGGCCACTTTATTAGAAACGCCTACCTTGTACTTCCACTCACTGGCCACTTTATTAGAAACACCCATCTTGTGCTTCCACTCACTGGCCACTTTATTAGAAACACCTACCTTGTGCTTCCACTCACTGGCCACTTTATTAGAAACACCTCCCTTGTGCATCCACTCACTGGCCATTTTATTGGAAACACCTAAACTTGTACTTCCACTCACTGGCCACTTTATTAGAAACACCTTCCTTGTACTTCCACTCACCGGCCACTTTATTAGAAACACCTTCCTTGTACTTCCACTCACTGGCCACTTTATTAGAAACACCCATCTTGTACTTCCACTCACTGGCCACTTTATTAGAAACACCTTCCTTGTACTTCCACTCACCGGCCACTTTATTAGAAACACCCACCTCGTGCTTCCACTCACTGGCCACTTTATTAGAAACGCCTACCTTATGCTTCCACTCTCTGGCCACTTTATTAGAAACACCTATCTTGTACTTCCACTAACTGGCCCCTTTATTAGAAACACCACCCTTGTGCTTCTCACACTGGCCACTTTATTAGAAACACCTGCCTACCTGTTTTGTATACATCATGAATGTCCATACTTTATATACTCTGGGTGCTTTTACCACCGCAGTGACTTACAGAATAGGGACATGCTGTCCAGCAGGACTGCCGGTCTGAGGACACGGGCCAGAGGGTGAATTGTGTGACTCGCCCTTTCCTGGTGGTGAAGGTGCCGCTTCAGTAATTAGGATGTAAGTGGCACTCTCTGAGTGCGCCCAAAGCAAACATCATCATCATCATCAGGCTGACGGCGGTAATTTGATATCATTGGCGAGTGTGACTGGGTAGGGACATTAGTGATGGAACATTAAACTGCCTCCTGCTGCTTCCAAATGGTTTGTAAAACAAGATACGATTCCCATTTCATAATTTATACCCCTGAGAGGAGACCGGAGAGGACCCGGGAGAGGGGAACATGACCTGGACTTCGAGAACCATGACGACGTTGGGGATGAAGCTGCACCTTAAAATCAAGTCTCAAGAAAACAAAGAGCTTCGCCAGGTCCCGACGTAATCGTTCGATTGACAGTTCACTTAGAACTTTCCTACATGCTTTAATTTTGTTTGCCCTCAGTAGCATCCACTTAGAGCTAATTATGCTAATGAGGGCCGTTAGACTAATTACGCTAATGACAGCCATCAAGCTGCAGTGATATGCCACCCAGAATTCCGTGCTAACATGACGGCAACTTTCTTCTCTCTACCTTCGTCCTACTTGCTACTTCAGCCATGTCACCTCAAAAACTTCCCATCAGGAAGTGACGGAATCTTCCTTATTCCCAGGGTTCTATGTTCTCAGGGAGCTAGACTATACAGCTTCCCCCGGATATGAACTTTAGTGACATCCCATTCTTAATCCATACAGTTTAATCTGATGTCCGTCCTCCCCTTACAGGTATAACAGCGTCAGCTCTTCTGGGAAGGCTTTCCACAAGGGTTAGGAATGTGGTTATGGGAATTCCTGACCATTCTTCCAGAAGCACATGTGTGAGGTCAGACACTGATGTTGGACGAGAAGGCCTGGCTCTCAGTCTCCGCTCTAATCCATCCCAAAGATGTTCTATCGGGTGGAGGTCAGGACTCTGTGCAGGCCAGTCCAGTTCCTCCACACCAGACTCGCTCCTCCATGTCTTTATGGAGCTTGCTCTGTGCACTGGTGTGCGGTCATGCTGGAACAGGAAGGGGCCGTCCCCAAACTGTCCCCACAAAGTTGGGAGCATGGAATGGTCCAGAGTCTCTTGGTCTGCTGAAGCAGTAAGAGTTCCTCTCACTTGAACTAAGGGGCGGAGCCCAACTCCTGAACAACATCCCCACACCATAATCACCCCTCCACCAAACTTTATACTCGGCACATTGCAGTCAGACAAGTACCGTTCTCCTGGTACCACCAAACCCAGACTTATCCATTGGATAAGGCTTGGGTGCAGCTGCTCGCCATGGAAACCCATTCCATGAAGCTCTACACACTGTTCCTGAGCTGATCTGAAGGACACATGAAGTTTGGAGGTCTGTAGAGGATTCTATGTAGCCAGGTCTGAAGGTCCTATGCAGTCCTAATCAGTCCTATGCAGTCCTACTCAGTCCTATGCAGTCCTACTCAGTCGTATGCAGTCCTACTCAGTCCTATGCAGTCCTACTCAGTCCTATGCAGTCCTACTCAGTCCTATGCAGTTGTGTGCAGTCCTACTCAGTCCTATGCAGTCCTACTCAGTCGTATGCAGTCCTACTCAGTCCTATGCAGTCGTATGCAGTCCTACTCAGTCATAAGCAGTCCTACGCAGTCCTACTCAGTCCCATGCAGTCCTATTCAGTCGTACGCAGTCCTACTCAGTCATACGCAGTCCTACTCAGTCGTACACAGTCCTACTCAGTCGTATGCAGTCCTACTCAGTCGTACGCAGTCCTACTTAGTCTTACTCAGTCGTACGCAGTCCTACTTAGTCTTACTCAGTCGTACGCAGTCCTACTCAGTCGTACACAGTCCTACTCAGTCGTACGCAGTCCTACTTAGTCGCACGCAGTCCTACTCAGTCGCACGCAGTCCTACTCAGTCGTACCCAGTCCTACTCGGTCGTGCGCAGTCCTACTCGGTCGTGCGCAGTCCTACTCGTTTGTATGCAGTCCTACTCGGTCGTACGCAGTCCTACTTAGTCGCACGCAGTCCTACTCAGTCGCACGCAGTCCTACTCAGTCGTACCCAGTCCTACTCGGTCGTGCGCAGTCCTACTCGGTCGTGCGCAGTCCTACTCGGTCGTATGCAGTCCTACTCGGTCGTATGCAGTCCTACTTAGTCGCACGCAGTCCTACTCAGTCGCACCCAGTCCTACTCAGTCGTACCCAGTCCTACAAGGTCGTGCTCAGTCCTACAAGGTCGTGCGCAGTCCTACTCGGTCGTATGCAGTCCTACTCGGTCGTATGCAGTCCTACTCGGTCGTATGCAGTCCTACTCGGTCGTATGCAGTCCTACTTAGTCGCACGCAGTCCTACTCAGTCGCACCCAGTCCTACTCGGTCGTACCCAGTCCTACTCGGTCGTGCGCAGTCCTACAAGGTCGTGCGCAGTCCTACAAGGTCGTGCGCAGTCCTACTCGGTCGTATGCAGTCCTACTCAGTCCTACGCAGTCGTACTCAGTCCGAAGAACAAACCTTGTCACAGAGGCTTTATACACCGTGTCACCGCACCCTAAATGTAAGAAGAATGTGTCTGGTTTGACCAGATGGGTCATCTTATCTCTAAATTGCTTTTGACCTATAACCTGTAGAGCCCTGATGGCAACAATGCATACAATTTAGGTTCTGATCTAGGAATGCAGTTGTTGCCACATGGAAAACATATACACACTTTATACATACATACTTAAACCAAAACACTGAGTCCCAGGATTCTATATTCCCAGGGCACCATGGCACTATATTTCCAGGGACCTTTATTCCTAGGGTTGTATGTTTCTGAAGTCCTATATCCCCAGTGTTACATATTCCTATTAGCCCACGTCGCCAGGGTCTGGCCATGTCCCTTGGGTCCAATATTCCCAGGTGTCCATGCTCCCAGTGTCATAAATTTTAGGGCACTATGTTAGGATCCTATGTTTCCATGGTTACATATTCCCAGGGCCCCATGTTTTAAGTGTGCTATGGTCCAAGAATCTATATTCCTGGGATTCCGGGCTCCCAAGCTCCCTGGGTCCTAGGTTTACAAGGTAATGTGTTTCCAGAGTGCTATATTACCAGGCTTAATTATTCCCATCCTCCTATGTTCCCAGGGTACTTTGTCTCCAGGACCCGGACTCTATGTTTGCAGGAGGCTATGCTTCCGAAACACTTTTACAAACTGCAAATTCTGGGGGTGCCAGCTACGTCACCAGCCTGATGGCCGCCTAAGAAACAGTCTCCCGACTAAAAGTGTAGGAACTGCCCCAGAACTTCGAATTTACTACCAAGAAGTGATTGGTAGTGGAGACGGTGCAGGTATGGCGACAAGACCCAACAATGTGACGACGAATCAGACTCCTGTGGTAGCAGCCGTGATGGCGGACAAGCGAAGGAACCAACAGAAACACTGAGTCTGGAGTTGATTCTAAAAGAAATGCGGGACTTTCGTCAAGACTGTAAGAGTCAGCTCGAAGACATTACAGGAGAGCTAGCGAAAGCTAATTCCAGGATTGATGAGCACGAATCGTCCTGAACGAAGAAAGACTACAAGGCACGGAAGAGGTTGTGACTGAGATGCTAAAATGCCAGATACAGCTTCAAGATAGCCTAATGGAGCACCAGAGTCGTTCAAGGCATGAGAACCTTAGGATATTACGGGGTTCCAGAAGCGTCTGAGGGGGATGTAGGCTCCATGATTGCGTTTGTTGAAAAACTGTTTAGAGAGAACCTCGAGATAGCGTCCGAAAGGGTAGGTCTAACACACAGGAAGTGCTTGTTGCGGGATTTTAACCGCTTGTCTGGCCAACAAAATCTTTCCTGGGGATTTTGTTTTGGGAATGCTAAGTGGGAAAAATAGTTTATATTAGATTTTTCCCTTTAAATGATCCTTGGATGGATGATTCCAGAAGTCATGTTACGTGGAAGGTTCCTCAAAAAAAACGGTTCTATCATCTTGCACATTTTACAATATTAGCTGACCTACATATTCTTTAGGGAACCAAATAGGGTTCCTCTATGACTGTAAGGATAACCAACATCCACAGCAGCTGAATCCATATGTAATCCATGCTGGTCTACGTCTTTCAGAGAGAGACACACAGTCCGAGAGGAAGCGACAGCCCCGGAGACAGACAGACAGACAGAGAAAGCATCACGGCATCCTGCGAGTCCTGAGAGGGATCCAGGAGTGGCTTTTATTTACCTCTCTTCGACATTCCGAGCAGCGCCGCAGCATGCACAAGTGGAAAATCATATTTCTCCGCCACACCGTAGGAGATTGGACATGAAGGGAATCATTTCTCTGCCGCGGCTAATGTCACTTCTGAGAGGCCTCTTTTCGCTAAATTAATTTAACTTCCTTTAAGTGCGTGTTTACTTTAAACAGCTCCTAACTCCCATGACAAATGCGCTTCTCTCTCATCCCTCCGCCCGCTCCACCACCCGGCCCCCACCTCAGGAACGCTCAGGTGCCTGTTATAGGGAGCTCATTCCTGTAAGGCTCAAGTAGCAGCATGCTAGCGATGCATCCAGATGGAAGGAGCATGGCCTGCTGTCTAGTCTTTTCTGAAGTGAGGGGTGTTAATGAAGAGAACCACTACTCTGGGAAGGCAACTGAGATTTTGGACAATTGCTGTGTGGGTTTGATTGCATTTAGCAACAAGAGCATTAATGAGGTAAGATCCTAGGGGCTGCAGAGACTGGTCAACTTGTTTACTGTTTGGTGATGCTTGATTTTGACTAGCTGCTGATCATGTTCCCAGTGTTGACCATTCCCAGAGCTTGATGTTGCCAGATCACTTTGTTTCTAGGGTAACCTGGACAACAGGTGAGGAGCCTGATGATTTCAGGGACTGTATGTCCAGTTTTCAGACGGATTGCATTTATCTACCATGCTTCAAAGATCAGATACCGAATCCCAGGAATCTCGGTTTTCCTGAAGTTGAGGAGGGAGCATAGTGCCTTATGAGTTGGTTACTGGGGTTCTGAATTGTCCTGGGTCTCTGGACCTCTGTGCTGGGCAAGCACCCCAGCAAGGTCACCCGATGGATACAAATTTGTCCAATTCCGTCCATATCTCCGGTTCCCTGGAGGTTTGCAATCCTGGACTCACTGGGAAGGGCAATGAGGGGTTTGACTTCATCATCATTTCATCTGCAAAACATGGTGGGTATTTCCAAAAAAGTGGCCAGTGAGTGGAAGCACAAGGTGGGTGTTTCCAATAAAGTGGCCAGTGAGTGGAAGTACAAGGTGGGTGTTTCCAATAAAGTGGCCAGTGAGTGGAAGTACAAGGTGGGTGTTTCCAATAAAGTGGCCAGTGAGTGGAAGTACAAGGTGGGTGTTTCCAATAAAGTGGCCAGTGAGTGGAAGTACAAGATTGGTGTTTCCAATAAAGTGGCCAGTGAGTGGAAGTGTGAGGTGGGTGTTTCTAATAAAGTGGCCAGAGAGTGGAAGCACAAGGTAGGTGTTTCCAATAAAGTGGCCAGTAAGTGGAAGTACAAGGTGGGTGTTTCTAATAAAGTGGCCAGTGAGTGGCAGTACGAGATGGGTGTTTCCAATAAAGTGGCCAGTGAGTGGAAGCACAAGGTGGGTGTTTCCAATAAAGTGGCCAGTGAGTGGAAGCACAATGTGGGTGTTTCCAATAAAGTGGCCAGTGAGTGGAAGCACATGGTAAGTGTTTCCATTAAAGTGGCCAGTGAGTGGAAGCACAGGGTGGGTGTTTCCAATAAAGTGGCCAATGAGTGGAAGCACAAGGTAGGTGTTTCCAGTAAAGTGGCCAGTGAGTAGAAGCACATGGTAGGTGTTTCCAGTAAAGTGGCCAATGAGTGGAAGCACAAGGTGGGTGTTTCCAATAAAGTGGCCAGTGAGTGGTTGAATCTGAGCCTGAGGGAACTCAGCACAGATCCTTAGACCCTCCTGATCGTCTCCCCTGCACCGGAGTCATGTCGTACCTGACTGTCAAGTCCTCCTTGAGCCGTCAGACGAGAGAACCGCGTAGCGCAGGTGGGCCTCCGGGAGTGGAATTACGGAATGCTGTTCTAAATGACAGTATTCCCTGCCGAATTCCATCTCACTTTATCATTCCCCGCTGCTAGTAATGTAGCCATGCAATTTTTTTGGTGGCTTTTGTTTTGGTTGGATGATTATCAATCAAATTTTTTTTTTTTTTTTTTGCTACAGTTTCCGACTGCAAGCCGCGTCCCACCTGGCGAAGGAATTACACGAAATAATCAAGCCACTGAATTAGACCATTAGGTTGATTAAGCAACTCCATATGTCGCAGTCAAAGCAGAGTGATGGAAAAGAGGGGGAAAGCACGCCGGCGCTTGTGAATCATGATTAAGAAACGCTAATTGTATTTTTCATTACAGGGAAATCAATGGCTCGCTTCAGAGACGTTACACTCGGTTTAGTTTGTTTGGGGCGAAAAATTTCATTTGGGAAAAGGGACTCATTATAATCACAAACGTGATTCCAACAAACAAACAAACAAACAAACAAAAACAGCCATCCTCCGAGCCGGGAGCACACCGCGACCTGTGGGGACGGATTAGCGGGAATACGCTTCCGTAGTACACGAGATATGGCCAGGAGCTGGCCCTCACACCCATATGAGACTGTGGGGCGTCCCCACAGTTACACCCACCAGGTGGCGCTGTAACATCCTCCACTCTTCTGGGAAGGCTTTCCGTAAGATTCCGGAGTGTCTCCGTGGGAATTTGTGAGGACAGGCACTGATGTTGTTTGAGAAGGCCAGTCCATTTGCATCCCAGTTCATCCCACAGGTGTTCAGTAGGGTTGAGTTCAGGGCTCTGTGCAGGCCATTGGAGTTCCTCCACACCAGACTCCTCAACCATGTCCTCCATATGGAGCTGGCCTCGGGCACAGGGGCACCAGGGGTCTTCCCCGAAACTGCTGCCGCAAAGCCCATCGCTGTGTAGGTCATTTGGTGCTGTAGCACTAACGTAACTGGAACTACAGAGCCCCAACCTCATTATCCCGCCTCCACCTAACTGGCACTCCCGGATTCATCCACCAAACCCGGACTGCTTCCCGGTTGGGAGGCATTGGGGCCGCGGCTCCCGAGTCCAGTGGCAGTGCTGTGGTCTGAGCTCATCCTCCGTGTAATGCAGCTAGCTGGTCACCAGGGGACGCTCCTGCTACTGAGATCTGGAGATGTGCTGAGTCACTGAGGGATGCATGAGGAGAACAGGAGGAGAGATTCTGTGTGTTCTAGGGTTCTATGTTCTCATGTGTTCCCTGGGTTCTTTATCCCCAAGGTTACATGTTTTTAAGCTCCAATGTTCCCAGGGTTCTGTGTTCCTAAGCTTTTATAATGCCATTGTCATATGTTCCTGGGGTTCTACGTTCCCATGGGTTCCTTGGGTTCTTTATTCAATTCAGTTCAAATTTATGTTGCCAATGTCCTGTGGTTCTATGTTCCTGGGGTTCTACGTTCCCATGTGTTCCTTGGGTTCTTTATTCCCAAGGTTACATGTTGTCAAGCTCCAATGTTCCCAGGGTTCTGTGTTCCTAAGCTTTTATGATGCCATTGTCATATGTTCCTGGGGTTCTACGTTCCCATGGGTTCTTTATTCAATTCAATTTTTTTAAGCTCCTATGTCCCCAAAGTTTCATGTTGCCAATGTCGTATGTTCCTGGGGTTCTATGTTCCTGAGGTTCTATGTTTCCAGGGTTATGTGTTCTCAAGGTTTTATGTCGCCAGTGTCCTGTGTTCCTGTTGCTCTATGTTCCCAAGGAGCTCTATTTTCAAGCTCCTATGTTCCTGGGGTTCTATGTTTCCAGGGTTTGGTGCCCAAAAGGTCTTATGTCACCAATGTTCTATGTTCCTGGGGTTCTACGTTCCCATGTGTTCCATGAATTCTTTATTCCCACGGTTACATGTTTTTAAGCTCCAGTGTTCCCAGGGTTCTGTGTTCCTAAGCTTTTATGATGCCATTGTCATATGTTCCTGGGGTTCTACGTTCCCATGGGTTCTTTATTCAATTCAATTTTTTAAGCTCCAATGTTCCCAGGGTTCTGTGTTCCTAAGCTTTTATGTTGCCAATGTCATATGTTCCTGTGTTTCTATGTTCCTGTGTTTCTATGTTCCTGGGTTTCTGTGTTCCCCCAGAAGCTCTGTTTTCAAGCTTCTAAGTTGCCAGCGTCCTATGTTCCTGGGGTTCTATGTTCTCTGGTCTTGGGTTCTTTATTCAATTTAATTCAAATTTTTTAAGCTCCTATGTCCCCAAAGTTTTATGTTGCCAATGTCGTATGTTCTATGTTCCTGAGGTTCTATGTTCCCAGAGTTATGTGTTCTCAAGGTTTTATGTCACCAGTGTCCTGTGTTCCTGTTGCTCTGTGTTCCCCAGGAGCTCTATTTTCAAGCTCCTATGTTCTCAAGGTTCTATGTTGCCAATGTCCTGTGTTCCTGGGGTTCTATGTTCTCATGTGTTCCCTGGGTTCTTTTCCCCCCAAGGTTACATGTTTTCAAGCTCCTATGTTCTCAGGGTTCTATGTTGCCAATGTCCTGTGTTCCTGGGGTTCTGTGTTCTCATGTGTTCCCTGGGTTCTTTTTTCCCCAAGGTTACATGTTGTCAAGCTCCTATGTTCCCAGGGTTCTGTGTTCCTAAGCTTTTATGATGCCATTGTCATATGTTCCTGGGGTTGTATGTTTCTGGAGTTCTATGTTCCCAGGGTTCTGTGTTCCTAAGCTTTTATGATGCCATTGTCATATGTTCCTGGGGTTCTACGTTCCATGTGTTCCTTGGGTTCTTTATTTAATTTTTAAAGCTCCTATGTTCCCAGGGTTATGTGTTCTCAAAATTTTAATGTCGCCAGTGTCCTGTGGTTCTATGTTTCCAGGGCTAGATGTCCAGACATTGGCAACCAATGTTCTATGTTTCCAAACTCCAATGTTCTTAATGTCCTGTGTTTCCACAGATTCCTATGTTCCCATCTCCTATGTTCCCCAAGCTTTACACCACTCCAGTCGGCACTTGGACTTGCACATGGTGATCCCAGGCATGTGTGCAGCTGCTCAGCCATGGGGACCCATTTCATCAAGCTCCTGATGCTCCAGTTCCTGAGCTGATGCGGATCTGAGATGCTTCCATTTCACAGTAATGGCACTCGACAGTTGGCAGTTCCAGCAGGGCAGGACTTGTGCCGCACCCTATGACTGTACCGCATCACCGAGCTCCTCAGTAGGACCCACTGGCTGTGCTTGTTAGTAGCAAGAGTGGCTGAAACACCTGAGGTCAGTAACTAACAGGGGTGTCCCTATACTTTTGGCATATGAACACCATCATCTCTCTGTATACTCTCTAATCGCATCCATTCACCCCGTTCTCCTCTGGAATGAGTTCTCCTGTGTTTATGAACGGGAGCTGAAGGAGGGCCGTGTAATGAGGGCCCTGTATAACTCAGGGCTTATATATTAAAGCCGCTTCCGTTTGGCCCCGGCCACATTACCGCGGTAATATGCTGAGACAGGATCCGGGCTTTATGCATTGTTTGCAAGGTCATCTTCACAGTGTTCTATGTTCCCAAGCTTCTCTCTTCCCAAGGCTCTATGTTCCCAGTGTTCTATGTTCCCAAGCTTCTCTCTTCCCAAGGCTCTATGTTCCCAGTGTTCTATGTTTCTATGCTTCTCTCTTCCCAGTGTTCTATGTTCCCAGTGTTCTATGTTCCTAAGCTTCTCTCTTCCCAGTGTTCTATGTTCCTAAGCTTCTCTTTTTCCAAGGCTCTATGTTCCCAGTGTTCTAAGTTCCTAAGCTTCTCTCTTCCCAAGGTCTATGTTCCTAGTGTTCTATGTTCTCAAGCTTCTCTCTTCCCAAGGCTCTATGTTCCCAGTGTTCTATGTTCCTAAGCTTCTCTCTTCCCAAGGTTCTGTGTTCCCAGTGTTCTATGTCCCTAGGCTTCTCTCTTCCCAAGGCTCTATGTTCCCAGTGTTCTATGTTCCTAAGCTTCTCTCTTCCCAAGGCTCTATGTTCCCAGTGTTCTATGTTCCTAAGGCTCTCTCTTCCCAAGGCTCTATGTTCCCAGTGTTATATGTTCCTAAGGCTCTCTCTTCCCAAGGTTCTGTGTTCCCAGTGTTCTATGTTCCTAAGCTTCTCTCTTCCCAAGGCTCTATGTTCCCAGTGTTCTATGTTCCTAAGCTTCTCTCTTCCCAAGGCTCTATGTTCCCAGTGTTCTATGTTCCTAAGCTTCTCTCTTCCCAAGGCTCTATGTTCCCAGTGTTCTATGTTCCTAAGCTTCTCTCTTCCCAAGGCTCTATGTTCCCAGTGTTCTATGTTCCTAAGCTTCACTCTTCCCAAGGCTCTATGTTCCCAGTGTTCTATGTTCCTAAGCTTCACTCTTCCCAAGGCTCTATGTTTCCAGTGTTCTATGTTCCTAAGCTTCTCTCTTCCCAAGGCTCTATGTTCCCAGTGTTCTATGTTCCTAAGCTTATTTCTTCCCAAGGCTTTATGTTCCCAGTGTTCTATGTTCCTAAGCTTCACTCTTCCCAAGGTTCTGTGTTCCCAGTGTTCTATGTTCCTAAGGCTCTCTCTTCCCAAGGCTCTATGTTCCCAGTGTTCTATGTTCCTAAGGCTCTCTTTTCCCAAGGTTCTGTGTTCCCAGTGTTCTATGTTCCTAAGCTTCTCTCTTCACAGTGTTCTATGTTCCCAGTGTTCTATGTTCCTAAGGCTCTCTCTTCCCAAGGCTCTATGTTCCCAGTGTTCTATGTTCCTAAGGCTCTCTCTTCCCAAGGCTCTATGTTCCTAAGCTTCTCTCTTCCCAAGGCTCTATGTTCCCAGTGTTCTATGTTCCTAAGGCTCTCTCTTCCCAAGGCTCTGTGTTCCCAGTGTTCTATGTTCCTAAGCTTCTCTCTTCCCAAGGCTTTATGTTCCCAGTGTTCTATGTTCCTAAGGTTCTCTCTTCCCAGTGTTCTATGTTCCCAGTGTTCTATGTTCCTAAGCTTCTCTTTTCCCAAGGCTCTGTATTCCCAGTGTTCTATGTTCCTAAGCGTCCCTCTTCACAGTGTTCTGTGTTCCCAGTGTTCTATGTTCCTAAGCTTCTCTTTTCCCAAAGTTCTGTTCACAGTGTTCTGTGTTGTATCAAGGGTTCTATGTTCCCCATGTTCTATTTTTCTGGTGTTCTGTGTCCCCACTTTCTTCATGTTCCAAGGGTTCTGTGTTCCAGAAGTTCTATATTCCCAGGGATCTATATTTTTAAAGTTCAAGGCACCTGGGGATCCATGTACCTAGGGTTCTGTGTTCCCAGCGACCCATAATTCCAATTCTCGGCTTATTAACACATTTACCTTCCTACTTACATACAAACAGCTGCTGGGAGTGTAGAGCTAATGCCCATTAGGGAAACTTAAGGCCTTGGGAATATCGGGCTGTTCCCAACATTTCAGGGAGGGAACAGAGGGCCTGAGGAACATAGAACCCTGGAAACACAGGGCAGTAGTCTTGGTGTTCAATTGAGTTGATATAGAGCCTGTGGAATAGGACCCTGCGAACAACATGCTAACATTGCTAGTAAGGCATTAGCCTAGTTAGCATTGTGGGAAGATCCAAACTAGCTTTCGCTAACTTCCGGCCATCCTGCTGGAGACCCACTGGCTGTGCTTGTTAGTAGCGAGAGTGGCTGAAACACCTGAGGTCAATAACTAACAGGGGTGTCCCTATACTTTTGGCATATGAACACCATCATCTCTCTCAGCTCTCTAATCGCATCCATTCACCCCGTTCTCCTCTGGAATGAGTTCTCCTGTGTTTATGAACAGGAGCTGAAGGAGGGCCGTGTAATGAGGGCCCTGTATAACTCAGGGCTTATATATTAAAGCCGCCTCCTTTTGGCCCCGGCCACATTACCGCGGTAATATGCTGAGACAGGATTCCGGGCTTTATGCATTGTTTGCAAGGTCATATGCCATGTAATTATATTCCGAAGCTGCTGGGTTCCCCGAGACAAGCACATACATCAGGAGAAACAGCAGGTGAATGCAGAAGCTAAACAGCGTTCCTTATTAGCCCCCTAAATCTAATGCTGCATGTGTGACCGTGCAGATAGCGAGGGGAGCTAGGAAATAAGCTATGAAGTAATCCGTCCTGTTCGGAACATATGGGAGTGGGAACGCCGCTCCGACGGTTCGCTTCATCACGTTCAGCATTCGGCCAATTACACCGTAATTTGCGCGGGGTTGTCTTACACTGCAACTGCTTGTAATCATTCCTACTCTCTCCATACGTTTGTGCAGGGCTCTGCTGCTCGGGCTGTTCCCCGTCTGCCATTCCTCCCCTAGCCCTATCAGGATCCACTCATCACTACAGGACATACGTCAGCATTCCGGTTCTACAGCATCCATCCCGAGCTTTTCCGTTCCCAAGCTAAACGGACCTGAAGGAGGCTCACGGGGTCTGCGCTTATCCTCTGTGCAATGCAGCCAGCTGGTCACCAGGGGACACTCCGGCTACTGAGATCGGCATCTGGAGACGTGGAGCCTTCGAGGGAAGCGTGAGGATAACAGGAGGAGAGATTCAGCAGGCTTCCCAAGCCTTCTCTCTTCCCAGTGTCCCCAGATGTTCCCAGATTCTTGTGCTTCTATGAATCGATGTTATCACATTCCTGTGTGCCAAGAGCTCTGTATTCACATTTCCACAAGTTTCTATTTTCCTGTTGGTGTTTGTTCTCAAGGGTCTGTATTCCCGAGATTCCCAGGATATCTTACTAGGGTCCTGTATTTCCAAGGTTCGGAGTTCACAGGGTTCTGTCTTTCCAGGAAACTATATCCCAGAAGTGTTATGCTCCCAGAGTATTTTGTTCCCTCTGTCTGTGTTCCTAGGTTTCCAGGGTCCAGTATTCCCAGGAAGCTGTTTTCCCATTCCCTATTTTTCACATTTTTCCAAGGTTCTATTTGGTTCTACATGTTCCAACTTCTCTCTTCCCAAGTTAATATGTTCCCAGTGTTCTGTGTTCCTAAGGTTCTGTGTTCTCAGGGTCCTACGTTTATAGGGTTCTGTGTTTCTAGGGCTCTGTGTTCCCAGGGTCCTATGCTTATAGGGTTCTGTGTTCCTATAGTTGTGTGTCCCCAGGGTCCTATTTTTCAATGGTTCTATTTATTCAAGGTTCTATATTCCTGATGTTCTATGTTCCTAACTTCTCTCTTCCCAAGGTTCTATGTTCCCAGTGTTCTATGTTCCTAAGCTTCTCTCTTCCCAAGATTCTATGTTCTCAGGGTCCTAAATTTATAGGGTTCTGTGTTCCTAAGGTTCTGTGTTCCCAAGGTCCTATGTTATAGGGTTCTGTGTTCCTATAGTTCTGTGTTGCCAAGGTCCTATTTTTCAATGGTTCTATTTATTCAAGGTTCTATATTCCCGATGTTCTATGTTCCTAAGCTTCTCTCTTCCCAAACTTCTATGTTCCCAGGGCCCTACGTTTATAGGGTTCTGTGTTCCCAGGGTCCTATTTTGCAATGGTTCTATTTATTTAAGGTTCTATGTTCCTAAGCTTCTCTCTTACCAAGGTTCCCTGTTCACAGTGTTCTGTGTTCCAAGGGTTCTCTGTACCAAGGGTTCTATGTTCCTGTGTTGTATTTTTCTGGTGTTCTGTGTCCCCACTTTCTTAATGTTCCTAAGGTTCTGTGTTCCCATGGTCATATGTTTATAGGGTCCTATGTTCCTAAGGTCCTATTTTTCAGTGGTTCTATGTTCCCAGTGTTCTAAGTTCCTAAGCTTCTCTCTTCCCAAGGGAGTACAGAGCTAATGCCCATTAGGAACACTTAGGGCCTTGGGAATATCGGGCTGTTCCCAACATTTCAGGGAGGGAACAGAGGGCCTGAGGAACATGGAACCCTGGAAACACAGGACAGTTGTCTTGGTGTTCACTTGAGTTGATATAGAGCCTGTGGAATAGGACCCTGTGAACAACATGCTAACATTGCTAGTAAGGCATTAGCCTAGTTAGCATTATGCGAAGATCCAAACTAGCTTTCGCTAACTTCCGGCCCTCCTGCTGGAATTCTGTCTTTCACTGTCAGTTAATCACTGTGATTCCTCGCTACAGTATGACTGAACACAGCCTCATGAGTGCGCACAGCAGGAGGTCACGTGACCACTTCTCTATTCTCACAGACACTTAGCGACACTTAACTACACGCTTACAAGCATTATCCAAATACCATTACCCCACCTGAACCCACCGGCCTCGGCTTTCATTTATCCGTTTCCAGCCAGAGCACTCCTTTAAGAGAGCTGAGTCGACCAAACCTCTGAGCACAAACGGTTAGCGATACTTATGGAGGCTTGTAGGCTAATTAGCCAACACGCAATAAGTTCCATTAACTAATGAGCCCATTAACAGCTACAGAGGGGCAGCAGCGAAGGAGCAGGGCCTTGTTCATGACTCAGGCCAAAGAGCAGTGGTGATGGAGGGTAGCCGTGTCATATTAATTAGCTAGCGCCGACGCCGGCAGCAGCCGGCGTTATCCGGCAGCGGCCTCATTACAGGACGTAGCATTCTGTGGCCTGTCAGCGCTGCCCTCTCCTGACCGGCTGCCCTTTCCTCCTCTATTTGGAAAGAGGTTAATTACGGTACCTGAGGCCAGCGTGTTCTCGTGTCAATGCAAATTGGGTCTTTTGACTTCCCTTGTCGTGGCCGTACAGTCGGACCGTGTTTACACACGCTCCCCGGGCTTGTAATGGAGGGTGTGGGACAAAGGCTCTGCCTCATAGTAATTAGCCTTGATTGTTTGCCGAGGAGGTCACAGAGGAACGTTGGGAAGTGTGTGGAAAGAGGAGGGAACGTGCGGCTTTTCTCTCTTAATGAGGCGAGCTAAGCGATTGTTCTTTGAATGGACGTCGCCGATTTGCTCGTGCTTTTAGGCTGATTTAAGCCCATCTGACGCTAATTAAAGCGAATAGAGGAGCAGGTTTCTGAGCGCTAGCCAGGTGAGGGATGTCTGAATTAGCCAGGATTATCAAGTTACGTGGCCCAGCCGGCTGAAATGTGGCGGAAATGCTGTTTCTTTATTCCTCCTTCTTTACCTGGCCCTAAGACCACCTCGGCTACGCAAACACACACTGAGACGCATCTGTTTATCTCGCTAGCAGAAGGTGAACTTTAGCGTGGTGGGGAATGGCCAAAATCTGTCATGCTTCTGACAAATGCGGGCCAATTTCAGTGTGTTACACTTTGTTAAGCCTCGCCGCCTCCATGAAATGTCAGGCTACAGCTGCGTTTACCAGCCTACAGGGAGAGAAGGAAACGCCGCCGTGGCTGCCGTCCCTGTGGCTCGGGTTCTTGTAGCGGCACCTCGGGAGCAAATGTGTGCAGTTGGGTTCTTACCAAACATAATCATTCAGACTTAAGTGGCTAGTCCAGACATGGCTGACCTTGCTAATGCTCTTGGGTCTAAATGGATGCAAATGCCTGCACGGAACCCGTTCAAGAACCAGGGTTCTTTTGGTCAAAACATGCTGTAGGTGAACTGGTAATGACTGACTGCAAACCAGGCCTTATCTGCCAACGTCTGTGCCCAACCTCGCTAACGCTCTTGGTGCTAAATGGAAGCAAATCTCTGTAGCCATGTTTTGAACGTAGGTTCTAAGAAGCCTGAACAGAACCAGTTAAAGAACCAGGGCTCTTTTGGTCAAAAAGGGCTGCTAGTGTACAGGTAATGACTGACTGCAAACCAGGCCTTACCTGCCAACGTCTGTGCCCAACATCAGTAACACTCTTGTGGCTAAAGGCAAGCGAATCCCTGCAGCCATGTTTCAAACCAAGGTTCTAAGAAGCCTGCATGGAACCAGTTCAAGAACCAGGGCTCTTTTGGTTAAAAAGGGCTGCTAGTGCACTGGTAATGACTGACTGCAAAACAGGCCTTGTCTGCCAACGTCTGTGCCCAACCTCGCTAATGTGCTTGGTGCTAAAATGGAAGCAGAAATGTTGGAGTCATGTTTCAAATCAAGGTTCCAAGAAGCCTGAGCAGAACCAGTGCAAGAACCAGGGCTCTTTTGGTTGAAAAGGACTATTAGTGAACTGCTAACCTACTGGAAGTCGGGCTGTATTGGCCAACGTCAGTACCCAACCTCAATACCGCTCTTGTGGCTAAATGCAAGCGAATATCTGCAGCCATGTTTTAAACCTAGGTTCTAAGAAGCCTGAGTGGAACCAGTGCAAGAACCAGGGCTCTTGTGGTTGAAAAGGACTATTAGTGAACAGGTAGTGGCTGACTGCAAACCAGGCCTTATCGGCCAACCTTAATGCCCAGCCTCTTTAATGCTCTTCTGGCTACAATGGAAGCGGCCATGTTGCAGTCATGTTTCAAATCAAGGTTCTAAGAAACCTGAACAGAACCAGTGCAGGAACCAGGGCTCTTTGGGTTGAAAATTTTACCTACTGGAAGTTGGGCCGTATCGGCCAACGTCAGTACCCAACCTCAATACTGCTCTTGTGGCTAAATGGAAGCGAATCTCATGTTTCAACCCAGGGTTCTAAGAAGCCTGAGCAGAACCAGTGCAAGAACCAGGGCTCTTTTGGTTGAAAAGGGCTATTAGTGAACTGGTAACCTACTGGAAGTCGGGCCGTATCGGCCAACGTCAATACCCAACCTCAATACCGCTCTTGTGGCTAAATGGAAGCAAATCTCTGCAGCCATGTTTTAAACCTAGGTTCTAAGAAGCCTGAGTGGAACCAGTGCAAGAACCAGTGCTCTTTCGTTTGAAAAGGACTATTAGTGAACTGGTAATCTGACTGCAAACCAGGCCATATTGGCAAACGTCAATGCCCAGCCTCTTTAATGCTCTTCTGGCTAAAATGGAAGCGGCCATGTTGCAGTCATGTTTCAAATCAAGGTTCTAAGAAGCCTGAACAGAACCAGTTCAGGAACCAGGGCTCTTTGGGTTGAAAATTTAACCTACTGGAAGCCGGGCCGTATCGGCCTACATCAGTACTCAACCTTAATACCGCTCTTGTGGCTAAATGGAAGTGAATCTCATGTTTCAACCCTGGGTTTTAAGAAGCCTGAGTGGAACCAGTGCAAGAACCAGGGCTCTTTTGGTTGAAAAGGGATATTAGTGAGCTGGTAATCTGACTGCAAGCCAGGTCTTATCGGCCAACGTCCACGCCCAATCTCACTAAAGCTCTTGTGGCTAAATGCAAGCGAATCTCTGCAGCCACGTTTCAACCCTATGTTCTAAGAAGCCTGAACAGAACCAGTGCAAGAACCAGGGCTCTTTTGGTTGAAAAGGACTATTAGTGAACTGGTAATGACTGACTGCAAACCAGGCCATATCAGCCAACGTCAACGCCCAACCTCTTTAATGCTCTTCTGGCTAAAATGGAAACGGCCATGTTGCAGCCATGTTCAAACCAAGGTTCTAAGAAGCCTGAACAGAACCAGTGCAGGAACCAGGGCTCTTTGGGTTGAAAATTTAACCTACTGGAAGCTGGGCCGTATCGGCCAACGTCAGTACCCAACCTCAATACTGCTCTTGTGGCTAAATGGAAGCGAATCTCATGTTTCAACCCAGGGTTCCAAGAAGCCTGAGCAAAGCCAGTGCAAGAACCAGGGCTCTTTTGGTTGAAAAGGGCTATTAGTGAACTGGTAACCTACTGGAAGTCGGGCCGTATCGGCCAACGTCAATACCCAACCTCAGTATCGCTCTTGTGGCTAAATGGAAGCAAATCTCTGCAGCCATGTTTTAAACCTAGGTTCTAAGAAGCCTGAGTGGAACCAGTGCAAGAACCAGGGCTCTTTTGGTTGAAAAGGACTATTAGTGAACTGGTAATGACTGACTGCAAACCAGGCCATATCAGCCAACGTCAACGCCCAACCTCTTTAATGCTCTTCTGGCTAAAATGGAAACGGCCATGTTGCAGCCATGTTCAAACCAAGGTTCTAAGAAGCCTGAACAGAACCAGTGCAGGAACCAGGGCTCTTTGGGTTGAAAATTTAACCTACTGGAAGCTGGGCCGTATCGGCCAACGTCAGTACCCAACCTCAATACTGCTCTTGTGGCTAAATGGAAGCGAATCTCATGTTTCAACCCAGGGTTCCAAGAAGCCTGAGCAAAGCCAGTGCAAGAACCAGGGCTCTTTTGGTTGAAAAGGGCTATTAGTTAACTGGTAACCTACTGGAAGTCGGGCCGTATCGGCCAACGTCAATACCCAACCTCAGTATCGCTCTTGTGGCTAAATGGAAGCAAATCTCTGCAGCCATGTTTTAAACCTAGGTTCTAAGAAGCCTGAGTGGAACCAGTGCAAGAACCAGGGCTCTTTTGGTTGAAAATGACTATTAGTGAACTGGTAATCTGACTGCAAGCCAGGCCTTATCTGCCAACGTCCACGCCCAATCTCACTAAAGCTCTTGTAGCCAAATTGAAGCGAACCCCTGCAGCCATGTTTCAAACTCATCCAGCCCACCCAGCCTTTCGAGCTGCAAATGGGCCCAATGTTTTAAAAAGACCATATACTGTATCTCAGAATTCCGAACAACTCAATGAAATATGAAGAAATTGGAAATGGAAATTTCTGACAATGATTGGAAGCTAATTGGCAGCACTTAGCCTGATGTTTGCGTAGTGCTAATAGACGTCGCATAAGCTTTTCAGAATTTCTATCGACCCAAGTGCAGTTGATATTTTCCCAATGGCGTTCCAACCGGTGTTCCGTTTTTCCAATGGCTTGGAAGCGCCATTGTCGTGAATATACTGTATACAGTTATAAAGCAGGTTGATTTAGATCAGTGCGTTTAATCTGAGTAATATATCTCAGAGTTTCAATTAGTAATAAGTGGGACATAATCAGCAGAGTAGCGATATCGTCGTAGTTTATGTATAATCTGAATGGGAATTTATTAACAGGGAGATTTACTGTGCAAGCAAGAAAGGAGCCCGTAATACTGCAAATATTTCATCTGCGGTAAAAAAGGAATGCCTGAGGTGAGTAATCACTGATGTATAAGCTCCCTGAACCTGGGTTCGCTCGCGGTTCACTTCCAAATGAAAAAAATTAGCATAATGAATCCTTCATTTGCGAGCCGGCCCGACTCCACGTCTCCTTAAATTAATTTCCCTGTTTTTTCAGTTTGAAGTTAATTCTTGTGACAAGCTGTGACGAATCTGACACTTGGAGAATTCCAAGCGCTGGCAGGGTGGTGTAAGCGAGCACACGTTCACTTCCTCAGCGCGTAGAAATGCCAGTGACCTGGTTTGACGGGGTACCGTAGGGAGCCCAGCCAGAGGGACTCGCCTTGTTCTCGGGAACCCGTGACCGAAACTTGACCTCCTCTTATACCAGCCACCTCCGCAGTCTGGACTGTGGTCTCCACAGAGCTTCAGTCTGGAAGTCTCTGCAGAGCTCCTGGCTTACTCCTAGCTGGCATTCAGTGGTATTTTCTCTTTCTTGAACGTGGTGACCTGCACACTTGACCGGCTCCAACACTGGCGGTCGAAGGTAATCTCAACCAGTAATGCTTTTGAACATGGCCGCTTCCATTGTAGCCAGAAGAGCATTAAAGAGGCTGGGCATTAAGGTTGGCTGATATGGCCTGGCTTGCAGTCAGATTACCAGTTCACTAATAGTCCCTTTCAACCAAAAGAGCCCTGGTTCTTGCACTGGTTCCACCAGCCTTCTTAGAACCTAGGTTTAAAACATGGCTGCAGAGATTCGCTTCCATTTAGCCACAAGAGCGGTATTGAGGTTGGGTACTGACGTTGGCCGATACGGCCCGACTTCCAGTAGGTTACCAGTTCACTAATAGTCCTTTTCAACCAAAAGAGCCCTGGTTCTTGCACTGGTTCTGCTCAGGCTTCTTAGAACCTTAATTTGAACCATGACTCCAACATTTCTGCTTCCATTTTAGAACCCAAGAAGGATAACCTACCCACGAAACCAGCTTTACAGAGAACATGGGTCCAAACCCCAGTGAGCAAGCCAAGGGCGACAGTGTCAAGGAGAAACTCCCTCAGACCATGAGGAAGAACTCTCGAGAGGAACCAAGACCCATCCTCCTCTGGTCCACACTGGATAGCAAGACTGGCTACTTTCTTGTTCACCCATGGAGACCGATTGCAGCACCGGACCCAGGGTATGGACCTGTATGGACATTGTGTGCTGGGCTGTGGGGCACGTTGTGTGAAGCTGTATCTACTGAGTAGAAGCAGGAACAAGAGATGTGTGGCTAGAGGTAATCTACCTGAGCCCAAGCCGTTCAGTTAGTGCTGAGTGGGCCGTCCTTCCCCGCTGCTGTGTTCAATAAAAGAGCATCCATCTCAAAGTGCTAGGTTTCTGGCGTCTAGGCTTACAATATTCCAATCCCACCATTCCAACCTCCACTGCAGGTTAAGGCAGCTGATTCATCCTCCTGTACAGCTCCACTCTGGAGGGTTTTAAGGTGGACTGAATAATTGCATGAGTGCTATTCCATAGTTTGGTGTCTTCACTTTTATTCTACAGGACAGTTTTAAGATACACAGAAGGAGAACCTGCTCCAAACGTTTGACCGGTGCTGTAACGAGACATCACAGAGAGCAGGTATGTGGTGGACCTTGACGTGTCCTAGGGTTGACTTTGCCGTCCCCGGTTTTAGAACGTGCGTTGGATTGCCTCGTTCATGCCCTTAATGGTTCAAACCCGGTTTCCTATAAACCATTTGAAGCCAGTTTCACCGTATCACATGTATTACCAAAGCCCTCATGCTTTATTCATGCCATCCCTCTCTCTTCTCCTTCACATGCTGGTTTTGGAGAGTTGCTGCTCTCCTCTTGCTTAATAATGCATGCCATCCTCAACATGGCATCTGGAGAGGAAGCCGCTGGAAATGCTTCGGCAGCTGCGACCAGAGGTGAGACAAGAAGGAAACAAGAAGCTGAGGCATAAAGACACAGGCAGACGGAGAGAGATGGAGCTGATGTGGGGCTTTGGAGCCGGCACCCTTGAGATGTCTGGTATATTGGAAGGGAGGAGTAGGGTTTGTTGGGTCGGAGTAAAAGACGTTGAGATGTTGCTCATTCTGGATTGCTTACTCTAGTGTTACCCAAACTCAGAAGGGAACCTTACAGACCTTGTAGGCCTTCAGAGAAGACCTGATGATTTCAGGGAGCTAGACGTTTCACATAAGTCATAATTCATTTTTATCCAATAGAATCATGCCTGTAAGTTTTAGATGGAAACGAAGGGAAGTGTGGGAGTGCGGTGGTGTTGGGAAGGAAGATAAAGGTGAGCAGGATCAATAACTGATGATGAATTTAGACTGATATGATCAATATTTATTGAGCTACACATACAGAAGTCTGTCTCTCAGTATGGTGGAGTTGGGCCGCCGTGTTTGCTAACCCAACACGCCAGACGTCTCGGTATGGAGCTGTAGAGGTTCCTAATGGTGTCCTGTGATAATCCATCCCATGCAGCTTGAACACCCTCACACAGTTCCTGCAGATGGTGCGGTAGGGGTGGAGGTGGAGGGACACCAGGCCTTCTGGACGTGTGACAGCACACCGTTCATCTTGGTGCTGACCACGGTGCCTCCACACACGGGTTCGTTGGGCGTCTCCACCAAGACTAAAGCGGGACTCGTCACTGAAGATGACCCGCTGCCATTCTGAGTCCCTCCATGACAGTCTGGTACGACACCACTGCAGTCTTTGGTGACGGTGACGTGGTGTTAAGGACAGTCGTGGTAACGGTCTGTGTGCATGTAGTCCTGCGTGGTGCAGCCGTCTGCCGATGGTGCTGCACTAACAGGACGACTCATGGAGGACACCACTGCTCGCTGAGTGTACACAAGGGTGGCTGTTGGGACAGTCAGGTACAGAGATAAGGCCTGTCCTTCCAAAGGGCTGCTGGAAACAGAAAAGCCAAGTTCACCACATTCACCAAAGCTATGGCACTGCTAGAAAATCTCATATGGTCCACATAGCCATACCAGATCTTGCCCACTTCTGGCGGAGATACGGCAGAGTTGCTGACTTTTGGCTGAGGCGTAGTTGTAATCTGGTGGACATGTGGCCCACAATTTGCAAGTGGTCAATCCATGTGGCAAGCGGGCCAGATTAGGGCCGGAACGGTTTGGCCATCTGGAATACCGTGCTGGAACCACATCAAGCAAGTCCAAAGCTCTGAACACTGTGATGATGTAGGCGTGCCATTTGCACAATGCTTTGCTAGATTAGCCTGTAGCAAAACTTCAGAAGCCAACGTGTCCTGGTTTACGGCATTTAGTGGGGGGGGGTCTTCTTGCGGTTCTGTTATTTGACTCATTTTCCTGGATTTTCTTTGTTTATCAGGGACCCAGTAATTTGGCAAATACGGAATGATCCATCACACATCCCACCATCATAACATTTACGAGCGTGCGGTTCGGTGTCCTTGCATTACGCAAATTACAAGCGGACGAATTGTTGTGTTTACAAATTGAGAGCGGATCTATCCGTCTCTTTTATCAGTGGGGGGAATTTCTCAAGTACCAGCCCCACAGAGAGAGAGAGAGAGAGAGAGACTAAGAGCTAGGCTAGAGTGATCCATCGCCCGAGTCCCTCTTTTTATATTGCGCTCAGCCTGAGCAAACAATGGGACCAAATTATTCTCTTAATGGACAGTGACAACAGAGCCCGAGCACTTTCGGGTATTGTTTATGGTGCGACAGATAAGTAAAATCAATGCTAGCCGATTGTTTCACGAGCTAAGCTTATTTGCCTACTTCTTTATTCATCCCATGCATTGTTTATTTGATCCCCGGCCAATATATTGGAAACGGAAGGCGGCCGCTCCGCTCAAGGAGAGCCGTAAAAGGGTTTATACTGTATCTCCACTTAATTAAAGCCATGTCTTTTATTGACGCCGCATGTCCAGAACTGACGGATGGCTGTTTGATTCAATGTCCAGTCCTGCGGCTGCGATGGACTTTACAGGGCTGTGCCGGACGGCTGAGTCACTCCCCCGCCTCCTCATCACAATGATGCCAGACCATAAAGCTCAGGGGAATGGTCTCCATTTCTCTGAGGCTCACCGTACAGATGGTGGCTGTGGGAGTAATGCCGTCCTCCTGTTGCTGCTTCGTCTTCCTCCACACGGTGTAAACACTCTCACCGGCCACCTTAATAGACATGTCAACCTTGGAGCTCCACCAGCTGCATAGCATCTGACCACAGAGCTGCTCTGGACACGCCACTGGAGCAGTGGAACCGTGCTCTATGGATTGATAAAGCACGCTTCACTATCTAGAAGCGGTCTGATGGATGGCTCTAGGTGTGGTGGATGGATCCAGGAGAACCTTACCTACCGTAACGCACAGTACCAACAGTACAGTTTGGTTGGGGGTCAGGGTGAGCAGCTGCATCCCAGCCTTACATCACCAAGCGCAGTGCAGAGCGTGGAACGCAGTGGTGTAAAGCTCCACCCCTGGACTCTAGAGCAGTGGAGGCGTGTTCTCTGGAGTGACCAATCATGCTTCTCCGTCTGGTGATCCGATGGACGAGTCTGGGTTTGGCGGTACCAGGAGAACGGTACTGGTCTGACTGCACTGTGCCGAGTGTAGAGTTTGGTGGAGGTGGGGATTATGGTGTGGGGGTGTTGTTCAGGAGATAGGCTCCGCCCCTTAGTTCTAGTGAGAGGAACTACTAATGCTTCAGCAGACCAAGAGACTCTGGACCATTCCATGCTCTCAACTTTGTGGGGACAGTTTGGGGACGGCCCCTTCCTGTTCCAGCATGACCGCACACCAGTGCACAGAGCAAGCTCCATAAAGACATGGAGGAGCGAGTCTGGTGTGGAGGAACTGGACTGGCCTGCACAGAGTCCTGACCTCCACCCAATAGAACACCTTTGGGATGGATTAGAGTGGAGACTGAGAGCCAGGCCTTCTCGTCCAACATCAGTGCCTGACCTCACCAATGTGCTTCTGGAAGAATGGTCAGTAATTCCCATAAGGACATTCCTAACCCTTGTGGAAAGAATTCCCAGAAGAGCTGAAGCTGTTATAGCTGTAAAGGGTAGACTGATATCATATTAGACCCTATGGATTAGGAATGGGATGTCACTCAAGCTCATATGTGTGTGAAGCAGATGAGCGAATAGCTTTGGCAGTGTAGTGTAGACACCAAACACCATTAGCGTCTTTGTATCTAGTACACTGTTATACCTCCTGGACTTCCCCTTTGTTGGGCTGGCTGTCAGCACTGTAACATAGTGAACTACCACGAGCACTACTGAGCAGCTATCATAATGCATTGGACGAGAATCATTTCTAGTTGAATATGGATAAGAAGGCACTTATGTAACCTTGTGCATGAGAGAATCCCAGTCGCAGCGCATGGATTTACATAAATTAATGAGGCCGAGGATTCCGGCTGGAGTGGAGCCTTGACAAAATTCCTTTGCCAAGCTCGGTTTGTTTAGCCGTGGAGTTCATTTTACCACACAGCATGGTATTTACTCACTGCCGTCTCTTCTCCCAGTCCTTTACGGCAGTGGGGTTATTATACGACCATCATACCAACACGCTGTGATGGGAGTTTTCATTTTCCAGCAGGCCTGCTTTTCAGGGTATTTAGCAAGTGTGGCTCAGCTGGGGGAGGGGCCGAGCCCTCTGACCGGGAAACCCTCGGCGAAACCCAAAGTCGCAACCGCAGACCACCAGGAACGAGTGAACCCAAGTGCCCAACAAACCAAAAACACAAATGGGCTTACTGAGTCTTCTCTAGGGGTCCCTCATAGGGTGGCCCCTTTCATAACCCCCAAAAAAGGGGGCACCATAAAGGAGGTAGGGGCTCAGGGACGATACCAGAACGGAATTAAAATCATAACCTGTATAACATGCTAACAATGCTTACTCGTCTAATTTGGTGGAATGGATGAGTCGGTCAGATGGGAGCTTACTAATAGACCAGGGCTGGCCTGTGGTTTACCGGTAGGCAAGTCACAATGTCATGTGACCTTGTTAAACCAATGAAATGCAAGAAATGCCTCGCGCTCTGGCCTTGGTCTCCTCTTGTTGGTCGTTACTGGCTCTACGGTGTACACATCGGACTTCATTCTGACGTTCAGTAAGTGGGATTACAGAAGACTATATTGGTCTGCAGGGTGGAGCTGTATGTGAGCTGGTGGAGGACTCCACAACATGGCATTTATTGGGGTCATAAGGTCAGTGATAGCCTTCCTGACCGCATCTGACCAGTTCCTGTTAGATTGGGTGGGTGGGGTGAGCTGTGGGGCCATGTTTATGAGGCTGATCAAAGTACCATGTAGCTGATAGAGCTGTTAGCCTAGCTAGTTAGCGAATCAGTAAAGTCAAGTCAAGGTTTACTCATGTAGTCCATATGTTGTCACAAAGCGGCTTTACAGAGAATCCGGTTCCAAGCCCCCAGTGAACAAGAACCCTAGCGAGGAACCGAATTGCAAAAGGGGAACCCAGGCTACACCAAGCACTGTGTAGCTGTTAGCACAGTTAGCCTAGCTAAAGAGCTGTCTAGGAGGGCCATATCAAGCCAAACCGGTGGGTAGCCACTGGGCACTGACCTACCTTTTTTTTTTTTTTCTCTCTTGCTAAGCTAACAGAGAAGCAGTAGTCGGTAGCCTGTTAGCTCTCTTCAGTTTCAGCTAAACTATCATTTGGAGACACAACGGGTTTACTGCGTGTAGTCGTCAGGTTTGGGAAGGCTTGGCTTCTCCAAGTCCTGTGTAGCTGATAGCACCGTGAGCCTAGCTGTAGATAGCAAAACAGGTGCTGTCTAAGAGGGCCATACCGAGCTATCGAAAGACAGGTGAGCCCACAATGTGAAATATAGCTTCTTGATACTGACCTAACTAAAATCAACCTCGTTCATCTCAATCTGTAACAGAATCGTCTTTTTCTCCACTTTCATTTATGCTAGGTGTAGCTAGCGTGAGCTAACGGAGGAGTAGTAGCCTGTAGTCTGCTAACTCTCTTCTGTTCCAGCTAATGTATCACTGATGTAACACTATGTGGCTCCTTAAAGTAACATGTAGCTAACAGCACAGCGAACCAGGCACTGTCTTGGAGGGCCATATTGAGCTGTAACAGGAGACAGTGGGCACTGACCTACTGACTAGCCGTCTGCCAATGGTGCTGGCACTAACAGGATGACTCATGGAGGACATCACTGCTCGCTGGATGTTGGGTCAGTCAGGCACAGCGATACGGCTGTAGGAGGTCATAATTATGATTTAGCATCTTTTAATTATGACTTAGCATCTCAGAGTTCTGACTTAGCATCTCATAGTTCTGACTTAGCATCTCATAGTTCTGACTTAGCATCTCATAATTATGACTTAGCATCTCAGAGTTCTGACTTAGCATTTCATAGTTCTGACTTAGCATCTCATAGTTCTGACTTAGCATCTCAGTTATGACTTAGCATCTTTTAATTATGACTTAGCATCTCATAGTTATGACTTAGCATCTTTTAATTATGACTTAGCATCTCATAGTTCTGACTTAGCATCTCATAGTTCTGACTTAGCATCTCATAGTTCTGACTTAGCATCTCATAATTATGACTTAGCATCTCATAGTTCTGACTTAGCATCTCATAGTTCTGACTTAGCATCTCATAGTTCTGACTTAGCATCTCAGAGTTCTGACTTAGCATCTCATAATTCTGACTTAGCATCTTTTAATTATGACTTAGCATCTTTTAATTATGACTTAGCATCTCATAGTTCTGACTTAGCATCTCAGAGTTCTGACTTAGCATTTCATAATTATGACTTAGCATCTCATAGTTCTGACTTAGCATCTCAGAGTTCTGACTTAGCATCTCATAGTTCTGACTTAGCATCTCAGAGTTCTGACTTAGCATCTCATAATTATGACTTAGCATCTCATAGTTCTGACTTAGCATCTCATAGTTCTGACTTAGCATCTTTTAATTATGACTTAGCATCTCATAGTTATGACTTAGCATCTTTTAATTATGACTTAGCATCTCATAGTTCTGACTTAGCATCTCATAGTTATGACTTAGCATCTCATAATTAAGACAGATTATATAGCCTTTTCTTTTTCTTTAAGCAGCACAAATGGCCTTCCATAGCTGCTATATAATATAGAAGCCGTGAACAAAAGTTTTACATAGTGTTGGTACATAGTGTTAATGCAGAATTAGCACAGTTAATGGGCCGAGTTAGGCTCAGTCTTGACTGGCCCGTCACAGCAAAACCACAGTAGAAGTACAGACGACAAAAGTAGAATAGACAGAAAGTTTCCAACCCACGTGTTCCAATAAGCTGCGAGAGGGTCTTGTGAGGGCGTATTCACCGTGGGGGGGCTTATGAGGGTTAAAATATTGTTTGTCTGAGAGAGCGAGGCTCCTCATTAAAAATTGATCCGCAAGCTGTGTCGCCTTGCGTCGCTGCATCGCTGAAGAATTCATTACCGGCGGCACGTGCTGCGTCGCCCCGCTGCCGTCCCGCCTCCCACCCGCTCTCTTCGTTTATCAGCTCTGAGATGCAAACAAACAAATATTCCGGCGGGAGGAGAGAGGAAGTGAAGGATGAGGAAGGAGGCAGGGACAGATACGTGCTGCCTCAAGGCCTTCGTTGCCGTTCATTTTCTTGCTCCTTTGCTCCCCGTGCCAGTGACTCCCGGCTCATGTGAGACGATAACACGGCAAAGCTATCGTCATATACGTTCACCAGTCTGAAAATGCATCACCTGTTACTGAAACGTACCTAACAGCATGTCATACCTACATGAGCGCCAGTAACAGCTGGGACTGAAGATTCCAGTCTCCGAAATTACCGGTAGGGACAAGTCTATATTCCCAAAATATTGGTAGGGACAATTCTATATTCCCAAAGTATTGGTAGGGACAATTCTATATTCCCAAAATATTGGTAGGGACAAGTCTTTATTCCCAAAGTATTGGTAGGGACAATTCTATATTCCCAAAGTATTGGTAGGGACAATTTATATTCCCAAAATATTGGTAGGGACAATTCTATATTCCCAAGGTATTGGTAGGGACAATTCTATATTCCCAAAGTATTGGTAGGGACAAGTCTATATTCCCAAAATATTGGTAGGGACAATTCTATATTCCCAAAGTATTGGTAGGGACAAGTCTATATTCCCAAAGTATTGGTAGGGACAATTCTATATTCCCAAAGTATTGGTAGGGACAAGTCTATATTCCCAAAATATTGGTAGGGACAATTCTATATTCCCAAAGTATTGGTAGGGACAATTCTATATTCCCAAAGTATTGGTAGGGACAATTTATATTCCCAAAATATTGGTAAGGACAATTCTATATTCCCAAAATATTAGTAGGGACAATTCTATATTCCCAAAGTATTGGTAGGGACAATTCTATATTCCCAATGTATTGGTAGGGACAATTCTATATTCCCAAAATATTGGTAGGGACAAGTCTATATTCCCAAAATATTTGTAGGGACAATTCTATATTCCCAAAATATTGGTAGGGACAATTCTATATTCCCAAAGTATTGGTAGGGACAATTCTATATTCCCAAAGTATTGGTAGGGACAGGTCTTTATTCCCGAAATATTGGTAGGGACAATTCTATATTCCCAAAATATTAGTAGGAACAATTAATATTCCCAAAATATTGGTAGGGACAATTCTATATTCCCAAAATATTGGTAGGGACAATTCTATATTCCCAAAGTATTGGTAGGGACAATTCTATATTCCCAAAATATTGGTAGGGACAATTCTATATTCCCAAAATATTGGTAGGGACAATTCTATATTCCCAAAACATTGGTAGGGACAATTCTATATTCCCAAAAATATTGGTAGGGACAATTCTATATTCCCAAAGTATTGGTAGGGACAATTCTGTTCTCCCAAACATACTGGTAGGGACAATTCTATTCTCCCAGAATATTGGTAGGGACAATTTAAATCTTCCAAAATATTGGCAGGGGCAATTCTATGCTCCCAAAAGATTGGTAGGCACAATTCTATATTCCCAAAGTATTTGTAGGGACAATTCTATATTCCCAAAGTATTGGTAGGGACAATTCTATATTCCCAAAGTATTGGTAGGGACAAGTCTATATTCCCAAAGTATTGGTAGGGACAATTCTATATTCCCAAAGTATTGGTAGGGACAAGTCTATATTCCCAAAATATTGGTACTGACAATTTATATTCCCAAAGTATTGGTAGGGACAATTTTATTCTCCCAGAATATTGGTAGGGACAATTCCATATTCCCAAAGTATTGGTAGGGACAATTCCATATTCCCAAAGTATTGGTAGGGAAAATTCTATATTCCCAAAGTACTGGTAGGGACAAGTCTATATTCCCAAAATATTTGTAGGGACAATTCCATATTCCCAAAATATTGGTAGGGACAAGTCTATATTCCCAAAGTATTGGTAGGGACAATTCTATATTCTCAAAGTATTGGTAGGGACAAGTCTATATTCCCAAAATATTGGTGGGGACAATTCTATATTCCCAAAGTATTGGTAGGGACAATTCTGTTCTCCCAAACATACTGGTAGGGACAATTCTATTCTCCCAGAATATTGGTAGGGACAATTCAAATCTTCCAAAATATTGGCAGGGGCAATTCTATGCTCCCAAAAGATTGGTAGGCACAAGTGTATCCTCCCAAAGTATTGGTAGGGACAAGTCTATTCTTCTATAAATACTGGTAGGGACACTTCTATCCTCCCAAAGGATTGGTAGGGACAATTAGCTCTTCTCAAAATATTGATAGGGACAATTCTATTCTTTCAAAATATTGCTAGGGATGTGTCCCTGCCTTCTATACCCCTGCTGGTCAGAAACACCTGGGTATTTTCAGGGTCTTGCAGGTGGTTGTTATGAGTCACAAATTCTCTTTAGCTTTTATTCATTTTTAAAATCCATTTTTGGAACATTTCCCTTTGAAATGATTGTTCCTAGTGGATTACCCATTATCCAGTCTTTCATTTGCACAGTATGGTGAAGATGTATATCGTCGCCGTCCAAAGAAAAACAGGTATCTCCCAAATGGCAACTTTACAGGAGAAGCCGAAACCTCTTGTAATTTGAATGGAAGTCAATGTAACCAGACATCTTTCCAAGCGGGTTTGGGCCATTTCCGTGGGTCCATTCTTCATAACATTCGCACACAGTGTAAACAGCAGCTCATGTGATCGAACGAGGCATAAAAGTAAAAATCAACAAAAATGGAGATACATGTTTTTCTATGGAAGGCGAAGATATTAAAAAAAATCTCTTTTAACTTTTGGAAGGCTGTACTGTACGTAGGCTTTAGCCCCATCCCCCCAAATTGTCAGACCCGATTTTGCACCCCTGTCTCCGTTCCCTTTCCTCATGTCCAGTCTGCCTTCCTCAGCAGGCCGAGAGGTGAGAGTTGATTACCGGCTAATGCAAATGGAATAGCTTGAGCATTGCCAGCTTTGGGGATCGATATCCTGCAACCCCCTGCTCCTACAAACACAGCCCCTGCCCCCACCAAAAGCACCCCTCACCAGAACTTTCTCCAACAAAACAGTTAAAGGCTCCACCTTAAACTCATTACCCACACCAGTGAACAAGAAAGCCCATTTTGAGATGACATTGAGAGGCTACTTGGCATTCGGCGCTCGTCTTTCCCAGGCCTGTTTAAACACGCGGCGTAATTGTGGCCACGTCCGCTTGTCTTTGCTCAAACAGGTGCGCTCCCATGATTGATTTGCTGAGAGCGCAGCGTTCGGTCTTCATTGATTTGGCCATGGCTTAGCAACCCAGGTGGGGCTGGAGAACGAACCATCCTTGGGAAAACGGTTGTAACGAGAAATCTCAATTAGGACCGTCATGAGATTCACGGGTGCAGCGTGTAACGTGTTTTCCCGTCCATGACCGAATGGAACAAGAAGCAAACATCAGTGAATAATTTCCTTTCCCGGCCCGTGTGGCCGGACCGAGCCATCAGAACCGGACTTGCTCAGAAGCAGGAACAAGGTTTAGCCGAAGTAACGGCTTCCAGCAGAGCGCATCTTTCCTGAAAACCTTGGGAACATAAAGAAGCTTCGGCCTTGAGTATGCCGAAGTGGTCAACCTGCCCGGGTCCCTGGATTTGTGAATGAGGGGCGGCTCTTATGTTCACGTGAAGAGGCCTTGAAGTTGGAGTAAAGAGGAGAGCTAAGAATGTGGTGCAATACAGCGACGTCTTTTCAGGCTCACTCAGTTACGACCCAGCCAGTCGTGACTCACAGCTGCCGTTCATGATCCCAGGAATGCGTGGGTAGTGTGTTTACACACACTCTATAGAACTATGTAGTATCCGGTTCTCGGAACCTGTGGTGTTATCCTACGTTGAAGTGAGGCAGCCTCAAGTGGCATCCTTGAGCTGAGCATACAGGCATCGATCAGCCAATGTATCTACACTCGTCCATCTTATCAGCTCCATTGACCATACAGGACACTCTGTAGGTGTACAGGTCCAGACTGTAGTCCATCTGTTTCTCTGTGTACTGTATTACCCTGTTCCTCAATGGTTAGGACCCCCACAGAGCAGGTACTATGTGGTGCATAGTGGTGCAGGTACTACTGCAGTGACACTGACGTGGTGGTGGTGTGTTAGTGTGTGTTGTGCTGGTGTGAGTGGATGCTGAGAATTATCCACCTGTGGGCAGCGTCCTTTTGGCAGGGTCCTGTGGCCAGCCTCCTTTGGGCAGTGTCCTGTGGCCAGCGTCCTGTGGCCAGCGTCCTGTGGCCAGCGTCCTGTGGCCAGCGTCCTTTGGGCAGTGTCCTGTGGGCAGCCTCCTGTGGCCAGCGTCCTGTGGCCAGCGTCCTGTGGGCATTGTCCTGTGGGCAGCCTCCTTTGGGCTGCCTCGTTTGGGCGTTGTCCTTTGGGCAGTGATCTGTGGGCAGCGTCCTGTGGGGCAGTGTCCTGTGGCCAGCCTCCTCTGGGCAGTGTCCTCTGGGCAGCCTCCTTTGGGCAGTGTCCTGTGGGCAGTGTCCTGTGGACAGCGTCCTGTGGCCAGTGTCCTGTGGGCATTGTCCTGTGGGCAGCCTCCTTCGGGCTGCCTCATTTGGGCGTTGTCCTTTGGGCAGCGATCTGTGGGGCAGCGTCCTGTGGGCAGCGATCTGTGGGGCAGCGTCCTGTGGGGCAGCGTCCTATGGACAGCATCCTGTGTCCACTGATGAAGGACTAGAGGATGACCAACACTGCACTGTGCAGCAGCAGATGAGCTATCGTCTCTGACTGTCCATCTACAAGGTGGACCAGCAAGGTAGGAGTGTCTAATAGAGTGGACAGTGAGTGGACACAGTGTCTCAACACTCCAGCAGCACTGCTGTGTCTGATCCACTCACACCAGCACCACACACACTAACACACCACCACCACGTCAGTGTCACTGCAGTGCTGAGAATGATCCACCACCCACATCATACCTGCTCTGTGGTGGTCCTGTGGGGGTCCTGACCATTGAAGAACAGGGTAATACAGTATACAGAGAAACAGATGGACTACAGTCTGGACCTGTACACCTACAGAGTGTCCTGTATGGTCAGTGGAGCTGAGTGGACAGTGAGTGGACAACGTGTCTAACTCTCCAGCAGCACTGCTGTGTCTGATCCAGATCAGTGAATGTTCGGAGATGCTCCGTGCCAATGGTTTGACCCTTGGAAAAGCCCCCCTGACCTGCCCCTTTCTCCTGCCTCCAGCAGGAGCCTGTCTGCAGCAGGAGAGCCAACTGTTGGCTTAGCATCTAACAGAGAGACACTGATAGAAATGCTGATTGGTGAAGATGCTCACTGTACTGAACATTGTAGGAGCTCGTGTCTGGGCTCCTCTCACAGCCTCGTCTGGGCTCCTCTCACAGCCTCATCTGAGCTCCTCTCACAGCCTCATCTGGGCTCCTCTCACAGCCTCGTCTGGGCTCCTCTCACAGCCTCATCTGAGCTCCTCTCTCAGCCTCGTCTGAGCTCCTCTCACAGCCTCGTCTGGGCTCCTCTCACAGCCTCGTCTGGGCTCCTCTCACAGCCTCATCTGAGCTCCTCTCACAGCCTCATCTGGGCTCCTCTCTCAGCCTCGTCTGAGCTCCTCTCACAGCCTCGTCTGGGCTCCTCTCACAGCCTCGTCTGGGCTCCTCTCACAGCCTCGTCTGGGCTCCTCTCACAGCCTCGTCTGGGCTCCTCTCACAGCCTCGTCTGGGCTCCTCTCACAGCCTCGTCTGGGCTCCTCTCACAGTCTCGTCTGGGCTCCTCTCACAGCCTCGTCTGGGCTCGTCTCACAGCCTCGTCTGAGCTCCTCTCACAGCCTCGTCTGGGCTCCTCTCACAGCCTCGTCTGAGCTCCTCTCACAGCCTCGTCTGAGCTCCTCTCACAGCCTCGTCTGAGCTCCTCTCACAGCCTCGTCTGGGCTCCTCTCACAGCCTCGTCTGGGCTCCTCTCACAGCCTCGTCTGAGCTCCTCTCACAGCCTCGTCTGGGCTCCTCTCACAGCCTCGTCTGAGCTCCTCTCTCAGCCTCGTCTGGGGGCTCCTCTCACAGCCTCGTCTGGGCTCCTCTCACAGCCTCATCTGAGCTCCTCTCACAGCCTCGTCTGGGCTCCTCTCACAGCCTCGTCTGAGCTCCTCTCTCAGCCTCGTCTGGGGGCTCCTCTCACAGCCTCGTCTGGGCTCCTCTCACAGCCTCGTCTGGGCTCCTCTCACAGCCTCGTCTGGGCTCCTCTCATAGCCTCGTCTGAGCTCCTCTCACAGCCTCGTCTGGGCTCCTCTCACAGCCTCGTCTGAGCTCCTCTCTCAGCCTCGTCTGAGCTCCTCTCACAGCCTCGTCTGAGCTCCTCTCTCAGCCTCGTCTGAGCTCCTCTCACAGCCTCGTCTGGGCTCCTCTCTCAGCCTCGTCTGAGCTCCTCTCACAGCCTCGTCTGGGCTCCTCTCACAGCCTCGTCTGGTGTCTCTTTTATTCCACCCT